>JAYESA010000001.1:37904056-38029056 GCA_036927795.1 Iris macrosiphon | reverse complement strand
AGCGTCGAAGTAGGCTGCAGTCGGATCAAAGTACTGTTGCACATATGGGTCATCGATCTGGTAGCCTGAACGAGAAGGGTCACGAGCCACTGGGAAAGGTGTGACAGAATGATGAGTGTGGTTGTACTAAAGATCTGCCGTAGAGTTGGCCATAGTATGGGACATAATGGTCGAGCGATAGTCTTGGTCGCGAAGACAAGTGATGATCATGGTATTTTGCTCACAGAAATGAGCAGTAATCATCTCGTTTTGCAGTCGGAACTGCTCGCAAAACATATCTTGGATAGAATCCAAGGTAGCATGAGGGCCAGATATAGTTGGTGCAGATGTGGTAGCAAGTGGACCAGTTGGATCAGTAGGAGCAGAATAACAGGATAACGAGTCATCATCATCGGAAGGAAATATAGGCTCAGTCATGCGGGTTTTAACTAAGTAGGCAGGCTCAGAAATAAATGTTGGATCTTCCATAAGAATGGAGAAATGATCAAAGATAAGAGGGAAGTACATAGCGTAAAGAAAGTTATGCCTGGTCCTGCGACAACTGACCATTTAATTTATAATGGTCTTGGAACGGCTGAAGGGGATAGAGGTGCAAAAATGATACAATGCATACATCTCATGATAAGAAACCTTATCAGTCGAGGATTTCATAGCAAAATAGCTGAAAAAATAATCTGGTTAAGTTTATAGTAGTGTTGGTTCAGATAGTGAACATGGAACTTCCCAGAAGAAAAAAGAAGAGGGGTACACAAGATATCTTTGAAATAGTCAAGGGTATACCGTCCTCAAAATTGAGTTTTGTGATACTAACTAAGGCTTCACCCTCATTAGGAACTTTGAGTATTTTGCCTAACTCTTCATCATCAAACTCAATATTGATGTCACCTACCCTTGAGGTAATGGTACCCTCTATCATAGGATAAATTGTAATAAAATATTCTAATAGCATTGAGATAGATAGACTTTTTAGTAGAAACAAGATCATGGAGTTGGAAATTAACAAACATGGTTTTGAATTCATGGAATATATTAAAATTAATGGGATTTCCCGAGCATAATCCTTTTAACAAAGTTACTAAACCATGCATTAGAGTTATCAAGAGAAGTAAATATGAAGTCATCAAATTCATCTGGGTTGGGCATAGATGGGTTGAATAATGAATGTTGAACATCCTCATGAAAAGATGAGGCCTCACTAACTTTTCTCTTCTTCTTTCCAAACAATTTGGGATCCGTGGAAAATAAGAGAGAATGGAAGAGTTATACCTCACAAAAATTATGAGAGAGGTGGAGAACCTTGATGAGAACCTAGATATAAAAGATGAAGGAGTGAGATCCTTTGAAAAAGGAGAGCCAAAACCTAGGGTTAGGGTTTTTGGAGTGTGAAAAATTAGAGAGGGGGTTGTTGTGTTTTCGGGTGAAAGGGAGAAGGAGTATAGGTTAAAAGAGGGTAACAAATTTAAACCAACTTTCTGGAAATAGCCCGACCGAATTCGGTCTAAACTCGGTCAGGGACCGAACTGGGTCCGAGTTCGGTCTCCCGATTCCAGAAGTGATCTCCTGCTATACTATGCTCATTTCTAGTTAAGTATATAAATAAATTATGAATCAAACTAATAAATGAAGATATATGAACTAAGAGTGAGATCTTGATATGATACGGATATAAAAGATAAAAGTAGAGTATACGTATCATATACATATGTAATTATGGAAATCCAAATATTATATATGAATAATAGTTTTATAGACCTTTAAAACCGTAATAACTATTGTTTTAATCAGCAGATATCTTATAATAAATGAGTATTGAATGCCAGATGGAAATAATAAAATTACTTAAATCAACAGGGATTCAAAACATAAAACTATAAGTCATTTACTAAAAAGAAGTGTATATGATTCGTGGAATGAATCATATATATTATTTCAAAGTGTTTTAGAGCCATTAGACTGATGATGCTAATAGTTGTATTATAGAAATATTTGCATACATTCTTTGTACATCGTTACTCAGTAAGGTCTCAATTATCTTGGATTAGTTGTAGGGGCCGGATCCCAGCGAACGGAGGTCAGAAGATACTTAAGTACAGTGCCACTTAAGGTTGTTTACACCTCTTTGACAGAAGGGCCCTTTCAACTTGTAACTAAACTAATTTTAACTTTTTAGAGAGCTCAAATTTAAAAGAATTTTGAAAATGTATTTCTTTATACAATATCAGAATAACTAAGCAGAAGGATTCATGCAAGCATATAGAATTATATAAATAAAGTGATAGTTAATGGCTAAGCATTAAGATGCTGAATAAAAATTAATTGATAGTAATTGTTTTAGCACTTTACCAAATGACTAAAAATAGAGAGTGCTTCAACCGTGGTAAAAGGGGCCATAGCTTCAGAGATTGTCAGAATAAGAGAAAGATTTCATAAAACCAAGGTGACAATGGGATAATGCAGAACGTGTACAGAATCAGAACCCTGTCCCAGCCCCAGCTAATGGACAAACTGATCAATCAAGAAGGCCTAGTGTTTATCAGTTGAACATTGAGAGCGATACGAGCGGGCATGATATTGGTGAGCCTGATTCCTTTGACCTCTTGATGCCTTGATCTTTGACTCCTTGATCTCTTAAGTTTCGAGGATAAAACTTCTTCTCAGTAGGGTATTATGTAATGTCCAACTCCAAAAGGTTACTTATGAAACACTTGTTACTTTGACTCGGTTGAGAATCGAGTCTCGGGGAAATCTTACCGCCAAATCAACACGGATGAAATGTAATGAACCCTTCAAATTGATGGAACGACTTCTTTTGAAATGAGTCCAAGAATTTTCTTTGGTTGTTTTGCTTCTTGGTTTTGTGTTGCTTTGTATTTGTCTTGCTTTCGGTGACTTGGTTTTCATGGTTCGCTTTTCTCGCTTGCGCATTCTTTTCGAATAGTAAGGAAAAGAGATCGAAGGATGCTAACTAAGTATTGTTACAATTTCAAGACACATAACCAAGGAGTAATCATTGCATAAGGCTTCCCCATCCTCTCGTTCGATGCAATCGGTGAGTGGCTTAGGCCCTTCGATGAATCCTTCAGTCCATACGCCTTAATAAAATGATCTCTAGTATGCACAAGTTACTTGTTCTTATACAATTAATGCCTGAATAAACGAGATAAGCTAAAAGAGATGAACTGCATGCTTAATTATATATATATATATATATAACTGTTGTAAATGCTTGTTCAATAGACGTGTATATGTGCCTTACTCATATGCTGCATAAGAGATAGTTAGAGAAACCTCGCATGGGTTACCAAAGAATAGAGTAAAGAGATAGAGATGTTCATGTATAGTCTAACTACTGCATAGTAAGAGTTTATATGATAGAGCTGCATACCATGCATTGGTCTTTAGACAACTTGTACATAAGGGTAATCCCACGAACAGTTTCTGGGGCACTGGGGATCTTTCGCCCTAGGGGGATCAGAGGAACACCCTGAGGCAATGAAGTCCTCACGATCAGGGGGTTGTTCATGTCTATAGAGAATGGGTTTCCCATGGACCGTCATGTAGTTAGGTCGCATGACAAGCTATCTTCTATGCACACTTGATATTTGATGCCAATACAGATGTATGAGTTATATACATATATGCAAATTGTTGCTAACTTGTGTGTCTGCTACAGGGATAACCGCTCGACCGTGGGTAAGATTTATCATATGCATAGTCTATCTATTGTTTATGTTCCCTTGCATGAATTGTTAAAGAAACTAGACAACTAGAAAGATCACCTAATAATGCTAGCTACACATGCTTACTTAGTATAGATTTCTATGTGAGTTTGGCCATGGTCGCTCACCAGTACATATTGTTGTAACCTCTTTATCCTGGAATTCTAGCTTAAATGTTACAATTAGGCTAATTTGGGGCTATTTGAATTTTTCCACAATTTTTGGTTAATTAAAAACTAGTAACACTAATTTCTTAGGACTTTCAAGAATTTATTTTAGGGTCAAACATAATTAAAAATGTCCCAAACTTTTATTTTAGGTTCTAAATAATCAAGTATATTTTTTAAAGATTTTTGAGAAATTTCTGATTATTTTTAGCATTTATTTTGAGTTAATTATGCAAAACTGAATTAAAAACTAATTTACATAAAAAACCCTAATAAAATCCAACCTGCCCAGTCAGCAGCTAGCCTGGCCCGCATGTCATCCAACACGTCCCAGACAGCGGGGCCCAGCGGTCAGTGTGAGGGGGCGAGTGCGAGTCGAGCCGGGTCACCGAGCCGACCTCGAGCCGAACTGAGTCTTAATTCGACTCGGACTCAGCCGAGCCAAGCCGGGTTGAACCATGGTCGTTCGATCCAAGCTGGCAGCAACGGATGGCTACCACATGGCATGCTCTGAGCCGCTGCGGTTTCTCTCCCCTATATATATAGTATTAAGTTATAATTTCTAGGGTTTTTCTTTAAGCAGATTTTTTGAGAATTGTCATCTAGGGTTTCCTTCATCTTCCAGAAGCCATTACTCATAGCTCCGGACTCCAAACCTGGCCCAGTTTCTTGCATTAGAACTATATTGAGGTCAATTTTCTAATATGTAAATTTTTTCACAAAATTATGAATATTAAATTCTAGAAAATTCGTAGAGCATAGTATATCCAAAAATAAATGCGTCTCTGTGTTTTTGCGATTTTGGGAGAACTAGGAATCAGAATCATGAAATATTTGAAGTTTCAAAAAGCTAATATTGAGATAATTGACATATGTTTTTCCTAGGATTTAATAAAAAATATTTTTGTGCTGTTAATTCTGTAGAACTTCTAGGTTAACAATCAACCACCGTTGCACAATACGATTTTGTATGTGCAATAATTTCCAAATGAACTTGAATTCGGATGAGCCATAAATTTCAGCATATTTGTGATACTAAAATCTACAGGAAATCATGCATGAAAGTTGAGTTTGTATCGGTTGACTTTTCGGTCAACAGATTGCCTCGATTTGTGTGCCATGAGTCTCGAGTTGATAAAATTCAGTTCCTTTGGACAAAATTTAGAAATTAACCTAAAAATTAGAATAATAAGATTAAAATAGGATTTTAGAGTATTTATTCTAGAATTAAATAAATTAAAATAACTTATCTTTTGACATGGTAAATTTGTACTACATAGGCTATTTGGACTATGACTTGGATTCTGACTCATACCAGCTAAGGACCACAGGTGAGTACACTTTCGTGATTACTTTTAGTGCTTGATAGTCTCTCTAATGCATGCTTAGTATTGATTATTTGATTCTTAACACTTGCTACACGGATTAGTATGATGGATTCTTATTATGAGATACGTGACTGTTTTGGATTATTGTTATTTCTTCGTGATTGGTTCGGAATCCATGTTGTACTCGTGGGGTAGGAAAATACTTAGTGGACGTGTGAACTACCATTTCTATCCCATGGTCTTACTCGAATAATAGTAGCCGACACGTGTGGTTTGTCGAATTTTATCCCTTAGCCGTTCACATGTCAACAAGGTATTTCAAATCACATAGAGTAGTTGTTCCTATTTGTTCTTCCATACATTGTAGGTATTTTCTTTGTTGCTTGGAGATATTGTACTATATGTTGCCATGACAGGACTTTAGTATTTATTTGTTCTAGTTGCCTTATTGTGGTTTTGGTTTTGTTGCTATCATATATTCGTTACTATTTCTTGTCTTATAGCTTCTACCATGTGTTGGAACTATTTTTACTGTGATGTACTCGTTTCTTCCCTGACTGGATAACCATATTTTAGGTGACTACAATAAGGATAAAATCCCTACACATTATAGACCGTATGCTAGCGACATAATAGAGCCCGATCTTGCCCTTCCGGAGGATCAGGGAGAGTTAGCAGCTCAGATACCGTCTGAAATGGAGTAGTTTAGTAGTAGTTGATTTTGTTAGTTATTTTGGACCGGATTATTCTCCGACAGTTTTTCTAAAGTATTTTGAATATTGTACTTTGGATATTTAGTTTGTGGGGAGATTCCTTGGACCCGCATCAAGACTATTATTTTATTATTTTATTGGTGTATTCATTAAACTAATGCCTATGATTGAGTATAGTGTAGAGAAGTATATATGTTGTGAGTTATAGATTACTTGTGGCTTATTGTACAATGTTCTACCGTCGACACTGCAGCGTAGGCTGGATGTACCCATGATTCATGCCCAAATCCAGGGTGCGGGTCGTGACAGTTGTAGTACTGACCCACGTTTGTGGGAAAATCTCCAGGTTCTGGTAGTGAGAGCTTGGCGAGCATTTTGAACCAGTGTTAGCGCATCCTTCCAGCTGGACCATATTCGTGCTGCTTCCTTAGCTTTTCTCTCCTGTGTGTAAACTTCTCTTTGGCCAGTTGATTTAATTTTGGTCCTACTAAAAAGATATAACGTATGGGCGTTGTGGCTAGTTTTGGGATTATAAAAAGAGTTGTATGCTTTCTATGGCATATTTTATAACTCAGCCAAGCAAGTAATTTGTAATCCAATCTTCAAGTATTTAATAAAAGAAAGTATTTTGTGTTCCTATCAAATGTGTCCAACTTTAATTCTCTGTACTTATATTCCGTTCTTATATATGTATATTTTTGTTTGACTTGTGTCTTGTGCAGGTACTTTGCCTGGTGCAAGCGCGACTTAAGCTTACATGGCATTGCACCCAAGCGAGGACTATCGATTTCGTAGGGACCAAGCGAGGACGATCGACCCTTATGGGACCAGGGTGTGACACTTATTAGCATGGCAATGGTTCATTCGATAGCTGAGTCCATGTAACTTAGCATACAATATTCTATTCTTTTACTTAGCATGCCAAGGTTCATTTGATAGAGGTGTCAATATAACTAGCATGCAACATTCATTTCAATACTTAGCATGGCAATTGTTCTATCTCTTTTAGGCAAGAATATAAGTTCTCTTATTAAGCATGCAGGTTCTCATTCTATCATTCTCATGCGAATATTCTCTATTTAGCAACAAGTATTACAAAAACTCAAATTCATTATTAAGGCATGCAAGAATCAAATAATAAAGTTTTGTCCACTCACCCAGATGAATCGTTTTGTGTTTCGATCAAAAACTCTTCGAAAAGGCTTCTGCTCGAGCCAACAAAGCGATATCTCTTGTATATAGTGCCAACATGGAGCGGGGTACTACAATATGTTATCATTTCTACTCCAGAATCGGTAATGGATGAAGCAACCCTCCTGGCCTCTACCTCTCTTCTATGACCTGTTGACACACCAAGCATCTGAAAATAAAGCATGCCACCTCTCGCTTCATTCTATACCACCATACATTCTCTCTTAGATCCTTATACATCTTGTTAGCACCAGAATACATAGAATACTGAGAACGATATGCTTCTTGCAAAACCTTCTCCTGCATATCACCACTTGTCACAAACAACATAGCTACATGCCTCAAAGAGCCATCCTCTACAATGGTAAAATCCTTTAGCAATCTGGCTTGCACCTGAGCTCTGATACTCCTCAGACTCACATCCTAATACTGTGTCTCCTTAATCTTCTCTATCAACTCTGACTGAATCTTCAAACCCATCATATGTCTCTCAACCCTAGAAACTATCACCTCAATGCCCAAACTCTCCAAATCTGCTAACAAATCTCACTCTATCTTTAGATACATAGCTATTGGATACCTGCTTAAGGCATCAACAACAACATTGGCCTTAACTAGATGATACTATAAGGAAATATCAAAGTCCTTTATTTGTTCCAACCATCTGTGCCGCCTCATATTCAACTCCTTTTGTGTGAAAATGTACTTCAAGCTCTTATGGTCAGTAAATATCTCTACATGCTCTCCGTACAAATAATGTTTCCACAGATTCAGAGCAAAATTTATCGCTGCCAACTCTAAATCATGGGTGGGGTAATTTTTTTCATGTAGCCAAAATTGTCTTAAAGTATACGCCACTACCTTCTTGTTCTACTCTGGAACACATCCCAAACCCTTCTCTGAAGCATCACTATAAAAGACAAATCCACCTAATCCTGATGGCAATATCAAGATAGGTGTTGTAGCCAACCTCTTCTTCAGCTCATCAAACGTAGCCTGGTAATCTTCAGTCCACACAAAATCTATATCCTTCCTGGTGAGTCTGGTCATCGGCAATGTAATCCTGGAGAAATCCTTTACAAATATCCTGTAATAGCCTACCAAACCCAAGAAACTCCTGATCTCTGCCCCTGAACTTGGAGTAGCCTAAGACTCTACTGCTTTAATCTACTTCGGATCCACCAAAATTCTATCTCCAGTCACAACATGCCCAAGAAATTCCATATTGGCTATGAAAAACTCGTACTTCGAGAGCTTTCCATACAACTTCTTCTTCCTGAGAGTCTCCAACACAATCCTTAGGTGCTTCTCGCACTCCTCTGGCATCTTTGAATATATGAGTATATCATCAATGAACACAACCACAAACTTGTTAAGGTACTGGTGGAACACATTTTTATCAAATACATGAACACCTTCGTGGTATTATTCAACCTAAATGGCATAACCATAAACTCATACTAGCCATAACGAGTCTGGAATATAGTCTTCATAATGTCTTCCTTCTTCACCTTCACTAAATTATAGCCAGACCTCAAGTCTATCTTGGAAAATACCTTCGTGCTGCTCAACTGATCGAAAAGATTATCAATCCTTAACAGCAAGTATTTATTCTTGATAGTGAGATTATTCAAAGCTCTTTAATAGATGCACGTCCGCATCGACCCATCCTTCTTTGGTACAAACAATAACAGAGCTCCCCAAGACGATGAACTCGATCTGATGAACCCCTTGTCATGCAACTCATCCACCATCTTCTTCATCTCTGCCAACTCACTATTATTGATCTTGTAGACATGTTGTGACACTATCTCTACTCCTGGTACCAAGTCGATAGAGAAATCATTCCCTGGTGGCAAATATTGATGGAATTCAGATCCCCAATTCGCATAAGAAGTACTCAAATATCCCTGTTGGCGTGTTGAGATAGAAAATAAGATGAAAGTGCTTCAGGATAACAATACATGGGACTCGGTAGATTTTTTTACTGGTAAGAAGGCAGTAGGTTGCAAGTGGGTGTTCACAATAAAGGCAAAATCGGATGCACTCTTGACCGTCTGAAAGCTCGTCTTATGGCGAGAGTGTATTCTTAAACTTACGATAAAGATTATTTTGAGACATTCTTCCCTATTGCCCGGATGACCACTGTGCGCGTGCTTCTAGCCTTAGCAGTCCGCTATGACTGGCCATTGCTTCAGCTGGAAGTAAAGAATACATTTCTATATGGGAATCTTGAAGAGGAAGTTTATGTGATACAACCTCCTGGGTTTATTGAAAGAGAGGGTAAAGTATGTTATCTACGTAAAGCACTATACGGTCTCAAACAGTCACATCGTGCTTGGTTTGGATGATTTACCTATATTTTACACAGTTTAGACCATGCCAATCAAATAAAGATCATTCGATCTTTTATCGACAAACATCTACCAGACGAATATAACTTGGTGTCTATGTTGACGGTATCGTAATCACGGACAATGACAGTCAGATAATTGCAGGATTGGAAAAGTTTTTGGATGAGCAATTTTAGACTAAAGATATACGAGAATTGAATTACTTTTTGGGAAGTAAGGTCACACAGGGTAAGAAGCACATTGTAATATCTCAGAGAAAATATGTGCTAGACATCCTAACTGATGTCAGAATGATACAAGCTAAAGGAGGAACCACACACATGGACCCAGGGGTGAAGTTACTTTCTGATGAAAGGACACTGATGAGCAATCTGGATCAGTAATGTCGTGTGGTTAGAAAACTCAACTACTTGGCGGTTATGACTCGCCTAGATATTTCTTTTACCGTGAGTGTCGCGAGTAGATTTATGGCTTCTCCATAAATTTTGCATTGGCAAAAAGTTCTCAGAATCCTACGCTATCTAGCCCAAAATTTGGAAAAAAATATCGAATAGAGAATCAAGGACATACTCATATAGAATATTTTACAGATGCAGACTGGGGTGCACGTCCTATGGATAAATGGTCTACATCTGGATATTCAGTTTTTATTGATGGTAATTTGGTGTCATGTAAGAGCAAGAAGCAGAGTGTGGTCTCGCGATCATGATCAGAAGCAGAGTACCGAACTATTACTCATGGCACAGTAGAGGTGTTATATCTACAGAATCTTCTGAAAGAGCTAGGAGAAGAAGAAGCAGGATCGGACGCAGCAGATATGTGGTGTGACCATCAGTCAGCTATTTATATTAGCACAAACATCGTATTTCATGAAAGGACAAAATATATAGAGATTAACGGCCACTTTGTCAGTGATGAATATCAAAAGGGGTTAATAAAATTTGACCATATAAGGACCGACGATCAGATAGTTGACATTTTCACGAAGTCTCTTTTAGGCCCTCAGGTTCATTTTTTTGTAACAAGGTAGGCATGATTGACATCTATGCTACATCTTAAGGGAGGGTATTAAGTATTAGTGGATTTTAGTCCCACATCGGGTAGAATAATAGAGAGAGGAGTTAGTTTCTTATATATATATATATATATATATATATATATATATATATATATATATATATATATATATATATATACTCTTTTATTGATAATGAATCTTCCAATTATTCCTTCATATACCATCACCACCACCACCACCACTGCTCGTGGCCGTAAACAGAAATCTTACCATAATATCCCACGATTGCCCATCCCTAATGATAATGTTCTTACTTTGGATGATCTTCCTATTATGCTACATAAGAAAAAATTACTTGTAATGTGCATTTGATTTCTAACTGTGTTTCTTACCATCATTTATCCCATCCACTTTATAAGTTTACTTGTTCTCTTCCTTTTATTTATGTATCTTCTTCTACATATGAGGCACTCCATCATCTGGGGTAGTGGGTCATCATGGATGAAGAAATATTGGCTCTTTGGTCTAATCGTATTTAGGAGGTGGCACCTCTCCTTTCTGGACATTCTCGTGTTGGTTGTCAGCATGTGTTACTGTTTAGTACAATCTATATGATTTTATTGAGCGCTTGAAAGAGTTCCTTGTTGTTTGTGGTTTACTCCAACAATATGAGAATAATTATGAGACATGTTCTCATGTTTCTAAGCTTTAATATTGTATGTGTGTTGATTTCTCTTAAGGTACATAGACGTTGGTCATTAACATCAATTAGATATTAAGAATCCTATATATATATATATATATATATATATATATATATATATATATATGGGTGGGGATCAGGTGACATATACAATTTGACATCTAAAAAAATGCACAATCTCAGCCCAATTTTTTTGAAATAAATGGTTCAGATTTGATAGAGTAATTTGTATTAATTAGAATATATATCAAATTAAATATCCCATAAATTAATAATATCTACTATTAATTAACATGTATGTCAAATTTGACATACATGCATGTAAATTTGGTATGCATTTAAATTTGAACCATTAATTTTAAATGATATGTGGCTGAGATTGTGTATTTTTTTAGATGTCAAATTATATGTGTCACACACACACACACACACACATATATATATATATATTATTTATTTATTTATTTTATATTTAATACCTCCTTGTTATAAAACTGCATGGGCATCTCTTCTGTATCACTTACACAAGTCTATTATATTTGGACTCAAGCAGTCTCCTCGTGCATGGTTTGATAAATTTAATCAAATTGTCCAAGCTATTGGTTTTACTCTAAGCACTATTGACTTCTCTTTATTTACCCTTCATCGATAATAGGGGACCATAAATCTCTTGGTTTATATTGATGCTATTCTTATTATTGATGATAAAACTGCTGAGATTTCTATAATTAAGGATCAATTGTCTTCTCATTTTCAAACTAAGTATTTGGGAATTCTTCGATATTATTTGGGAATTAAGATTGCTCGACGTGGTGATTACCTTATCTTAATCTCAAAAAAGGTATTGTATGGATCGTATGCTTGATGCTGACTATTTGAGGTGTAAGCTAAATGATCCTTCTATGGATATGAATTTGAAGTTACCCTCTCTCGGTTCTACTTTCGATTAGCTTTTCCCGATCCAAATTATTATCATATCTTATTGGGAAATAATATTTTTTATTATTGCCTACCATAATATTTCATTCGTTATGAGTATTGTGGGCCAGTTTATGCACTCTTGTTGGGTATCTCATCTTCAAGTTGTTAAAAATATTTTTTGGTACCTGAAGAGATCTCCTGGCCAAAGACTCGTCTATCAGTCTTCCTCTTTCCTCTCCTTGATCGCTTATGTCGATGCTGATTATGCGAGTTGAGTGGATGATCGTTGTTCTACAAGCTGCTACTATACTTATTTTAGCGATAATCTTATGACTTGGCAAAGTAAGAAGCGGACTATCAATATTAGATCTTCTGCTAAAGCTGAGTATTGTTCGACCCCCATGCAATTTCTAAGCTAAATAGTTGATGGATTTTCTTCTGTATCTTGGTGTTGCTCTTTCCTCTCATATAGTTCTTTACTATCATAATCAGGCTACTATTCATATTGTTGAAAACCTTGTGTTCTATGAGCACTCCAAAACATATTGTGGTTGACTGTTATTTCATTCGAGAGAAGGTTAAGCTTCGTGAGGTTCATCTATAGAATGTTCATATGGATTCACAGATCGGTGACATCCTCACCAAGGCCTTACCTCACCCACTTTATCTACAGTTTATGTCCAAGCTTGGAGCTCAAAACATTTATGTTTATATTGTAGGGGAGCGTATAAGTTTGTTAGTCTTATTTCTTGTATGACCTAGATCCTCTTTAATTTTTCTCTTAGTTTTTAGTCCCACATCGAGAATATATGGAATGTAAGCAAACCTATAACCCCCCTCAAAGTACTATTTTTGTTATTATTTTAATTATTTATTTTAATATTGCTTATTTACTTAATTAGAATATATTCTTTTTTATATTAATAGCTTATAAATATATATTTTTATATACACACATTAATAAAAAAAATTCACATATGTATTACGTATGGGGAGAACTAAATTTTATAAGTGTTTTAATTTTTTTTATGAATTATATATATATATATATATATATATATATATATATATATATATATATATATATATATATATGAGATTGGCTTAGTTACTTAGTATATAGTTTTTTAAAATTATTTCTTTGAGTTTACTGTTCCCCGGAACAGTAAACTCCAAACTAGCGCGACCCCTACCGCCTCATTCGGTTGAAGGATTTTTTTTCTCTTTTGGATCAATCCAAATCATTTCAAATTTATTCCTAATCTATTCTCCATCAAATCCCCATTAAATCTTCTCAAATTAAATCCACATTAATTCCCATTCATAATCAAATACCCACGTAACCCTCATCTTCTGAAACCAGAGCCTATCCTTGTCCGTGACACTTTCGAGAGAGAGAGAGAGAGAGTGCCTCTAAAGAGTTCAAAATTTCTCCAAACCCTTCCCAGATAGTTACCTCGCCTGAGCAACCCTCATCGACCCCCTGACCTCGCTGGAGAGTCATCGTCGGCCACTTGAACAGCCGACCGACCCCCACGCACAATAACAGTCGCCCATGAAACCCCTACTTCATGTTGTATTTTCTCCCTCATCTCTAGTTTGTTTTATGATCCATCTTCGCCAACCTAACCCTCTTTAATCCCCTTCAAATAGATTAATTTATTTTTATTTATATTTACTGTAAATCGAGTTCCAAAATCGAGAAGAAAAAACTTAATTTTTTGAACTTTTAAATCACACAGAAACTTTCCAAACACCTATGTTCGAACTCCAATATCTCCCAATCTTGTGAATCAAACTCAGATTTTCTTTTTTCAGTATAAAGCCTATATAACCAAGATTAATCCCCAACAATTAGATTTATTTAATTTAATTTTAATCTCCAGATAAATCAGTTTAGAAATTTTAAAAAAATTAGAAAACCAAAATTTTTGTGATACGGAGTTAGTCCCATCAATCTGGACAACCTCGTCATGTACCAATTGCACCAAAAGACACGTATGGTATTCTCCAATATTTGGCTTTTGAAGGAATTAGAATTGGTCGTATGTGTACGACGAATTTGACCAGTATCCATAAAAAATTACTGTATCGTATATTTTTGAAAAAAATAATTACTTTGTGCATGCTCGTCGTGTCGAAACAAAACTTGCCTAATTGGTCTCGCAGTGTTATGCTGGTCCTGTGATCCAAGTTTGGTTCAATTCGGAGTTAGTTGGCCGGATTACCATTTTGAGGGCCCTGCGATCCCATACAACGAGCGTTTTTTTTATCGGCTCATCGAAATCCAAATCTAGGAATGCCATTGAGTTTGTATCATCGTTTAGGACTTATTCGACACATAACATGCTGAGTTTAGAGACTTTATTTTTGGCATATTTTTTGGTGTATAGTGGGCCCACTTGTGGATCCCATTTTGATCTGAAACTGTCATTTTTGTTCGTATGTCCAAATTGGACTTATAGGTAGAGTTTTTTGACTATCTCACTTATTTTAGAAATGTTGGTGATGTTTGTTTCGACATTTGAAGATATTTTAATATTCCATATTTTTGGCTACTATTGACTTGTCGAGTTCATTGCCTAGACATAGTCTAGACACTTCCTAGAGACTAGGCAAGTATACCTTGTTGTATTACTATTCTATTTCATATTTATGCTTTTGATTCAGTTTATATTACATGATCATGATTACTTGTATAGATATAATCTGTACATCCAAGCTAGACTTGGGTGCGACCGACGATGTTTGTTGGGTTATTGGATTCATGTTACCTCATACATATCGACTTAGTTGCTAGCAGACTACTATAGACTTGTGGGATATTATTATATCTCCTGGACCTTGACACACACCTGACACGGTATGATATTCATGATATAACACAGACTATGGTATCCGACTGATCAGCGATACATTGGGACGTGTGGTGGTTAGAAACACAATTGTTATGATTAAGGTATTAGAGACTCAAGCAGTTACAAAATTTGGGCATGTTATGGATATGACTTGGTTAGTGGAGGATTGTGAGGGAGGACAACTACTATGCGTATATGATAGCCAAATTGGTATACCATAGTTTTCAAATGGAACTACAGGGTTTGAAGAGTTATACAGCTGGCCTCTAACGTCCATAGATCGTTACGGACGGATACAGATGACTGTTGACAGTATATGTATACCACTATCCTTAAGCTACATGGATTAGTCGAGTTAGCATGAATCCTACCCATGCGTACGAATGTTGTCCTCTAAATTGCACATTTAGGCGGTTAGAAATACCCTGGCATACTTTATGATTTTTATTTCAGTTTATACAACATATATATTATGTATCTTGCTGCGTTCCTCTAAGGACCTGGTTCCCTTCCCGATTTGTAGTGTTGATTATCATTGAGTTCTTTTGGAGCTGTTAATGAGTATCATCATGGTATGCAAGTATTGTGATTAGGTACTTGTATCATATCTTCCATAACTACAAATACTTGTTCTTATTGCTTATTTATATGTTGTTATAGCCTAGTATTTTTAGACTCATATTGTTCGGACAAGTATTGTATGAGGTGCCCATCATGATACATGTGGTCCATTCTTATATATTGTATCCTTATGGATTGAGACAGAGATATATTTATTATGTTATCTAGATAGTGACCCTTACTGAATAGCTTATACGTATTTAAGTAGCATTGGAGTCCACTTGATACGTAGCTGGACATTGCCATGTGACTTTGTCCCGCGTATTTTTGGACTAGGGTGTGACATAGTTTTTGTGGTAGCCCCAATAGGTCAAGATCATATTGTTTTGCTTACATTATTGTACTGAGCTAGCCTGCATTAGGATAAGTGAATTAGGATCTCAATCCATAATTTCTATTGAACTTTCTTTGATTTTAACTACTGCCGTTGAAATCGTAATTGAAGTTGATCATATCTTTCTTGAACTCCTTATTATTATTTCTTATGTTCTCCTATTTCGGGAAGACGAACACTAGTGCTTGATAAACATCTTTCGATTATATTTTTTTATAGGATAGAAGCAAGGTTGATAGAATATTTCTGAGGTGGGTGATTATCTAACTTAGGGATGGTTATGATTGATGCCTCTACTGGATAGACGGTTAAAATGGAATGACAGTTTGGATTTTATATACGAGGTTTAGCACTGGTAGAGGAATTTTCTTTTATCAATAAAAATAAATGTAGAAGCCTAAAAATTGTGCCTCAGATAGATGGCACAATTTTCTATAAATAAATCCAACAATAGAAGAATGATGCACTTTCTACTTGTTCCAGAAGAAAGACGCGCATTCTCTTACTTTGGCGCACTTTTCATTAATTTCATAGGAAGGAGCACTATTCATATAGTAGAAAAGTGGCCCACTTTCTTAATGTTACGAAAGATGGCGCACAAACAATCTTCTCTCTTTCAACATTTAATACAGCAGACTGACAACTGACAAAGGCAGAAACCGAAGAGTCAGAGGTCATCATTACAATAGAGATACGACACGCAAACCAGGTTGTCGTTTAGAGACCCAGCCGTAGTGCCATTGTCTTTAAAAGTGAGCCATAGTGCCATTTCTTTCAAAAGTGTACCGCAGTGCCATTCTTTTCAAAAGTGCGCCATAGTGCAAATTCTTTTCAAAAGTGTGCCTCAGTGCCATTCTCCTCAAAAGTGCGCCACAGTGCCATTTTCTTCAAAAGTGCGTCGTAGTGCCATTTCCTTCAAAAGTACGCCGCAGTGCCATTTTCCTCAGAAGTGCGCCGCATTGCCAATCTTAGTAAAAATGTGCCAATCTCCAGACGACTTCAAAAGTGCACATACTATCCTAACCGATAGTGAGTAGTTATAAATGCATGTCTTACATGTCATACTTCTCGTGAAAGGTGTATCAAAAACTATCCCTCACGACCTATGCTTTCCTCATATAGGAAGCTACGTGTCAAGCACGCAGCAAGTTGTGCACCCACTCATGTAGAATGTTGGGTGTTAATCTACCAAAAGTGCGCGCATAAAGGTAAAATAATGTTGACTGTCCATAGTGCGCGCACACTCTCATAACCGCTCCTAAACTCTATAAATACAGGCAGCGGCTACCTTAAGAAAACAAAGGGAGGGACACACACAGATAGATAGAGATAAAGTGGCTAGAATTCTTAAGTCTTTGAAATTCAAGAACAGAGTGAGAGAAATAAAAGCTTCTCGTGCCATTGTGCCAGTGCTTTCTTATTGTTCAACCCTCCAAGTTGTTCGTAGCAATCTTTAACTCTTTGAAATTCAAGAGTAGAGCGAGAGAAATAGAAGCTTCTCGTGCCGTTGTGCTAGAGTTTACTTATTGTTCAACTCTCCAAGTTGTTCATAGCATTCCCTATATTTCTCTGTCATCATGTGCATTTCTTCATCGTTGAGTGGTCCAAGGAGTAAAGTGATCATTTTCAGATCAGATCTCTACAGCTATATTTTTCCAGAATCAATTGTACCTAGATTCCTGTTTATGATCTTTTTTTTGTACTTTTAATAGTTTATAAAAAAAAAGTTTCGTATAAAACTTTCCTTGCAAACAAAGATGACGACTCTGCTGGGGACTTTCTTCTCCTTTGACGAGAAGGTGATAGCTCAACTCGACACTGCTTATGTAGGATCGACATAGAAGACCTTGGTCGTGAAGTTCGACCAACAAGAATATGAAAAAATGCTTTATTTTGGGGGTATTGTTCATCCCTCATCTGCATTCAAGTCGAAAAAAACTCGCAAAGTATGGGTTCCCAAACCTCATAATACATATTTTGAAATTGCTGGCAACAAAGGAAAGAGCATTTTCATTGACAAGAGTTCCCCTGTCAATTCTGTTCAGATTAATGACTTGGTGGACTATTCTCTTACGTTAAACAAGGGATACAATTCGCGTAACTCGCACAATTTTAAGCAAAGGGTGATCCAAACCGAAGCTTCTAAATCCCTTGCATTAAACAAGGGATATATTTTACGCAACTCACATAATTTTTAGCAAAGGGTGATTCATACCCAAGCTCCCTAACCAGCAAATATTTGCCGTAATATGCAGGCAAGCAAGGAATGGACACCGCTGTCCAAACCAACCAGCACAAAAAATAAAGAGTTGGTCAGGGAGAATCATTCTTCTAACATCTTGATTATGCGCACAATGGAAGAAAAATTATGCGCCACTCGTGCGCTAGGTCAAGACCTTCGTACAAAATTAAATGTGTGTAGACAAACTATGCCAACTTCGTCTGCACCATAGAATGTGCGCCAAACAGGGGCAATCTCTACACAATATGCTGATTGTGCACGCATGTATAAAAGGATTGCTAGAAACAACTTTCTCTCCTCCCTATAGAGAAAAAACTTGAGATATGATGAATCACTTACCAATCAATCTAACACATCCTCTATACACAAGGGACCAAAAATATGCACAAAAGATTTAATATATCTCATGTAAAGAGGCAGAGTCTGCCCTCTTCCACATCTTCTCTTCCCTCTTTTGATTTACTTACAAAAATGTAAGGAGAGGGGCCCCTCTGACATTGCAACAGGTTTTCCTAATGAACATCATTGCAATTGTCATAGAATTATAATCGAATATTGTTGTGCATTAGCAAAATGATCTGTGTGTGACCGATTGACTTATACTATGTCTCATAAGCCTTAACATATAGAGAAAGTTGACAACCAGGAGCACGATGACGAACCGCTCTTTGCTTTAACATATATGGCTTTGCATCTTTCCCGTGGTAGGAGACAGTCAAGATGAAGCTCTTCAATAACACCAAGCCAAAGGAGATTTGACCAACTCGTTGACTCCTTTGAAGGAGTATACCAAAATACTCATTCTCGAAGATGGGAGCTCGTTCGTCACAATAATCCCTATTCCTTAGAATTCGAGGCTGGGGTGGCAATCCCCTCGATTCTGAACCTGACAGTATAGACTCCAACTATATGATTCTTTCTAGCAATATCTCTGTCGTACACATGGATGTTAGCGTTTATGTCGTCGGTGATAAACAAGACGTTCTCAATCATAAGCCACTAAACAATGCCTCAACTCACTAGAGGCTACTATCAATGACATATACACTATGATGCAAAATATATATCAACTAATGTGTCACGACCCGTACCCGGTTTAGGGGCACGAATGCGTGGGTACGTCCAGCCTACGCCGCAGCATCGGCGGTAGAACGCTGTCTAGGTCGAGTACTATCTAACAATCTCATGCTAGTATCCAACTCCATAAGAAGACTCGGATGATACTATAAAATATCAACAACATACTCAATCACAACTACAGCACGATAGGAATTTGAAGAAGTAAAAGAAAACAACACAAGTCTAAAGACAACATAATCATACCTGCAATCATTAACTTCCAATCCCCAAGTGTGTCGGAACCAGTCTACTAAGGTCACAGTCTGGAAAAATATTTTCCAGTCAGGAAGGAGCAAAGTACATCTCTAAATAGCAGTTCTATATAAATGACATAAGCTATGTAGCA
The DNA here is from genome assembly GCA_036927795.1 of Iris macrosiphon. NCBI lineage: Eukaryota > Viridiplantae > Streptophyta > Magnoliopsida > Asparagales > Iridaceae > Iris > Iris macrosiphon. Next base: position 38,009,422 of record JAYESA010000001.1, on the reverse strand, counting down.
GTTCTAGATGGAAACATACCAAATGCATGTATAAGTACGAGAAATGTACAATGAGAGAAATACTGGAAATACTGTAAGTAAATGCAGGAAAGAAACATTATGTCCATGAGCAAGAGTTCTATGACTAAGTGTGTGAGTACTAGCTTTAATATGTGATCGGCTTGGGAACTTGATCAGGCTGGTTACATATGATTAGCTATGGTTCATATAGAGTCAGGCTAACCGTTGGTTAGCTATGGTGCATGTAGAGATCAGGCTAATCACACGTAACAGCTATGGTTCATATAAATGGTCAGGCCGCACCCGACGTGAGATGTGGGGTGAGCTATGGTGCATATAAAGTTGGGTATGATCACATATCTACACTAAAGTACTCCCCAAACCCCCGACTGGTATAGTAGATCCAATCATGGTACGCTATGGCACAGGATTCCCTAGGAAGGTAGCAAATCTCCCCGGGAATCAGTGTCTGTACATGCACAAGATAACAAGGAAAACAAGTCTTGTACAAGCTACACCATGAATAAGGAATAACATCTCATGACGAGATCCGTGTATACCAATCCGTGTAACCAACGTGTCAAGAACATGTATATTTACACTAGATACAGTGAACATAGGAGATATCATAAATTAGAAACTAATCAGAGAATGTACTCGCCTTGGGTCCTTAGCTGGTAAAACCAATGTCCTGTCCCAGAGTACCGTCTGGAGGAACCAACAGTCCTAAAAATATATCAAATACAACATTTGCATCAGGTGCTACACTAACACAACACAAAACATCAAACTCAGGGCCGTGCCAGGTATGGCTCTAGTCAACTAGGGTAATCTAGTAGGGCTACGTATATAATACACATTACACTTACAATATTTATACATGCACCAACTTAAATGTATTTACAATATATATATTTGATTTATACTAGTTGAACATTATATATGTATACTCATACCTATGCTAAAATACATTTTTAAAATATATATATATGTGTATTGTCAATGTTATTATTAAAATATATACTAATACTAGTACATCACATTAAATACATATACAATACATTAATTGTATGTACAAGATATATATATACATTTATACTCATTATACATATTTGAAAATATATTAAGTACATATATATATATATATACAATATATACATATACTAATCATTTTATATTTTTATACCAAAATACTACGTATACTATTACAATTTATTTACTAAAATATGTATATCTCATATATGTGCAAAAGTATATTTTAGAATATACATATACATATTGTCAACATCATTCTTAACATACCTATATTAATTCACCAAATTAATTTTATACCATATAAAAATACCCAATATATATACGTATACAACTAGTTATACATATTTAATTATACAAATTTTCATAATAAAAAACCCTTATATATAATACATAACTAAATTTACACATACTAAATAACTAATTTTATACATTAAAACAATAAACTAATTATGTGGTATTTACTAAACCAGTTACATGAATTTACCAAGTTAATTATGAATTTGCTAGACTAATACATATTAATAAAATTAATTTATATAAATAACCAAATTACATATTAATATAAACTAATTATATTAATATATCCAAATTACATTAATTAACTAATTATATAAAATAACTAATCAGATATACTAATTTATGACTTAATTAACTAATTATGAATATAGTTACTGATAAAAATAATTAACTGATAAAAATAATTAACCGATTAATACTAACTAAGCTAATACATGAAATTACTAACTAATTACATTAATTACTAAACTAAATTAAACTAAACAAATTAAATGTTATTAAGCTAATTATATAATTTACTAAACTAATTGATTAATACTTACTAAACTAATCTAATTAATTAATTAACTAACTAATCATTTTTACTAAACTAATTTAATTAACTTACTAATGTAATTAACTCATTACTAACTATAACTCATTGAATCCCTAATCCACAGTCTGAAAACGAAAAAGGAAAGAGGGAAAGAGGGAAAGGGGGAAAAGCTCACCGGAGTACTCCGGCGTCGACGGAGGGGTCTCGCCGGGCAGGGCGGCGGCGTCTGGTCGAGGAGGCGGGCTCGGCGCTCGAGGAGGCGGGCTCGGCGCTCGAGGACGGCTGCGTCTGGTCGAGGAGGCGGTCGGCGGTTCCTCTGTTCGAGGCGGTCGGCGGGATCTCGACGACGGGTCGAAACCGACGTTCGTCTCGGCGGAAGGAGATCTCGGCGGCTGTTCGGCTCGACGCACGACGGTGGTTCTGAATCTACGGCGGAGGCGGAGGTCCTGTAGCCACCGGCTTGACGACGAGGAGATGCTCCGCAGCTCGGTTCGATAAGGCTAGATCTAGGGTTAGGGTGCTGACTGTCAGGGGGTCGTGTCCGGGCTGCCGGACACGGGGATGGTGTTGTGTACGTGTCCGGGTTGGACACGAGGGTGGTGCTCTGTGGGGGACGTGTCCGGGGCAGGACACAGAAATCTGATGTACTGTGGGCGTGTCCGGGTGTGTCGGACATGGAAAGCTGGTTGTAAAACTGTAAATCTGGACACAGGAAATGAATGGATACGGTGGGACACCCGGGGTCGGACCCGAGGCCATCACGGCTGACACGGTGATGCTGGACACACGGACACGAGCACACAAAATGGTGGTGATGGCTTGGGAATTGTGGAGGCTAGCTAATAATTAGGAGATTAGGGTTTCTAGGGGGTTGTGAGAATGAGAACTTAAATAGGGAGAAGGGTTGCGGGTTGGCCCAATAATGAATGGCCCAGAATCATACATGAATAAATTCATGTGGGAGTGAGGGTGAATGAAAGATGGTAACTTGTAAAATAAAATAAAGATTATAATTTCAGAAAATATTTTTAGGAAAGCTAGCTAATTTCCAAATTAGCTACTAATTAATACATTTTGCAAAATCTTAGAAAATATGACATTTATTTATTTACTATCCCAATAAATAAATTTTTTTTATTTTATCAACTAGTCTTTCAATAAATTAAACAAATAATTTTATGATTTCAAGCCAAAATATTTGAAGCTATAGTATTATATTTATCTCATTATTTATCTAGTTATTTTATAATAAATTGACATTTAGAAAAATGATTTTTATAAAAGATTTTAAATTACCTTCTACAATCAAACATCGTTCAAAATCAACTAAAATTTCAAGGAAAAAAAAGTATTTTATAAAACTTGATATTTTAAAATAAATTAAAATCTAATTATTTTGGAAATTGGAAATCGGAGGTTACATAATGACAGCCCAATATTCTGCTACACCAGCACCCGTCCAAGTGGCTTCATTCAACCTGCATAAGTCATCAACATTGGTCGTCAACCTTTGATGTAATTAACAACCAACACTGGAGAGTGAGCCACTTGTCATCGACCTTCGTCATAATAAGCCATCAACATCAGTGAATCAACCCATAGTCATCAATCTTGCCAAGCCACCTGTCAAGGCTGAAGATTCTGTCGAGTATGTGGAAGATAAAGAAAATTTATATTTCATGATTAAAGAACACTCTACTTCGTACCACATTAATGTTGAACCCTTTGATGAAAAATTCTTAGAGGCGCTTTACCTCTACGAACCTCTATCCATACCCATGGGATCTCTATTCCAATATGGTACATCATGTGAACTATATGAGGAGGCATACTTCAAAGTCCCAACGAGACAGGATAAGCAACGTCATATAATCTTTGGCAAAGCTAGAAAAAAAGTTGCGTAGACTAATGGTTCTGAAGAGGATATGGGAAAATACAATGTCATGCCCCAGTACCGAAATACGGAGACGGACATGGCCAACTCCTCCGTATAAGGTATAGAACATCGTACGGCGGTCAAGGCTATAACTAGACAAGGGGGTGCATACAACAAGCAAGTCACTTAGGGTCACACAGTACATCTATTATCTTAATCAGTCAAGTAAGAACAGTAAACATAGAACATATATGACAAGAAAATAAGGCATCCCAAATGCCCTGCCACAACATTCAGGAAACCAGCTATAAAAAAAAAGCTGGCAGAGTAGGAAAAGTACATGACCATGATCAGTTACAGTCTGATTAATTACAATCATGTAAGGAAACTAAATATCCATATTTACGGCTAACAAGTGTCGGTGGCTAAATGCCCAAAATGAGTAAAATATAAAATAATAAGCAGGGAAGAAGAAACCCACTTACTTCCCTCAGTGGCCATCTGTCTGGTGCGTGCCATGGTTCAGGGGAAAGTACGCTTGATTCTCGGGTACTGGCTCTAAACCTGGCCAAGCAAAACCAGTAGGGTTGTACCCGAAATTGCAAGTACCACAAAGGAAGCACGAATGAAGAAATAGAACTAGGTTATGAAATAGATACATATATATAGTTATGTCTTATAGTTTTGGTTTATAGCCTATTGTGACATAATAATCTAACTCTACAACCAAACAAGGACAAGGGTTAGACCATCGCACCATAATAGTCCATGTCCCTATGCTATTTGACAACAAATACAATAGACAAACAAGCTCAGTTACATAATCGACCAATCACTTATACGGCTTACTAGATGGAGTATGGGTTATCCCAGAGGTATTATGCATATAATAGGAATCATCAGATTGAACCATGTTCTAGCAGGGGCTAGCCGAGCCATAAATTATCGTATAGCACATAGTAGTATGCACCGGTCCCTCGTAAGGCCATCGTGCTAAGATCGCATAGAACATATAGTATAATATAATAGTCGGATATTGCCATCTACTAATGAGGATTTAAATAATATCTATGGGGGCCAGCCTTCACTCCCAATATAATGATTGATGGTGGCTAGTTAAGCACGATCTCAGGATTTAAACAATATCCATGGGGGCCAGCCTTCACTCCCCATATTTTAGTTGCCTAATTAACAATACGGTAAGCTGGAATCACATGGCATGGTCACATGTTACTCCCCTTATATATCGTACTGTAGTACGGGCATGTTAGATACGAATCCACTTTTTCACTTTGTAGTTCAATTTGGATTCACTCCAGTGTGATGCAATAGTCAAACGAATCCTAGCCACGTTTGACCAACTATCATGTCTATGTTGGAGAAATTTATTACATCACATGTCGCTTAGCACGTAAGCACACCTCGGTGTGAAACATGTAACATAATCACATAGAAACACTTAGCACATAGGAACACCTAGCACGTAGTAAGTGTATCAGCAAGGATACTAATAGTTGAGTCAAGTTACCAATCATTGGCAAATCACATGGGTTCTAGCACATAGTCAAGTTTAATACATGGTCACGCAGCTCAGATATATTTACAATCATTAAAATCACACATGGAGTCACAAAAGTTCCATAAAACATTAAAACCAAGCAAATCAATAAAATGTGCACATAGGCCACATGAGAATTAGGGACCCATAGAGTCAATGCTGCATAGAAAGTCGGTCGTATATGGGTCAGTGCCGCATGAGAAGTCTCGGCCGTATATGGGTCGATGTTGTATGGGCTCAGTGCCGATTGGGAAGTCTCGGCCACATATTACTCTTTGGACTTAGCGAATTTCTCATTCGTTCAGCGAGTAAAAACACATAGAGTTCAAGGATTAGCTCCAGAACACTTGTGTGATGGCAGTCATATATCCAACAAGATGGACGCATGCTGGCCAGTATGCAGCAAAAAGTCCAGGTCGTATAGCACTCAGGCCACATGGCACTCTCTGCCGCATAACTCGCTGGCTGCATGAAGACTTCTTCTCCAAACAGCAGGTTTGGCCATGGCGAAAATCTTAAAAATTATTTTCTTCATAAAAACCTTATTTTAACTCCGAATCAAGTGAAATAAAAGCCAAAATGCTCGAAATAAAGTGCTCCATCAACCCCAAAAATTGGTTTTCTAAAATACCATGTTTTAATATATCAAAATAACCAAAAACTCAAAAAACCCATGAAAATTATAAACTTTAAATGTAGATCTACTCAAATCCACCCGTTAATAACGAAAACTCCAAGTACTAAAAAGTGTTTTAAATCATAATGTACACATATTTTACTAATAAAATATAAGAACAGAGCAAGAATCAAAAATTAAGAGATTTTTCCATGTAGTGCAAGGTGTACTTGCCTAAATGAAGAAATGAGAAAAATGAGAGAATGAGGAAAGAGAGAGAAAGAAGTTAACTTATATATCTAGGGTTTTAGGTTTAGACCATGGGTTCACTCATGACCAAACTAACCCAACCCATCAATTAAATCGTGAGTCTAATTGAACCAAAGAATGGGTCTAGTCTCCATGACATGCAATATAATTAACATACAAGTAACAAATAATATAAGCAGGAAAACTAATATGTTCCAAATACGTATATCGAGAACAGGGAATGACATATAACCATATCGTTATAGCCAACCAGCCAAGAACATAATACAAAGGATGGGCTACAACTTAAAATCTGGCTTGGGACTAAATAATAAAAAAGGCAGACGGACTCCTTATACGTCACCTCTCTCCTAAAGGCAAGCCAAAAATATACTACAAATGGACTGGTCGTGGTTTGGATATGTTACACCACCAACAAGTCCTAAAAGTTCAGAATCAGAAGAATATACGCATTCTCATTCCTCTGACTCATTATTGTGGGATTCTGAAGAAAGCATGGGTGACATATTCAAACAGGCTTTCTTTGTAAATATGGTGTCAACTGTCCCAGATGATAAGGACATTAGAGATTTGATAATGATGCCTATTAACGGCAAATATCTAAGTACAATATATTCTTCTCCATCTCCAGTGGATTAAAAAAAGATATATTTTGTTTAATCCCCAACAACTCAAAGCCAACACGACCTCCCGAACTATTACCTATAATAATTTTTAAATAAGACATGGGTAATGGATGCTCAAAGTTTCCCAGCGGGACAATACTCAGATCCAACGGAACACTCTCATTAAGATCACCTAAATGATTCTTTCCAACAAAAATGTTCTATTCTTAAAGTCCAGTTATTTTAAGGATATCCTATTCTTGATCCCCAGTTGGATTGAAAATAATCTCATATGTTTATTCACCAGTCAATAAGTGTAATAATATTCACGTCCATATTACCTCTGAATCATATTTCATTTATTATCCCCTAAAGAGAAGATAAATAGTTTGCCCTTGAACTAGTCTTTCTTTTCTTTCCCGGTGGAGTAAACTAATAAACTATCACGTCCATATCACCTCTGATAGTATTGCATCATATAAAATTTATCATTTGTACTCAGCACGAGTATGCTTTGAGTGATAAATCTACTAAATTCTTCTACAGAATTATCCTGCCTTGTCCATAATACCTCTGAGCAGATATATTCGATGGGATCCCATTTAAAAACATGTTACGTCCACATTACCTCTGATCTTGTTTTCACTCCAACCTATTATTTGTATCTAATAGTAGATACGTAATAAATAACGGGTCCACAACAAACAAGCATTGTTTGAAGCTAAAAATTTTAATATATTTTTATGGAGAAATTTACAAAATAGGGAAGAGCTTAAGATAGAGCTCACTCAAAGGGAGTAAAAAGATCAAGGAGGAACTGGGTCAGTCTTGTTGATCCTTTTTCAGTGTTGCTCTTATATGTGCTTCGAGCATTCTGGAGTCATCTGTAGGAAAAGGAGCCATATAAGCATATGACTCTATTATATTATTTTGAGCATGGTCAAGCTTGTGCTTGTTGTGCTCAAGCTCCAAAAGTTGTTCTCTTGTTAAGTTATAATGAACCAGCTCTTCCCGACGTCGCTCCACAGTCACCTTCAACTCCTCCCTTGCTTGCTTTAGCTGGGTTCCAGTTTTTGAATCTGATTTTTGAGCTGTATCACCCTATCATTATGTTCATCGTAGGTAGAATGATGAAGAGACAGAGAAGAAGTCACTTCTTTCATAGAAGCATTTATCCGGACCGTCTTCTCAGCATGGATCGCCATATGCTCTTGAAAGATGGTCTAAAGTTCCATGAACTCAGTAGTGATTGACTCATATTTAATCTGAACTAAAGCCGAGATATCCCCACTATTAAGCTGCAGATACTCATTAATAGGCTGCTCAAGGCCTATCAAGATTTGTTCAAGAGCAGCAGCCCTAGCTTCATCATTGAAATTTTTGATAAGTTAGATCATGGACAAGATAGCATCCTTCATATCCCTAAAGAATGAACCTTTCTCGAGCACCAGATTTATCAACTCTTTCAATGTTGCATAGAAAGCAGATATATAAGATTCTACTAAAGCATTGAAATGAGTGCTTGAACTCAGAGTCGTGGTAATTTCCGCTAATCTTCGACTATGGTGCATGAAGGCAGTTGTCGTAACAGTTATAGCCTCGACACTGGGGACAAAAGATAAAGAACCCGCCGCTCGTTCTCGCGGGCTAATATTAAAAGCCATTTAAGCAGTACTGGTCAATTCAACCACAAGGGTAGTTGAAGCTACTTGTGGCATTGATGCGATATTTGTAGCCAGAACTGTGATATCAACAACTGAAGTTGTTTCAGCATGTGAAACAACCATCTCTTCAACCCTTTCCGGAGTGACTCCAACCACAATCTCATCACCTAAAAATCAAGCAAACAATATGATCAATAAACAACATATTATAATTAAGATATATGCACGTCAAGCTAAGGAAAGAAGTGACATCTTGGTCTGTGCTAGCAGAAGTTATCAGTACATGAATTCTTGACAATGAAGCATAAATCGTAAGAACTTGTGGTATAGAAAGAATAGAGAGACACATACCAGCACCAGGCGGTACATGTTCGTCTTCAGGAGTCTGCCCCTCCAAAGAATTTCTCAGGCATGTCAACGAAGGTTCCACCTCAGATGAGTCAGGATGAATGAGCAAATCATCATAATCATTCAACATCATGCTCGCCTCTAAAACTATAGTTTTAGTATCAATGTGCTCTGTACATCTTTAAGCCCAGTTGTAACTATAGAAAATTGAGGTTGAGCCTGAACGTCTTGACCAGGCATATCTTCAGGGGCTGTAGCGGAAATGTTAGCTTATGAATCGACCTTTAACCAACTTCAGCCTAAGAAGGTAAAATTATTTCTACACCAGAATTAGAACTTCCAGAGAAGGTTGATCCTTTGGATCCATTGGCGAAGGGGAAGGTATGAGTGCAATCGGCATGATAAATTGAATCGCAGCATCAAGGATAGGATCAGCAAAATTGACTATTTCGGCAGTAGGAGCGACACTTATTCCTTTATGGGAGGGACTGAAGTGCTAATTCTTTGCACCACTAAAGAAGAGACGAAAAGTCCAGGCCACTCTGGTGAACTAGTCAGTTCGTCAATCAAACTCCTGCGTGAAGGAACAAAAATCTTCGATTTTGGCCTCCTAGGCCTCGCGACGAAAACCCTTTTTTTCTAGAAGGTCGGTCCTCGGCAGGGGATGTAATCCTATGCTTCCGAGACTTCTATACCACTATGGCAGGGAAGGGTGCATCTGGTTCTACATATGGATAAGCTTTTAATATCTCATCCAATGATGCGTCATCCTCCTCTTCAACTAGAGAAGGTCTTATTGACTCCGGATTGACTTCTTCTGTCGGGTTTCGAAAACTAACCCGTATATTGAAGTCCATGTGAAATTTGTTTATGGAGCAATAAAACTGGGCAAAGGAATGCAATAGGCATAAAGGAGGTTTGGGTACAGGCAGAGTAAAAGTGGCTCTCGTGCAACCCATGATGAAATATCTCCATCCCCGAGCGTCATCAATTAGACCTCCAGAATTGGCTAAGCACGGAGTAGCATTTTCCACATGCAGTTGATCATAGCCAAATTGGCTTACAAAGCGGCTAGGTAGATACGATTCAAAGGTGCAACCGTTGCTATTTCTGTACACCAAGTGAGAGGGTCGGATAAACATAAACTATAAAAAGACCCCTGTTGGCAGCCTTAATATAGTAGTCCCCTCGTTAATAAAACTCAAACCATGGTGCTCAGTTGCCACGACAAAAAAAGCGTAGTAAAAGCTCCAAATATTTCCTATATTTAAAGCTCGCCTTGTCTGAAAAGGCGTATTATAGGTCCAATTAGCAAGCCTATATCTACAAAGAAATATGTGTTATGTCCCATCAGCCTGAGTCAAGCTAGGAGCCATCAAACTCTGATTGTGCAATATCAACCAGCCCATCAGATAGGTAAATGGAAGCTCTGTTCGAGGGAATTCCTCTCATCAAGAATCTACTGCCAAATTATGAGCAAGTTCTCGTAAACCATCGTTCAAAAGGCATACCATAGATGGTAATAATATCAGTCGATGCTTGAAGACCATATGCACTGCAGGATATAAAATATTCCTATGGAGACGGTCCACTGAGCTTGAACTTCCAGGGACTACCCATCTTCGGAGCCATTAAGAGATATAGCCGGCCAACAAAGCTTCAGACGAAATCTCTATACGAGCAAGTCTGAGATAGGTGATAGCCTATGTTACTGCTGTAAAATCTCCCACACGATCCTCGAAGGACATATCTTCGGCATTATGACTTTCCATGAGCTCTTCAACTATGGTAGAGCTCAAAGGTCGAAGCAGTCAAATCTTCGTGCATTCCTTCTCGCTTTTATCGTTGAAGAGGTATTGGAACCACTTTCTGATGAAGATAGTGCCAAAATCAGTATTATAATAATTATTACATGCCAATTAGTAGCACATCAACTCCTGATATACTTCAACCAGGCATGGCTAAGTCTGTGCTAAATCAGCCAATTTTGTGTTGGTAGGTACGTATTCCTCATAAGGAACCTCCCCATGGGAAGTGTTGATATATGCTTTATCTCGTGTAGCGCGAACCCTAACTTGCCATGAGGAATGAAAATATTTTCAGTACTAGAGTTATATCGCTCTAACAAAGCCAAGAACATATTGGCGTTTGGCGCAATGTCGTAGCAAGTCACTAACAAGGCATTGTATAAACCCGAAAATATGAGGTTCTCGGTATATTCATCCAATATCCATGTTGTTGTCCGACGCCAATAGATATATTTATTTGCAACCATCCTAGTAGCCGAACGTTCTTCTAAGGATAAAAACCTTCAGCATTAGTGTAAATATTGGCGAACAAGGGAGTCTGGATAGGTTGAATCAGCGAATAATCTTTACTTGGTACGTTACCAGGATGAACTCCCCATATTTGGACTGAATATCCATCACCGAAACTAAAGAAACAACCTTGCTTATAGCTGATCTTTCCCGGCTTAGCTCCATTAGTAAAGGGAGTCAAATCCCACTCCATCTTCCATGGATAGATAGCATGGAAGAAGGCAGACAGCGAAAAACTTTTTGTCATCCCGGGGAGATACATGACCCTACCATAAACAGTGAACAACTACTTCTCCTTCTTATTCTTAGGCTGAGAAGATTGATGAATAGCATCACCAAAAAAGAAAGTCGGCTTAGAATATGTCTCATTCGCAATGGAAGTAAGAGGTCCGTCGCTTATCAGAGATGTCAAAATTTGTTTCCCTTGTCCAGATATCAATAATTGACGGGTACTGGACATCTTCTTATCAGATTGGGGAAACTCAGTATGCGATAGGTCTTCTAAATATTTGGTATAGGTAAGTCCAGCAGTGGATCCCATCAGTTCAGCCAGAGGATCCATACCTAAGTCAACTACAAAAGCCACAAACAAGTAGTCAATAAATCACATGAAGAGGAGAACTACACATATTTTACAAAAACTCTAAGAGATAAGCATATTTTATGCGTCAATCTACCCAAACAGACAGAGAATGCGCCAATCTGTCAAAACAGATAGAAAGTACACCGACTCGCTAAATAATAGGAAAGTACGCCAACTCGCCAATACATAGGAAAGTGCGCCAAAATAGTTGTTTCCACTCTAAACAAGAGAAAGTGCGTTAAAATGACTGTTTTCACTTTGAACGAGGGAAAATATGTCAAAGTGATTATTTTTTCTCTGAACGAGAGAAAAGTGTGCGTGTACACGTGTCTCTTTGTTCTAGGTCTTCGTTCTTTTTCTTTCTTTCATCTTTCTGCCATTTTTAAAATTTATATTGTACATGTAAAAAGAAAAATAGGAAAAAAATAGGGAAGAAGAAGACAGTCGTTATTCCTATTAGAGGAGAATGTGATACATCTCCTGATGTGACCCTCGATGATATATTGAGACATTCTCTAGCGGACTGAGCCATCGTCAACCTCGTCATTGTTGCTCGAGAAGAGAAGGCCAATCCCTTCCCCTTGCTACCTTTCTTGGTCGCCTGAGTTTGCTTGGGGGCCATTGCTAAAAGTTTTGAAGAAAGAAGAAAGCTAGAGTTTTCTTAAGGAAGAAGGAGATGAAGAGATTTGAGAGTAGTGGAAATGTTCTCTCTCTCCTTAACTCATCTATTATAGATTTAGGGGGGGAACTCTTCGGATGCTAAGAATCTTCGGGATTCGTGCAGCAAATCATGCCTTCAGCCACGTCAGCAAATCCGTTAGGATTCTGTCCAGAGTGCGCGCACAAAATAACTCAACAACTTTTATGCTTCTAATTCAAAGTAATTTTGAATTCATCTGTACGAATTTAAAAACTTTTAAAGGGGGTCTTGTAGAAGCATAAAAAGTGTGCCTCAGATAGATGGCACAATTTTTTACAAATAAATCCAACAGTAGAAGAATTGCGCACTTTCTACTTGTTCCAGAAGAAAGAAGTGCATTCTCTTACTTTGGTGCACTTTTCATTAATTTCAGAAGATGGCACACTATTCAGAGAGTTAAAAAGTGGCACACTTTCTTAATGATACGAAAGATGGCGCACAAACGATCTTCTCTCTCTCAAAATTTATTGTAGCAGATTGACAGCTGACAAATACAGAAATCGGAGAGTTAGAGGTCATCATTACAGCGGAGATATGGCATGCAAACCCAGGTTGTCATTTAGCGACCCAGCCGTAGTGTCATTCTCTTTAATAGTGCGCCATAGTACCATTTTCTTCAAAAGTACGCCACAGTGCCATTCTCTTCAAAAGTGTGCCAAAGTGCCAATTCTCTTCAAAAGTGCGCCAAAGTGTCATTCTCCTTAAAAGTGCGTTGCAGTGCCATTTCCTTCAAAAGTGTGTCACAGAACCATTTTCCTCAGAAGTGTACCATAGTGACAATCTTACGAAACTTACACCAGTTTTCAGACGACTTCAAAAGTGTGCATACTATCCTAGCCGACAGTGAGCAATTATGGATGTGTGTCTTACATGTCATACTTCTCGTGAAAGGTGTACAAATAATTTTCCCCTACGATCTATGCTTTTCTTATATAGGAAGCTACGTGTCAAGCAAGAAGCAAGTTGTGCACCCACTCATGTAGAACGTAGGGTATTATTCTACCAAAAGTGTGTGCATAATGGTAAAACAGTGTTTGACTGTCCATAGTGCGTGCACACTCTTGTAAGCACTCCCAAACTCTATAAATACAGGCAGTGGATACCTTCAGAACACACAGAGAGGGACACACACACAGACAGATAGAAGCTTCTCGTGCCATTGTGTTAGAGCTTTCTTATTGTTCAACTCTCCAAGTTGTTCGCAGCAATCTTCAAGTCTTTGAAATTTAAGAGCAGAGCGAGAGAAATAGAAGCTTCTCATGTCATTGTGCTAGAGCTTTCTTATTGTTCAACTCTCCAAGTTGTTCGCAGTAATCTCCAAGTCTTTAAAATTTAAGAGCATAGCGAGAGAAATAGAAGCTTTCCATGCCGTTGTGCCAAAGCTTTCTTATTGTTCAACTCTCCAAGTTGTTCATAGCATTCCCTATATTTCTCTGTTGTCGTGTGTATTTCTTCATCGTCGAGTGGTCCTAGGAGTAAAGTGATCGTTTGTAGATCAGATCTCTACAACTATACTTTTCCAGAATCAATTGTACTTAGATTCCTATTTAGGATCTTTTTTGTACTTTTTAATAGTTTGTAACACAAAAGTTTTGTATAAAATATTTTCTCTCAAACAATAAACTCTTACCATTTACTAAGAAGATAGAGTTGGATTAGAAGTTATACCCAATTATGAAGATTGGTTAAGAGGATAAGACATGATTCTTATAATGGTTGAAATGACTAGGGGTACGATTTGGGATAATATACATTTTAACTTTGGGATTAGTTGTAGTTCCATAAACAAAAAAATAGGACCACCCTTATAGAAGGCTTTAAAAAGTATGACTTAATATTTTTATTGATAGAATGGATCAATAAGCCATGTACTTAAGACTAGACAAAAGCCTGTATAGAATTTTATCACTACATTGAGGGTGAGAAATTTTACTTACAGGATAGAATCATAATATCATGCTTAGAAGGAAGTAAAATTGGAATATGATAGTATTTTAGTCAAAATAATTCTCACGAGAAAGATAAATATTAGATGATCATGTAAGAATTGTATATTATGATAGCAAAGACAGAGATAGACAATAGTACTGAGGAATATTTGATAGAAGGGATAAGTGGTATTAGAACTAGATAGGCATTCAAATTGAAGGTTAAACTAGTACAGGAATGACCAATCAAAACCATGATTTGAAGATTGTCCAATAGTAAATATTATGTCGGGAGTATTAGATTTAAGTATCTGCTTGACTTAGCTTTGACCCTTACCTAATAAGTTAGGTATAAGGAGAGATAGACTTACTTGTAAGAATTGTATAGTTTGTTGTAGCTAGAAGGGGTAGATTGTTAATCGTACTGTTAGGGACATTAGAGATATAACTTATAGGAGTATAGTGTAGAGTTTAAGCATTGATTATGATTTTTCTATCTTATGTGGGTAGTTATAAATAAGAATTGGATATTAGAGTTAGAAATCTTACCTTAAATAGACTAGTTCACATAGGTATGATAAACCCTTGACCAATATATGTTAGCTAGGAATCCTAAAAAAATTGTAACTAGAGTAGTTATATTTAAATTAAGGAATATAATAGTTATAAAGAGGAAAGAATTATAAGAGAACTATGTTTAAGTTGAATAATAAAAGAGCAGGCACCGCAATTCTCGTATCTGTGTGAAACCACGTCAGTGCTATGTCAAACATCTGGCTGCCAGTCGCCTCTATCTGTAGGCACTCCAGGATCTGTGCCAATCGCAAGTTCCTCTAAATATCCTCAATCCAATCTTCGGCGTACAAGATATCTTCCATGCCCCTGAAGTCCTTAGGCATCATCCTCTTGCAATCAACGATGGTGCCTGGCCTCGGCTGCTGTGAGGCAGGATGAGGCGGTACAACCTGCGGCTGAGCAAGCGCTACTCTCTCTATGGCTGCTAGCGCTAACTGATGGATGTTCTCTATTCCCTTCCTAATCATGTCTGACTGGGGGTGTAGAGCCTCCGCCTAGGCCCTTCGGACCTCCATCATCTCCCAAAAAAGAGCAAACATCTGCACGACATCAACTGGTGCTGGAGGCGGTAAAAGTTCCTCAAAAATAACTCTGATAGCTCTCTGAACTGGAGGTGGAGCACCACCAAAAGTGGCCGAGGCCCCTACCTGAAACGATGAGGCAAACCTCTGAGTTGGAGACAGAGAAGTAACTGACCTCACTGAAGCTGCTCCAGAATATTATAACCTGATCTTCGACGACATCCTAAAAATAGATCAAAATGAAGAATCAGTAAGTCACAAGATACGATATCCTTAAAGGAGGACAGTAATATTCAAAGAAATAATATTTAGAATAAATAAGGATAGCAAAATCAATAGATTGTAAGTTTTCCTAGTTGTGATTGAGTATTCGCTCTCATCCTAGTAGCCTATACCCTAGATCCTATTGCAGGCTCGCAGTAGTACAACTAAGTCATTGCACTACCACGATATCGTACTAATTGGGAAGCCTGGCCTGCATGGGCCACCATAATAATATGTCATGACCTACACACGGTGTAAGTGCACGAGTATGTGGGTACATCTATCCTAAGCCGCTGCATCGATGGTAGAATGTTGTATAGGTCAACAATACTATTTAAACATCTATCACAATATATATGGTACCTATCAATAATATCTCAACTCCAAATGAAGAAAAATATGATGGTATAATGATAATTAATACTCAATCACAATATAAACTAAAGGAAGATAAAGGCACTATATGAAATAGAAGAAAGAGTCATAAAGTCATAATACAATCCATCCAAGACTAATAGTCTAGCTAAAACATAAATCTCAAACATATATACATGCCAAAAGTCTAAACTGAGACCTCTATAATATAATAATGGAAATAGCTAAGTCTCCTCAGTAGCTGGTACTAGATCCTCAGGCGGCTCACTATCTTGTGGCCCATAATAGGTGGGACCCATCTCCTCTAACCAATCATCTGAAAAAATATATCTAGTCAGGATAGAGTGAGTACAACCCAATAGTATTTTCAAGTTAATTGATAATAACTATAAATAGAAATAAAAAATATAATACAATACAATACG
Source organism: Iris macrosiphon (assembly GCA_036927795.1). Taxonomy (NCBI): domain Eukaryota; kingdom Viridiplantae; phylum Streptophyta; class Magnoliopsida; order Asparagales; family Iridaceae; genus Iris; species Iris macrosiphon. The sequence continues at coordinate 37,992,928 of JAYESA010000001.1, read as the reverse complement.
AGAAGCAATAAACAATATCAAACTTTGGTAGAAAAGAGAGATAATCTAGAGCAATATGGTATAAACTGATCACAATAAAATGAAATAAAGGCAATAAAACAGAATATAGTGACGAACTGTAACTACACTAAGTGTTTTGAAAAACTAGTTAGGTATGTGATCGGCTTGGGTTGAATATTGTCTACTTAAACATAGATAAACATTGTCTAACTTAAACATTAAACATTGAACATTGTCTAGGCTTTGATCACATATCTAGCTAGCACTTCCCCTTTTCCCCGAATAGTACAATGGATCCAACCATGATACGTTATAATACAAGATACTCAATGAACATTGTCTAATGTTAAACATTGTCTAGGGTTAAATATTGTCTAAACCATACTAGAAAACGAGAAACAATAAAATAATAAATAACATCTCATGATTGAAGATCCATATGTATACTAATCTGTATACCAATGCATCAGGAATCAAGTAATACATTTCTAAATACTTGTATTATAGTTTATCAAATAATAAAAACTATCAGAGAATGTACTCACTTGTGGTCCTGAGCAATGTGTGAGGATCAATGATCAAACTGGAGTCACAAGGTCCTAAATATGAAATAATAGTTTTAATTAGTGGATTGAAAGGATATGCATGATTAACTAAACTAATGATGATATTTCTAGGCCATGTCTAAGTCCATACTAGTTAATACTAGTCCACACTAGGTTAACTAGGTCAATACCATACTACTCTAGGGTTTCTAAGTCATACTAGTCAAATTTTGCTATTATCTAAGGTATATTAGCTAATACTAAGATATATTATCTATACAATATCATAACACATATATATAAATTCTCCTATAATACTAACTCTTAGTATTTAATCTAAAACTCTTACAATATGATAGTGCACTGGTATCCTAGAATATCGCATTAATAATTTAGTAACTTATGACACTTATACCTTATGTACATTACCCTAGTATATAACCTATTACCTATCACTTCACCCAAAACCTGGGTATGCCTAGCCACTTAATACTCATATCCAATACTTGACACTGGTATCCTGACTTGTGGGTATTACCTCTCACATACAGCAAGAATGAACCCAGGTTTTCCTTTACCCTTGTTGCAACCCAAATCAACAGGCCCTTACACAGACCCATGATACTCTATATTTCTGATTCAGAAATTACTCCCTCCTAGTACACCAATCCCTCACTATACCTCTGTATACCCATCCCTATTGCCCAATACCGGAGCCCTAATGTCATGCCCCAGATGCAGAATACTGGAGAGCGGGGGAATGACTCAGCCAACCACACCTTACGGAATACCAAAGTAAACCACAATATATTAAGGTTATCTAGAGACAAGAGGGTACATACTACAATCATGCCTCCTTGGGTCAAGAACTTCTATATCTTAATTATTTAATCATGTAGCAAAAATATAGAATATTCCAGAATAAGCAGTAAAGTATCCTAAACGCCGTATCAGAATATTCTAGAGATCTAGCAATACAAAATAATATGCCAGATACACATTCAACAGTATACATGACAGTGAGTCAGCTGTAGTTTGAGTATAAGTACAGTCATGTAGGGAACTAGGGTCCATATTTGCAGACTAACAGGTGTCGGTTGGCTAAATGCCCAAAAGATTATAGTTTAACGAGCAGTAAAACAAGAAATCTACGCGTGACCCTCAGCAGCCATCCTTCTGGTGTGTGCCATCAGTGAGGGAGAAGTAAGCTTGATCCTCAAGTGCTGGCTCAAAATCTGGCCATGCAAAATCAGTGGGGTCAGACCCCAAATAGCAAGTACCACAAAGGAAGCACGAAATAATAAAATAAAATAGAATCTATAGCATGAGATGCATGAGCCAACAATCGATGGCATATGTCACATCCATTATATGATATGACACCCCTTCATTAAACATGGATAGGAAGTGCCATATTATATCAAGATAGAATATGTTCCTTGATTATGGTCAAGCTAAAAAAAATTGCATCGTAGTTTCAGTTCATAGCCTATCGTAACACAACAGCACAACCCAACAATCAAACAAGAATATGAGTTGAACCATCATGCCACAATAGTCTATATCCCTAATTATACTCAACAGAAAGCAAAATACACAAGCAGAGATATAATAGAAGAAAATAATATAGCTTTATTCCATGGAGTATCGTAACACAACAGCGCAATCCAACAACCAAATAAGGACACGGGTTGAATCATCATGCTACGTGTGGTGGCCTATGCAGGTCCAACGACTAAATTGTTCGGTTTCAACTCAGGGACCGAACAGGCCTACAATAAAGCTAGGATAAGTTTATAGGATCTCATCCACTTGCTTGAATCGTTTTTGATATCTGTATCGTATTCGAACTAATATGAACTTGCATCTTGCCTTGATTCCTGTGCGCCTCTTATTGGTTATTTTGCATACAGGGAAATGGACCCACAAGCCAGCAACGAGGCTCATGCAGAAATACCACAAACCGTTGTGGTTACCCAAGAAGATGATGTGATACCAGTCGGTGAAGGCCAATCATCACAAGGCAGTCAAGCAAGTCAGCCTGCCTCAATAATCCATCAAGATGGCGTTCCACCCTCGACGCAGCCTATTCCACCGATGTCTTCCTTCCCACCGGGACCGCCTATGGATGAACAGCAGATGTTCCGCATGTTCTACATAATGATGCAAGCCTATCAGAAGGTTCAACAAGAAACTCAGCAAAACCAAGTGGAGAACTTCATCGACAGAATTAGCTCGGAGTCACGTAAGCCAAGCAGTTCAAATGCAATTACCTTCGACGAGGACGTTCTTACTGCAGCGCGACCTGTGGAGTACACCACAAGGATCGAGTCCAGCCGGAAGCGGCCGTCTGCGTCAGCACCAGACCAAGCACAACAGGAAAAAGCTGCAAAGCGACCACGGATGAATCCAACTCAAGGACAGAACCAACAAGCTCCCACTTGTGGCTATTGTCAAAAACAAGGTCACATTTGGCAGGATTGTAAAAAGAGACTAGGTGCCTGTCTATATTGTGGATCAGCAGCACATCAAATGAAGGACTGTCCTGCTGCTCAAAGACGCACACTGCACAAAAGTTCCAGTTCAAGCCAGGCCCCAGCAGCGCAGCAGAGGGCACCACCTCAAGAACACGGACAAGCTTAGACGATGACCATGGAGAACGTGCAGACTCTTAGAGTAACTAATGCGCGTAAGTGATTCATAGATACCATTTTCTAGTATTGTTTAGCTCATGTCCATTGGTTCGTGACCTCAGCCCCAACCTAGTAATTTTGAAACTTGCTAATAACCTGGTATATTTTATTTAAAATTTGATAACTATGGATATTTTAGAGTCTTTTGTTATTGTGCTTATTGTAGGTTGTTTTGTGAACTTAAATAATTTGTATCTTCTTTCACCACCATCTAGCGCACTTCATTTTGCTGTGCTTGACTTATGCTGCTATTTTATAGCCTAGTTTTGCAAGCTTATCCTTTTATCAAGCTTGTTCATGACATATGTATTAGTGGGTCGACACACTAATACAATTGTCTATTCAGAATCAATGTATTACGGTCTGATCAACCTTAGTGCATTCTGATTCGCCCTTCGCACTACTTTGCGTGGATTGAGATATACAGTTGACTAGTATACTTGCCCTAGACATGTCTGAGCATATCACATAGGTTACATAACTGTATTAATATGAGCATGTGAATAAGAATTACCGAGATAGGATTCAATCCACAATCGCTTGACAATTCCCACCCGAATACTTTAAAATGCCTTGACCCCGATAATTCTTTCCTATCACTCCACCCTTGAAACCTTTATTATTGATCTTCGTCTTCCCTTATTTCGAAAAGATAAAATCTCGTGCCTGGTATAAGTTAGTACATAGGTAGTACTGGATATGCCACATAGGCCGATCACATACTTGAGGAATTAACTTTCGTAATTGAGGGCATATCATGATCGGCGTTGAAGTTCGAGGATTGAATGACATAGGTAACATATTAAGGAATATTTTCTTAGAGTATATAGTCTTTTGTGATGTAGGGTAAACTCTAAGTTGGGTAGCGATGCATTTGTCAACTTGAGAGGAATGTCCTTGGATCGTGACCGAGTAAGGTCAGGTTGGAAGATGCAAGCCATTATAATTTTGAAAATTTAAAGGAGTGACTAAGATGATTAGTGAATTGATATCAAGGACCCAATAGTTATATCTTAGGGTTATGATTTTGAATAATGAAGGTAAAATCATCAATTTGAATTTAGAAGATGAAATTTATAGAATTTCAGACTTGAACATGGGTGGACTACATTTAATTATTTTTTAATTTGATGATTTGAATTACAAATTAAAATTTGATGGTTGGACTAACTAGTTGGATTATTGAGGAGATGAAAAGTTGAAGCATACAGGACTCGAATTACTCCAGAAGAAATTATGATCGTGAGGTAAATTCATAAGCCCGTGCCAATCTGGAAGATGCTATATGGACTTAATCAAAAACCTGCCTGTGGGTAATTTGAGGAAGTAATAACCATAAATCGAATTTCTAATTTGAACAGTAGTCGCCTTAATCATGAAGTGGTTGCAGTGGACATGATTAGGATTTAAAATTTCGCAAGAAGATTGCGATTGAGATACGTGAAGGATTACGGCTTAATTTTAAATTTCGAGGACGAAATTTTTATAAGTTGGGTAGATTGTAAACCCTCAGATTTTGTAAGAATTTTTAAATCCTGGATTTTCCCCAATTTTATGGATTTTTCTGAGAATTTTCTGTAATTAAAATTAAAGTTTTTAATTAATAAATGATTTTTAATTGTTAATAAATAATATTAAAATATCATGGAAATAATATTTTTGGGTTTAAAATGAAAAACTGGACTTAGGACAATTTTTTTGGGATTTTTCGGGCCCCGGACCTATTTTTAAATCTCCTAAAACTATTTATTAAAATTATTAATTATTATTATTATTATTATTTATTATTATTATTAATATTATTATTATTTCTCTTTTTCTTTTATTTTTCCAGCCCGCGGCCCGTTGGGCTGGCCCGGCCCAGCCCAACCGAGCCCAGCCCGCCAATGCTAGCGGGTCGGGTCGGATCCTCCCCGCCCGACCCGACCCGAACTCGCCTCTCTTCCCCTCCCCGCACGACCCGGCCGCCCCCGCGTTATCCGCCGCCTCCGCTGCTTGCGCCGCCCCGCCCGGCCACGCGGCGCCCCGTCCGGCCACGCAGCCCCGCCCCCTCGCCACGACCTCCCCTTTCTCCTCCGCCTCCTCCGCCTAAGCCACCGGCCGACCCTCCCTATATAAACCCCACACCGCCGTCGCTCTCGACAACCCCACCCGCCGCTCCGCCGCTCACCGCCACCATCGACCCCCGCCGTGCCCAGCCCCGCACCGCCAGCGCCTCCCTCCTCCCTCGCCGCGCGCCACCGGCCGCCGTCTCCTCCCCGTAGCAACCGCAGCAGCAGCACGCAGCTCCCACCGCCGCTGTCGGCCGCCCTGAGCCACCGCCGACCGCCAGCAGCTCCGCCTCGCTCCGGCGAACAGTCCCCCGCCCTCGCCGGCCGCCCAGCAGCCGCCCTCCGCCGTCCACGACCGGATTCCGACGAAACCCTAACCCTAACCCTAATTCTCAATTTTTGTGTCCGACACGAGTCGGACACGACTCGATCCTGAATTTTCAGGTCCCCTTCAGGTACGTGTAACTTTCGCCTCGTAGCTCTGTTTTCAATTCCGCAAATTGCGTTGCGAAGCCTGTATGACCCTCTCGGTGTCCGGACAAACCGCTCGGGGCATCGCGTCCTGTGGTGATCGCACACCGTGATCCAAAAACAGGAAAAACCAGACCCTGTTTTACCCCAGAACTGAGTACGTCCCGCCAAACGGGACGACTTGGTCGCGTACGGTCTTCACAGATACGTGCGCACCGTCGATACGGACGTGTGAGAATTCGCGGAAGCTGATTCGGGTGTGCGTGCACACCGGAATCTACGCGTATCCGCGGACATCGTCCCGTATCTGCCTTTTTTGCAATTCACCCTAACTTCGTGCACACACGTCAGATCGAGACGAAACTTGCGCCATCGGACTCGTAGCGATACGCTGGTCCTGTGAGTCAAGTTTGGTTCGATTCTGAGAACGTTGACGAAATCGCGTGTCGTAGGCCCCACAGGCCCCGCTCGACGGGCGATTTTGTGATCGGCTCATCGAAATCCAATTCTGGAAGTTCCGTTGGGTTCGTATCATCGTTCCTGACCTGTTGACACTAAGTTGGGTGAATTTGGAGACCTTTGACCTTGACACGTTTTTCGGTGCAAAGCGGGCCCAACGGCGGACCCCGTTTTGACCCAAAACTGCCATTTTTGCCCTTGTCTCCAAATTGGACCCAAGGACAGGCGTTTCTAGCTATTTGACATCTTCTGAGCATGATGGTAATATTTATTTCAGCATCTGGACACATTCCTGGAAATTTCCCTGAGACATAACTGTAATTGGATCCGAACATCAGGCAAGTACCTGCACTTCAAGTTTATTCTTTATATTATGATAATTAATTCCTTGCTCTACTAGTACCATTGGATGTTTACACGTAGTGTTAGAATCTGGATTTCATGTCTTGAATACTGGATTTCATGTCTTGCTTTCGTGTCGGGTGGGAGAATACTGAAAGGCATGTAGTTTATCCTGACCCTTGCCATGATTAATAGCTGTTGGTACACGATTGTCCATCAGCCGGATCTCGATTATTCCTGTTTAATAGCCATCTATGACGGCCGGTTTAACCTTATAGACCCCTACATGCCAACTAGGTATTCTAAATACACAAGTTCACACACATAGTTTCTTGTCTTATTGCAGTTCCTGTTGTCTTGTTGCAGTTTTATTTACTTGTCTCATTTATTCTGGTTTTACTCATAACCCTGTTTATAGCTTTTTAACTCTTAGTTATTGTTGCTTCTTTTTGCATATTCTCAACATGATACTTAGTCAGTTCTTTTCTTACTTGTCATAAATATTTAGTTTAAATCTTGTTGTGCATTGTGTACTTTGCTCCTTTCCTGACTGGATCCGTTGTTTAGGCGATGATGAGGACTTTGCCCCTTCCTATTATGGCCCCTATGAGTTAGCAGGTGACACAGTGAGGAGCCGGTTCCCACTCAGGAGACTACCTTGAGGAGGAGTAGCCAGTTAGTTATTATTTTATTTCCTTTCAGCACATACTCGGGTTTGTCTCCGATCTATCTTCTGGCTTTGTATTAACTATGTATCTGTTGTCATAATTTATTTTATAAAAGTTAGCATTCCTATTTTCCTGTTACTTTCCTTGTCTATTTTTGTGGATGAGATAGATTTAAACTTACCTGTGATTATGACCTAGACAGCATACTACCGCCGATACTGCGGCGTAGGCTGGACGTGCCCACGCACTCGTGCCCGAATAACCGGGTGCGGGTCGTGACACTACGATAGCCCACTTTCCTGGCTAGGCACCTATACAAGAAAATTAGACGGCCAATTATGTATTACGGCTTGATATATGATCTCTGGGTATTCCAGTAATACAATATATGAGTATCCTCAGATCGTGCGATAATCGAGAAAGGCTGGCTGAACCAATGATATACAAGCAAGATTATATGTAAAGATGCACCAGTCCCTTTCAAGGGCCCTGAGCTAATTAATAATCAGTAACAGTTTCAGAATTTCTATAGAAAAGATACTGGCTTGGTCTTATAATCAAATCAGATACTGCAGTCCACTAGTATGAATGATATACAGTACCCGTGGTAGCTAGCATTTACTCCCAGCTAATTTAAGGTAGTTCGACATGCACGTTCTCGAGATACCGTTCCCTCCCAATGCTCTACTAGTTAAGTTGCCTAATTAACCCTAGGTTAATTAGAATCTTATATCGTGGTCACATGAATATTCCTTCTTAGATGTCTTACCTTAAGTACGGACAGTCTTGATACGAATCCCTATTGTCACTCAAAAGTTAAATCTGGATTCACCACAGCGTGATGCAACAATCAATATTATCTAGCCACGGCTAAAGTCATTGTCTAACTACCAGACCCGTGCATGAAAATAATCATGTAGCAGGAGTATGTGGCATGAAGGCTCACTATATATATATCAAGTGTATCAGCACAGATACAATAGTCAGGGCAAGAACAAGTTCTAGAATAAAGATCATGGACAAGTTATCAGGTAGCAAGTTATTCACGACTGAATAGTCTAATTCTGGTCACATTCATTTATCACTTTATTATATCGATGAATAAGAATAAGAGTAGTGCAAGAACCCCTCAAGATCAGATCCACAATCTTTAAACCAAATGTCACAACCCGCACCAGAAATTTGGATATGAGTCGTGGATACGTCCAGCCTATACCGCAGTATCGGCGGTAGAACGTTGTCTAGGTCACAATACTATCTAATCAGTCTCACACGAATATCCAACTCCATACGGAGACATAGATATCACAATATAATCTGAAAATACTTAATCACAGAACTGAAGCACAATAAGATATCGAAGTAAATAAACGAAATACAACACAAGTCTAAATAATAAAATAATCTAACTACAAATAATAAATATCTAATCTCAATATATGCCAAAAATAAATCCGGTACCATAAGCTGCTAAAAGAAACTAACTGAATTACTAGTGATTTTGGCTAGACCTCCCGAAAATTATACCTGAACTATAAGGTCCAAGGCTGCAGCTACTCTCCATGTGGTCCATAATATGTCGGACACCAGTCCTCTAAGTCGCAGTCTGGAAAAATATTTCCAGTCAGGATGGAGTGAAGTACAAGCACAAACAGTAGTTCCATGTATATTGACAAAAACTATAATATAGTATAAAAAATACAAGATGGATATAAATACTGGAAATAAGAAATACTAGTGAGTATGAAATAATGGAATAAGAAATACTAGAGAATATATCATCATCAATAGTACAACTAGCAATGAACAAAAATACAAGTGCATGCTAGAACAATGAACTGGAAATACATGAATAGAATATCTAGCTAAGTGTATAAAATATCAGTCTATCATGTGATCGACTTGGGACAGATCAGGCTTGTTACATATGATTAGTTATGATTCATGTAAGGTCAGACTAACCATCCGACTAGCTATGATGCAAGCAATAGTCAGGCTAATCATATATAACAGGCTATAAGGCATGTAATGGTCAAGCTGCACCCAACGTGAGGTGTGGGGTGAGCTATGATGCATGTAGAGTAGGGTATGATCACATAATCTACTAATATCTTCCCGTCCCCAGCTAGCACGATGGATTCCAATCACGAATCCCCGTGATAGGACTCAATGATGCTAACCCGTATATCCATAGTGTCAGAATCAAGTACGCTATACAACTAGAATCATAGAGATGATCAACATAATAAAAACTGTCAGAAAATATACTCGTCTATGGTCCTGAGCGGGCAATACCAATATCCTGCTCCCAAAGTCTCGCAGAACGATCAAATGGTCCTATATATATATAATATAGCATCAGTCGTTACACTAGCACACACACAAACACAATTACACTACACTCGGAAACTGCACAAGGGTGCTAACTAGTCAACTAGCAGGGTCAAGTGTGCGTGTCTATATGCACAGGTGTCATGTTCTCGAATACTGTGTACAACAAGACAATAACTAACACTAACACATTGTCCAAATCCAAATCTCGTGTAGCACTAACACATGGTCCATCTAGCAGGTTAGAGTACACATAAGGCAATGAATTACCAAAATACGTTTGATATAAATATATACATATAGCACTTTAGTATGTTACCTAGTATTACCCAATACTATATTTATATTAATACACCCAGGGTCATGAATATATATATATATATATGGGATACCCATAACTAATACCTAGGGTCATACAACATGTGTAATACTAGAAATTGATTTTCCTATGAAGTATTCATATATTTAAACCTAATTTTCATATACACATGTATATACACGTACCAGCTATTAGGGTTTTTACCAACACAGTGTCGTACAATGCACACATAAAGGAAGGGGCAAGCTACGAACTTGGATGGGCACACACGAGGTCGAGGGAGGCTGTTGTGGGTCTTCTCCGGCGAGGGTGATCGACTATTGCCGGGTTGCTGCTCCCCGGGAAGGAGATCGACAGGGTTAATGATGATGATGATGATCCAGCGCTGGTGGAGGCTTAGGCGGGTGGACGACCGAAGGTGGGAGGAGGAGAACAGGGATGGCTGACAGCGAGGGATGGCCGCAGTGGTTGTGGCGATGGTGAGGTAGAAGAGGAGGTTGCTCGGAGGAGATGAAGTTGGGGAGGAAGAGAAGAAGTCGTGGGTGGCTGCTGCTCGGGGTGACGACCGATTGCAGTGGCGGCTGCTAGTCGTCGGGGTGTCATGAGGATGGGCGGGAAGATGTATGGCGGGGTATCGAGGAGTTCGCAGGTGGTGGAGGAGCTCAGGCTGGCTGCTCAGGGTCGTACGGAGGAGATAGGAAAAGGAGGTGGAGATGAAGTCGAGGTCTGTGGTCGTCCGACGGAGAGTCGGGGAAGAGGCCGAAAAATTGGGGACGGTGGTGTTGGTCATGAGGAAGTCATGATGCTCGGGGACGGAGGAGAGGACTGGGGTGGTTGTAGCGGTCGGTTCAGTCGATCCAGCGGGGATGTCGTGGTGGTGAGGGTGTTGGCTGACATGCGGTCAGGAAGGTTGTGATGATGAGGGAGGAAGATGGGAGAAGGTCGTGGGTTGAAGACTGGGGTGAGTGGCGGTGGTGATGATCACCGGAGGGAAAAGTCGGGAAGAAGATGAAGAATGGAGAGGGTGATTATTAGGGTTTGGTTTAGGTTTAGTTTGAAGGGGATGATGATGATGTAAACTAATGGGAAGGTGCTAGTTTTTTTGCATAAAGGAGAAGAGAGGGTGATGACAACCTAGGGATTAAGGCCGGCCATGCCTCCTAGGGATGGGGTTTGCTTGTTTTTACATGAAAAATTAAAGAGTGGAGATGTTGTTGGGTTGAATGGAGGGTGGAGATGGCTTAAATGGGTGAGGTTTGAGTGTTGCACACTCCAAAATAATAGGAAATACATATGTGATCAGTCAATGAGGGAAAGAGGGTGTTTCTTCATGTGTTGGGTCCAATGGGAGGTGGACACCTCACTGCACTTTTGTATAAAAGTCCTCAATAATTAGAAAATTGCACAAAAAGTGGGAATTTGATTGAATGAGAGAAAACACCATATTTGGTGTGATGTAGTGGCTAAAAAGGGTGTGCGGTGTTTAGTATGAACCTTGAGGGTGTGAGTGAGGGTTTGGGTTGGTGTTAGGTCTAGTTTTGGGTTAAGTTTGGTCCTTACACCAATTTAATTAAAACTAATGTAAATTGTGTTCTTAAATTAATTGGAAGTACTAAGAGCTAAAATTAGGTGGAACACAAGTATTATGGACGTAGAAGACTCAGAATATAATATTATCATAATTTGGGTTGCACAAAATGGGTCGAGTTTGTGTCTCCAATTTCGATTGGAACGCACAAAGATGCAAAGTTGGATTTATTTGGAATTAAAAATAAACGTCTGCGACGAATATTGTGCGACTAAAATGAAGCAAAAGAGAGGGTGTTTATGAGTTACACAAGGATTAGAATGGAAGACTGGCACGTCTAGGACAAAGGTGTAAAATTTGTTGGAAGGCAAAAGCTAGTATAGCACTCCCAATATCGAAGCAACGGTAAGGTGCAACAATCAAATAAAATCACAGTAATAAATATAATCCCCAATATTTAAATCCCAAAAATGCTAATTAAAGTCCATAATCTTATATTTCGGTTAGGGGTTCATCTAGTGGGCTTCTAGGTCTAGTCTACTAACTCATGCATAAAGAACACTATATATAATATATATATATATATACACACATATCATGCAGTTATTTAAAAATAAAATAAAAATATACACAATACTTATAATAAATAAAAAGACAAAAATACCCCTATTTTAGGATGTGGTAGTGACACCAAATAAGGACCGGGATTGCAGAACGTCATCCGAGTTGAACTAAGCCTCTTATTATATCCAACGTATAATAAGGTGATCAAGAAAAAGTAATCTAATTAACAAGTAAATTAACAAGTGCATACAGGGCTATATCTACAGGGGTCAAAGTACATAGGAAACAGTAGGCGCACAAAGCAAGTTGGTACACAAAATACACAGAAGTAAGGTTGGCGCACAAACGACCAAAACTGGGTAGTGGCGCATAAATGAACAAAAGCAGGGTTGGCGCACAAATGACTAAAACTGGACAGCGCACAAACAACTAAAACTAGGCCATGGCACACAAACGACTAAAATTGGACAGTGGCACACTTTCGCAAGAAAGTGTGCGAGCTACGAAGGATGATGCACTTTGTCAAGTTAACCAACACGGCATACTTGAAAAAAGTGTACGGGCGAGAATAAGGCCCGCTCTAACAGAAAGTGCACGAGCAAGCTTGCTAGAAGACAAAGCACACCAACCGAGATCAAATTTTGACAATCGAGAAATTCGTCAGTCGAGGAGCACACAAATAAATAACACATAAATCGAGAAACCAACCAAAGGTTCATCCCTAAGGAAATGAAGAGGAAAAAGGTGCACGAGCTACCAAAAATAAGCAATGTGCGCTGGTTGACGAAACAGAGAAAAAGTATGCCAGATTGCCAACACGAAGAAAGTTCACGGACTGGATGTGGCACACTTTCCCTTGTTTTCTCAGGGAGAACTTTGATGGAATACGCACCAAAGTGCGCCAACTGGGTTTTCTCTCAAAAGTGTGTCACTGACTCAAGGAGTGTGACTGGCACACTTTTGCTAGGAGACTAAGTACAGTATGATTAGTACGCACGAAGAGTTGGACAACACACCAATGCGCCCAAAGTGGAACATACATATTTTTTTGCCAAAGGGGTTCTCTTGCATACACTTCACAGAGCACTATTTTTCTTCTCTAGTATGCCATTTGGTATACGTATTGTATCAACTTGCAGCAACTGAACTTGGCTGGACTCGAAATCAAGCATGTCCAAATGCAAAATTATATAAAATATGGTGCTCAATATTATGATCTAATTAGTTTTATAAAATATAATATTTTAGGAGTTTATCCCCAAAAAAATAAAAGTGAACCCATAGACCCAAACTCTGGTCCATGCAATTCCAACATAGAAAATCAAGAACAACAGGTATTAAAGATAAAGGGGGGGTACTCAGTCCTAACAATATGAGCCAGAAATAAATATACATTATTAAGAATTAAAAGCATGCATAAATCCATGGTTCTTTTCTTATGCAAGATGTACTTACCTACGGAGGGAGGGAAAACCTAAAAGAGAGAAATAAAAAGGAAATAATAAGTGAACTATTGTTGGTGCTGGTGCTGAGCGAACTACTACTATTGTGGTGGTAGGGGAGGTCCTCTCTGTTGTCCCACTGGTGGTCTCACGGGTGCTCTCTGTGCCTGGGCCCAGCCCTGAGCTGGACAAGTTGGAGCTCTAGGACAATGCCTCAACTGGTGGTTTCCTGATCTGCAGAATAAACACTGGCCCAATCTCATCCTGCACGCATCCCATCCATGTTTCGGCTTCTTGTAGAATGGGCAAGGAATTACTGGCCTCTGGATCTGGTGTGACTGTTGTGCTAGCGCTCTAGCTGGTACAGGGTACTGCTTTCTTGGATGCTGGAAGTATCTCTAATATTGCTGTTAAAAGTTAGGCCGCTTCGTTGGGCCCGTGCTAGTATTGGATCCTCCTATGTCCCTCGGTCTCTTGGAGCCAAGCTATAGATTATCCTCTGCCCGCTGTGCCTGCCTCAAAATCTTCTTAAAAGTATCCATGGGATCTCTATTCGTATGTGATTTGATCTCCTTATTCAGGTCCTTCCTGAACTTCTTGTCCTTTTCTCTGGGGTTCTGTCCCTCCATAAAGTGGCCTAATCTATAATATTTTTCCTCATACTCATCCACCCTCATACCTCCCTGAACGAGGTACTAAAACTGGCTCTCTAGAGATGTCAGAGCCACATCCGGAAAGAACTTTTCCTTGAAGAGCTCCTTAAAAGCTTCCCAAGTAAGTCCCAGTGTTGAGATCCTTGGGTCCGTCCTGAACCAAGTCAATGCGATGTCAAACATCATGCTTTATGCGGCCTCTACCTGCAACCTCTCCGGAATCTGCACCAGTAGCAGGTTCCTCTCAATATCTTCTATCCAATCATCAGCATAAAGAATTCCCTCGGTGCCTTTAAAATCCTTCGGCCCCATCCTCTTAAAATCTATGATAGCCCCCAGCCTCGGCTGCTACGGGGTGAACTGAGGTGGTACCATCTGTGGCTGGACTAAGGTGACTCTCTCGACTACGGTGAGTACAATCTAGTAGGCATTCTCAATTTACTGCCTCGTAACCTCTGACTGGCGTTGCTGCCTCAATGCCCTGCCTCATAACCTCTGAAGATAGATTGAATAAAGGAATCAATATTGAGTAAGATACGATATCATCAAAGAAGGACAAAATTATTCAAAGTAAAGAAGGTATTCAAGTAGATAAAGATAGCAAAACAGATATTTGGAAAGGTTCCCTAGTTGTGATTGAGTATACTCTCAGTCTATATCATATATCCTAAAACAGGCTCATAGCAGTAGTCTAGGTGAGCGCTAATATGATATCGCTCTAATTGTGACTCTTGACATGCATGGGCCACCACTAAAAATGTATCACGACACGCACCCAGAATAAGGGCACGAGTAGTGAACAACGCCCAGCCTATGTCACAGCATCGACGGTAAAACATTATCGGGGTCAACCATACTATATAAACATCTCATATAATATATATATGATACCTATCAATGTCATCTCAACTCCCAATGGAGGAACAATATAGTATATGATAATGGTAAACAATACTCAATTACAAAATAAAACTAAAGGAGGATGAAAGCACGATATAGAATAAAAGAGAGAAAATAAGAGTCATAATACATCCACAAGTCAAAAATAATATATATACATACTATGAACCTAGAAATGAGACTAATATAATAACCAAAATAAATATATAACTAATCCTCCAGAGATACTGGCACTAGGTCCTCCTACTCTAGGGGAGAATCCCCTAATGGCTCGTCATCCTGCGACCCGTAATAAGTGAGACACTGATCCATAAGCCAATCATCTGAAAAATATATCCAGTCAGGATTGAAGCAGAGTACATACCTCTGAAAGCAGTTCTAAATACATAATAGAGCATATATAACAGATAACAGAAAAGAATATAAGATAACTAGCAATAAAAAATGGAATAAACTAGAGTGAACAGGTAATGTACTGGAATAAAGAACATACAACATAGGATAACTGTAAATAATGGAAATAGATAAAACTAGCTACTGTGCCATAGAATACAAGTTTATTATGTGATTGATTTGGATAGAACACGAATACAATATGGTAACTCGATTGCACGTGGGGTATGTAATCGACAAGTACAGGAATACACTTGGGCTTGATCATATAACCAACTCCTACTCTCCCGTCCCCAACCAATACTAATAGATCCAATTATAACACGTTACAAACACGAATATGGGCACACTGAATACGAGCAGTGTGTGAACATGAAGTACACGATAATCAATACCCGTTACACACAATGAAATACATGTGACAGAGTACCCGCTAAACACGGTAAGAAGATAACATCTCCTGTCAGAATCCATATAGTACCAGTCTGTGTAATCCCTATGTCGGAATCAAGTATACAGTTCTAGAATATGCAATATATACACCATCATGAAGTAAAAACTAACAGAGAGATGTGCTCGTCTTTGGTCCTGAGCAAAGGGTGTCGCTCAATGCCTAAGCTGGTGTCACACAGTCCTATTTAGGGAAATTTTAAGTTAAAAGGTGTAGTGGAAGATAAATGAGTTAAACAATGCACTAATACATGCTCTACTAGGCCATACTAGGCCTACACTAAGGTATTGGGACTAACTAAGGTTATACTAAGGTTATTACCTTAAGTAATATCAATAACCTATCTTAATTTACTATGTATACTAATAGTTAGTGTTTAGCTACTATTTTTTATTATTAACACCAACTAATGACTACTGAAATGCTAACTATAAAATTATACCAAACTTAACTAACTGTTACTAGCATACTTCTATAGTTAACCAATAACTAGTTATACATTAACTTACTTAGTATCTAATAGACTGACTATTAGCTATTAACAACTGATATATATATATATATATATATATATATATATATATATATATATATATATATATATATATATATATATATATATATATATATATACTGATACTACTAACCAATACCTGAATATCTAACTCTATAATGTACTGATACTTATCACCTTAGTCTTTGCTGCCATTGACTGCTATGATCTGATACTCATATATAATATAACTAACTGTTAACGATACTTATATGGTATAACTAACATCTAACTAATTTCTTGATATACTAACTGATACTAAAGTCATGAGTACATACTAACTAACATAGTTAATTCACTAACTAACACTCTAAATAACTAACTGAGAATTATAACTAACATACTAATATTTACTAACTGCTAATATAAGCTAACTGCTAACCTAATACTATATATATAACATCAATTCACTAACTGATCTAGCTAACATCTAATACTTTAATCAATAACTAAAACTAACTTCATCCTCTCTAACTTGCTTAACCTGATACCCAAATACTCTGATTCCTGTGTCAAATGACTACTGCTTCTAATGTTCTTGCCTGTATCAGACCCATGTTATCCCCTTTAACATCACTGATACATATATCAATCACTACTCCATCAACTTAATAATTCTCATCTAATACTTATCTCACCTAGGTACCAATATACTTGCTATTGCTATAGATCTAAAGTGGAGAAGAAAACCCCATTGATACTTGCATGTGCACATTCATGTACAGGTTGGAGCCCCCAATAACTTGAGTGCATTATACTCTAATGCTCTCAGTCAACAGCTGCAGTTGGTTTCTAATTGGTCTGCAACCCCCCTAATTTCCTGACAACAAATCTTCCCTCACTGGTTCACCCACTGTGCTTAAACCTGTGCAGTCACTTACTATATACCTGATACATAGTCTCAAAGTTAACAGATACCACTGTCTAATACTACTACACCCAAACAACACAATGTCACAAAGACTGATACAGGTGGATGACTGCTGCTAATGCCTACTTATTATAAAAATTCCCAGGTTATGCAAATCAGGTACATTGCCTGCACAAGTTGCTACTTTAACCCCATCCAGGTAACCCCTTACTAACTGTCACGCCCCGAGGCGTCCCCCGAGTCATGACCGCCGTGCGGGCCTGGAGTTGCGCCCGCACAAGGCTTTAATGATTTGCATAGCAAGCACATATTCAGAGTACGCAGATAAATTGAAACACAGATTTGAACATAGAAAAGTTCTCTTTATTGATAATGAACATCTATAACAAACTCTTGAACGAGTCAGCTAATATGCCGAACGGCTTACAAAAGGGTTGACTCAAAATGAGATAGCAGTCCTGTACATTACATCCTTTTATAAACTCAAAACGATAAGGACCTCCAGGCTGGAGGATCGCTTTGCCACGAAGCTGCATTTGTGTATGAAGAGTTGCAGGCTTCGGACTTCAGAAGGCTTCGAGGGGGCGCGGTGAAGATGCGCCAACAGTTGGACTGGATCGGGTAGACGACTTCGGCTCCTCGCTCGGTTCGCCTTGGTGCGGAGAACCTGTTTCAACGAGGGTCAGCATATCGAAACATGCTGGTGAAGGCGAGCTAGCCTGACTATACCAATCAACACATTGTTTAGTGAAGCATGCATATTTTTATGGGTTTCTATCTTGCCTTAGTTCATTTACAAGTAAGCAGCATATTGAATTTACTGAAAATGAACGTGCCACCGTTTGGTGGATTTTACCTGACCGTCTGAATTACCTGTACAATACTTACCATGCCTTCCCTGAAACGAAGACATAAGTTAGTATGCAACAGGTTTAAATATACATAGGATCACTGGCTTCGATGCCACGAAGGGACGGGTTATAGTCTCAAGGCAAAGTGACGTGCAACGCGGGTGGCGAGCCCCGCTGCATAACACTTGCCGGGTAACATACGACTATACATACGTTCCGTCCGGATCGGATCGATCCCGGTGCCCCGGTGACCGTCCGTGGAACTCATAACATACCTTGTGCACAAGTCATCCGTAATCGAGAATACTCATAGAATTTGTTCCATAGCATACAGTTTTGCATAGTCATCCTGGCAGTTTATTTCATAACAATCATACATTTCCATACTTAGCACGATTCATAGAACAGTTATAGACGAACTAGCATACAGGATAATAACCGTTCATGAGTTTGTTGACAAGCATAATAACCAAGTTATTCTCTTTTATCTTGGTTTCTTTTATTATTACTTGGTATCGTTTGATCGGGGCGAAGGAGTGAGGCTCGGAAGCAAGGCTAGCTAATCGGGTTGGTAGCCACTCACTTAGATTTTGGAAAGAAGAAGGAAAGAGGCGCTTCACGACTCCGTTCGCAAGCCGCCTACTGCTCGTTCACCTGCACACGAACAGCTCGATTAATACTTCTTCCTCTCTTTCCAATCTCGAAATAGAAGTGCAAGTCAATGAACGAAAATAATGAAAACCATCAAAACCGTTCAAGGAAAACAAGCAAATCCCAAAACCAACTCAAGGCACGAAAGCAACAAGCGACATCGAAAACCGAGGCAATAAAAGATAGCAGCGGAGAGGTCCCTCCTGACTCTGCCGCTAAGCCGATCCTTAGGGCGCAGTCCACTAAATATGGAAATCGATTCCGAAGAAACAAATCCATAACGAGGACGAGTTCTTAATTCAATTTATCCCGATCGAACGATACCGTCTTGTGTTTCTTAGCCGCGCTCTCCGCACCGGAAGAATGGGGCGCTACATCCTACCCAACCAATTGGAAGTTTCGTCCCGAAACTTAAGAATAGAACCAATCGTTAGGGGTTATTGGGTTGAGGCAGGAGCTTAGAGGGGAGTGGACAACCCCGAGCTACGTGGCCTTGCCCGCCATAGTTGAAGCATAGACCTTTTCTGCTGTAACATCTATCAGTAGTGTGCCCACGTCTTCTATAAAAATCACAGTATGGTCTCTGGTTCCCTTTGTGGCGACCACCGTCGTTATGTCGTTTTACAGCATTATTTCCTCCATCGTCGCTTTGGCGTTTGTGACTGGATGTATGCACAGCGCCGACAGAAACGTGAGGATATTGTGGTTCGAGAGATAGGGCGTGATTCATGACTTCACGCATTGTCCCGTACTGATTATTGACCACGTGCGAATGGATGGTAGGACGGAGACCACCTTCAAACCTTCTAGCTCGACTCGCTGCATCAGGTAAATAGGCCCTTGCGAACTTCGAGAGTCGGTTGAACTCGGCGGAGTATTGCTTAACTGTCATACTGCCCTGCCTCAGCTGCACGAAGTCATTTTCTATTTTACGTTGTACTGGAGGCGGTATAAACTCCTCTTCGAACGCGGCACGAAAAGTCGTCCACGAGATCGCCTCCTCTCCGTGATCAAATTGGAGAGATCGTCGATGCACGTCCCACCAATCGTGTGCGTTGAGGCGGAGCTGCAGTTGCGCGCAGGCGACGTGCTTATCTTCGGGGACCTCTAGCAGAGTGAAGTGGTCTTCAATCTCGGCTAGCCAATCTAGAGCTACCACTGCGTCCTCAGTCCCGTCGAACGGAGTGTTATAGACTTTCTTGAAATGGCCCAAGTTGAAGGCAGTCACGTCCCTCGGCCTTGGAATTTGAGGCATCTCCACTTCAAGCACGGGCTGTTCCACCGGAGTCGCTGCTGTTGCGGCGAAATGGTTGGCAGCCAAAGTCTGAACGATTTGTTGCAGGGCATCGACCAGCTTCTGTTGGACTGAGAATCGGGTCTCTAGATTACTCTCGAGCTTGGCTTGGCGAGCATCGTCTCGTTGTCGTTGCGATTCTAATATTTGCATTACCCGCTCAAGCGGGTCGACTTGAGACATGCCTCTTTGGCTTCGAGAGCTTCCCGAATTGCCCGAACTGCTCTCTTGTGTTTCGATCGGTGGTTGCGCTGCAGATTGTGCTGGATCCATTCCTTCAAAAGAAGGTAAATTACATTAGGATCATAATGTATTATGAACTTATTGCATGAATGTATCTCATTTTGGCCTAGTGAGTTCAAGAGTTCGCACAGGAATTTGATCGTTAAAGGAACTTTTCCAGCACGAAGTCTAAGGAACTTTGAATCTGTGCTCTGATACCACTATGTCACGCCCCGAGGCGTCCCCCGAGTCGTGACCGCCGTGCGGGCCTGGAGTTGCGCCCGCACAAGGCTTTAATGATTTGCATAGCAAGCACATATTCAGAGTACACAGATAAATTGAAACACAGATTTGAACATAGAAAAGTTCTCTTTATTGATAATGAACATCTATTACAAACTCTTGAACGAGTCAGCTAATATGCCGAACGGCTTACAAAAGGGTTGACTCAAAATGAGATAGCAGTCCTGTACATTATATCCTTTTATAAACTCAAAACGATAAGGACCTCCAGGCTGGAGGATCGCTTTGCCACGAAGCTGCATTTGTGTATGAAGAGTTGCAGGCTTCGGACTTCAGAAGGCTTCGAGGGGGCGCGGTGAAGATGCGCCAACAGTTGGACTGGATCGGGTAGACGACTTTGGCTCCTCGCTCGGTTCGCCTTGGTACGGAGAACCTGTTTCAACGAGGGTCAGCATATCGAAACATGCTGGTGAAGGCGAGCTAGCCTGACTATACCAATCAACACATTGTTTAGTGAAGCATGCATATTTTTGTGGGTTTCTATCTTGCCTTAGTTCATTTACAAGTAAGCAGCATATTGAATTTACTGAAAATGAACGTGCCACCGTTTGGTAGATTTTACCTGACCGTTTGAATTACTTGTACAATACTTACCATGCCTTCCCTGAAACGAAGACACAAGTTAGTATGCAACAGGTTTAAATATACATAGGATCACTGGCTTCGATGCCACGAAGGGACGGGTTATAGTCTCAAGGCAAAGTGACGTGCAACGCGGGTGGCGAGCCCCGCTGCATAACACTTGCCGGGTAACATACGACTATACATACGTTCCGTCCGGATCGGATCGATCCCGGTGCCCCGGTGACCGTCCGCGGAACTCATAACATACCTTGTGCACAAGTCGTCCGTGATCGAGAATACTCATAGAATTTGTTCCATAGCATACAGTTTTGCATAGTCATCCTGGCAGTTTATTTCATAACAAGCATACATTTCCATACTTAGCACGATTCATAGAACAGTTATAGACGAACTAGCATACAGGATGATAACCGTTCATGAGTTTGTTGACAAGCATAATAACCAAGTTATTCTCTTTTATCTTGGTTTCTTTTATTATTACTTGGTATCGTTTGATCGGGGCAAAGGAGTGAGGCTCGGAAGCAAGGCTAGCTAATCGGGTTGGTAGCCACTCACTTAGATTTTGGAAAGAAGAAGGAAAGAGGCACTTCACGACTCCGTTCGCAAGCCGCCTACTGCTCGTTCACCTGCACACGAACAGCTCGATTAATACTTCTTCCTCTCTTTCCAATCTCGAAATAGAAGTGCAAGTCAATGAACGAAAACAATGAAAACCATCGAAACCGTTCAAGGAAAACAAGCAAATTCCAAAACCAACTCAAGGCACGAAAGCAACAAGCGACATCGAAAACCGAGGCAATAAAAGATAGCAGCGGAGAGGTCCCTCCTGACTCTGCCGCTAAGCCGATCCTTGGAGCGCAGTCCACTGAATATGGGAATCGATTCCGAAGAAACAAATCCATAACGAGGACGAGTTCTTAATTCAATCTATCCCGATCGAACGATACCGTCTTGTGTTTCTTAGCCGCGCTCTCCGCACCGGGAGAACGGGGCGCTACACTAACACACAACTAACACATACATATACTAAAAATAATATTTCACTCAAGAGTTATTACCTGGTGCTTCCATCTCTAATTTGCAATGACTGCAACCTTAAGTTGTTGCCTGTAACTGAGGCTTATTGCAACCAACCAGTCTCACACACCACAGTTCACTGTCAATGAAACACTCTTCACACATAACTCTAAAGCCACACACACACACACACATACAGCTAAGTATAACCATATACACATAGATATATACCATCAATACATATATATATATATATATATATATATATATATATATATATATATATATATATATATAAGTGTCAATATTCATCAATTCTCCATATTAAACCCTCCACAATATCAAATATAACTAAAAATAACTATTATGACTTGTTACAAAAGAAATTGAAGGAGAATACACAAAACATATAAAATAGAGTCATGTATCACACGGTATCATAAAATACCATGATACGGCCAACTCGTATCCATTTGTGGACACGTATCTTGTCTCACAACTCCAATCTAAGTCCAATTAGGCTAAATTGGTCTCACGACACATACTTGATGTGTCAATCTCGTAATTCCTCCAAAATACACACAAATTAACATATAGAATTCATAATACATAACCAATAGGTCTAGAACTTGTTCCTATAGGTAATCATATGTCATAGGGTAATTTTTAAGGGTCAAATGCATGATTTAGAAGCTATAATGAAGAAAATTTCAGAAATTAGCAATTGGGAGATGGATTCCCAATGAAAACTCAAGTGGACACGATCCGGACACGATCTCTCTACCAATGCTCCTCCTTCTTGTGCTTCTTGCTTCTCCAAGCTCCAAAACTCTTCTAATGGTGAAAGTGAGAGAAAAATACAAATGAATTGATGAAGGAATGAGAGAATTGGGGATCTATGAATTGAGAATCTCAAAATAAAGGAGTAAATAAAGAGGAGAGAGAAATAAGACTTCCCTATAGGGGCCGGCCACTTTCTCCTTCTCCAAGCAACCTTGCATTATCCAATTTGCCTCCCAATAATTTATTATGAAGAATAATTAATGAGGGCTAAAATGGAGAGTCTCTACACTAATGAAAATTAGTCTAATCTTTCTAATTAATTAAAGAGAATGGGTCTATTGGGCCTAGTCCATGTTGGACTCACTAGTTGTCATGACAAGTTTAATTGGGTTCACAAGTGTCAAGTCCAATTAACTAAGCTAGCCTAGTAATTATAAATAAATAATACAAAGCACCAAATAATTATATAACACACTAAATAATATTTAATTTCTAAAAATAAAATAAGTAGTCCAAATTACTAAATTATTCCTATTTAAAAAGTGAGGGTGACAATCCTACCCACCGTAGAAAAATTTATCCTCGAAATTTAAGGAAAAAACTAGCTACAAAAGCGAACATAACAAGCAAGAAAGAATTATAGCTCAAGACTCAAACAGATAAGGATAACGCTCGCGCATCTCGGCCTCTTGCTCCCAGGTAGACTCCCTTGGAGAGTGATGCCTCCATGCGATGGTCATACCAAAGGAATCGTCTGGTTCCGCAGCACCTTCTTCCTGCGATCCAGAATCTCCACGGGATAGTCTGGATAACTGAGAGTAGGACAAACCTCGATCTCCAAGTGATCCAATACATAGCTAGGATCTTCCATGTACCGTCACAGCTGCGACACATGGAACACGTTATGCCCTCCCTTTAGTGCAGGAGGCAAGTTTAGTCTTTAGGCAACTACATCGACCCTCTCAAAAATATCGAAGGGTCTGATGTACTATGGACTAAGCTTTCTGAATCTACCAAAGAGAACCATGACCAGTATCGAAGAAATCCTTAAGAACACTAGATCACCGACCTAGAACAAAATATAGCCTTAGTACTATATCTAAAACAAGGCAAACATGAGCAACACAAACAAAACCTATACCTCAAACTCCAAAGGTCTCCGGTGGCTATCGGCCCAATGCTGCTGTCTGTCCTAGGCTACTCGAAGTCTATCTCTGATAAGCTTCACCTTCTCAGCTGCATCCACGACCATCTCCGGTCCCAATAAGGCTATCACACCAACATCATCCCAAGATAATGGAGTATGATATTTTCGTCCATATAATACCTCTAATGGTGATATCTCGATACGGGCCTGGTAGCTGGTGTTGTAATCAAACTCTACCAAGTGAAGGTGATCCTCCCAAGAGCCTTCAAAATCTAAAACACAGGTACGTAGCATATCTTCGAGAGTCTGGATAGTCCTCTCCAACTTTTCGTCTGTCTGGGGGTGATATGCGATACTAAACTTGAGCTGGGTGCCCAAGCTAGCCTGCAAACTCCTCCAAAAGTAGGATATGAAGCGACTATCCCGATCTGAGACTATGCTCACAGAAATTCATACAATCTGACTATCTGCCTTACATATATCTCCGCGAGCTTCTCCGTAGATATACCCACTTTGAATGGAAAAAAATGGACTAATTTTGTCAACCTGTCTACGATGACCCAAATCGTGTATTTCCTTCCTGGAGAACGCGGAAGCCCCGAAACAAATCCATCGCCACATGCTTCCACTTTCACTCTGGAATGGGTAAAGGCTGAAGTAATCCACCTGGCCTCTATCTCTCTACTTTTATCTGCTGGCATACCAAGCATCTAGATACGAAGCTAGCTATCTTCCGCTTCATACTATACTACCAAACATGCTCTCTCATATCCCTATACATCTTGTTGGCACCTGGATGCATAGAGTACTGAGATTGATGTGCCTCCTGAAGAACCTCCTCGCACAATGCTCCATTAGACACACACAATCTGGTACCATACCGCAATGATCCATCTTCTGCAACATTAAAATCCTTTGTCAATCTCATCCAAACATGCGCTCTGATGCTCCTCAGAGACTCATCATCGAACTGTGCGGCTCTGATCTGCTTTATAGACCGTACCTGAAGTTCCCACATCTGTGCCATAACTCAAGGAACTAATAATTCAATACCCAAGCTATCAATATCGGCCAATAAATGTCTGCCCTTCGTCAAGTACATAGCCACTGGATACCTGCTCAAGATCTCAACGACTACATTGGCCTTCCCTGGACTGTAGTGTAAATAAATATCGAAGTCCTTCTTTAACTCTAACTACCACATCTACCTCATATTGAGCTCTTTTTGTGTAAACACAATTTTAAGCTCTTATGGTCTGTAAAAATCTCTACCTGCTCTCCATACAAGTAGTGCTTCTCCAGCTTAAGAGCAAAAATAACTGCTGCCAACTCCAAGTCATAGGTAGGGTAATTCTTCTCATGAGGGCGTAATTGCCTGGAAGTATAGGCAATCACCTTCCGTTCTACGGTAACATACAACCCAAACCCTTACCCGAAGTATCACTATATATAGAAAATCCTCTTATCCCTGATGGTAATGTCAATACTGGAGTCGTAGTCAACCTCTTCTTCAGCTCCTCAAAAATGGTCTGGCACTCCTTAGTTCAGACGAACTCCACGTCCTTCCTGGTTAGCGTAGTCATTGGCTCTGCAATCTTGGAAAAATCCTGAACAAATCTCTAATAATAGCCTGCCAATCCAAGAAATCTTCTGATCTTCCCCACTGAACTCGGGGTAGACCATGACTCTACTACTGATATCTTCTTCTGGTCTACTGAGATTTCGTCTCCTGTAATTATTTTTTCGAGGAATTCAATCTTATCAAGGAAGAAATCATACTTCGAAAGCTTGACATACATCTTCTACTTCCTGAGGGTCTCCAAAACTATTTCCAGGTGTTTCTCATGCTCCTCCGAGGTCTTCGATTATATTAATATATCATCAATGAAGACCACAACAAACTGATTCAAGTACTGATAAAATACCTTATTCATTAGATTCATGAATATCGTCGGGGCATTGGTCAACCCAAACGGCATCACTAAGAACTCAAACTGCCCATACTAAGTTCTGAAAGTTATCTTTGGAATGTCCTCCCTCTTTACTTTCACCAGGTGGTACCCCGATCTCAAGTCTATCTTCGAGAATACCTTTACTCCGCTCAACTGATCAAATAAATCGTCAATCCGCGGTAACAGATATTTATTCTTGATAGTGAGGTTGTTGAGTGCCATGTAGTCGATACACATACATATCGACCTATCCGTCTTCGGTAAGAATAATACCGGATTACCCTACGATAATAAAATGGAGCGGATGAAGCCCTTGTCCTGCAATTCATCCACCTGCTTCTTCAACTCTACTAGTTTACTGTTGTTCACCCTATAGATATGTTGTGATATTGGCTCTACACCTGGCACTAAGTTTATAGAGAACTCCACATCTTTGTCTGGTGGCAACCCCGATAACTCCTCCGAAAAGGCGTCTATATACTCTACAATCAATGGATGTGGCGGGTCATGCTCTTCCACCAAAGCTCCACAAAAGACTCCCTCACACTGCTTTACTGCTCCTCTGGCAAACTCAAACTTTGGCTCTTATGCTGTCAAAAACAAAACTCTACCTCCACGATAATCGATACAAGCATGGTGCCTACTTAACCAATCCATCATGAGTACTATCGTAGCTCGAAAGTGGCAATACGAGTAGACACGTGCTCAACTCTCGGCCTCCCAAAGAAACTCTCTGATTATTGCAAACATCACTGACTAGGATAATTCTACCCCCGGTTGTGATCTTGCAAGTCCTCGCCAATAGTTCAGTCTCAAGATGATGGTTCAAAGCAAAAGATACATATATTAAACTATGTGAAGCACCAGAATTAAATAAAGCATGAGTTGAAAAAGAATCAAGATAGACTGAACCTGAAATGATATCTCCAACTGGCTCCTCCTCCTCAACGGTCAAGGCAAAATCTCTCCCCTGTCGCTGAGTGCCTCTCTGATGCTGCTGGTGCTAAGCGAACTGCTGTTGTTATGGTGATAGTAGAGGTCCTCTCTGTTGTCCCAATGGTGGTCTCGCGGGTGCTCTTTGTACCTGGGCCCCACCCTAAGGTGGATGAGCTGGAGCTCTAGGACAAACACTCAACTAGTGGTCTCCTGATCTGCAAAATAAATACTGGCCCAATCTCATCATGCACGCATCACATCCATATTCTGGCTTCTTGCAAAATGGGCAAGAAATAGCTGGCCTCTGGATCTGGTGCACCTGTTGTACTAGCGCTCTAGCTGGTATAGGGTACTGCTGTCTCGGCTGTTGGAAGTATCTCTGATGCTGCTATTAAAAGTGAGGCAGCTTCATTTGGTCCACGCTAGCACTGGATCATCCTATGTCCCTCGGTCTCTTGGAGCCAAGCTCTAGATCATCCTTTGTCCGATGTGACTGCCTCAGAATCTCCTAAAAAGTAGCGGTGGGGTCTCCATCCTTATGTGATTTTATCTCCTTATTCAGGCCCTTCCTGAACTTCCTGGCCTTCCCTCTGGGGCTTTGTCCCTCCATAAAGTGGCCTAATCTGTAATATTCTGTCGTATACTCATCAACCGTCATACCTCCGTGAACAAGGTACTGAAACTGGCTCTCTAGATATGTTAGAGCCACGTCTGGAAAGAACTTTTCCTTGAAGAGCTCCTTAAAAGCTTCTCAAGTAAGTCCCGGTGCTGAGATTCTGGGGTCTGTCCTGAACCAAGTTAATGAGATGTCAAACATCATGCTTCATGTGGCCTCTACCTGCAACCTCTCTGGAATCTGTGCCAGTCGCAGGTTCCTCTCAATGTCTTATATCCAATCATCAGCATAAAGAAATTCCTTCATTCCTTTAAAATCCTTTGGCCCTATCTTCTTGAAATCTATGATAGCCCCCAGCCTCGGCTGCTGCAGGGTGAACTGACGTGGTGCTGTCTGTGGCTTGACTAAGGTGACTCTTTCGACTGCGACGAGCACAATCTGGTGGGCATTCTCAATGTCCTGCCTCATAACCTATGATGGCACTGTTGCACCTCCATCATCTGCTGAAAGAGTACAAACATCTGCATCTGATCCTGCGGGTGGTGGAGGTAGAAGATCCTCCGAGGTTGTCGGCGCTATCCTCTGTACCAGGTTTGGAGCACACCGAAAGCTGCTGCAGAAATGCCCACCTGGATCGGTGAAGCGGACCTATGAACTGAAGTTGCTGGAACGGTGCCTGCTGGTGCTGGCCTTAGAGGCAACAAAGTGACCAACTTCGCTGATACTGCGCCTGAGCGCTGAGAACGCGTCTTCAGAGGCATCCTGAAGATAAATTGAACAAAGAAATCAATATTTAGTAAGATATGATATCATCAAAGAAGGACAGAATTATTCAAAGTAAATTAAGTATTCAAATAGATAAGGATAGCAAAATAGATATTTGGAAAGGTTCCCTAGTTGTGATTGAGTATACTCTCAGCCTATATCATATATCCTAAAATAGGCTCATAGTAGTACTCTAGGTGAGCACTACTACGATATCG
The DNA here is from genome assembly GCA_036927795.1 of Iris macrosiphon. Classification (NCBI taxonomy): domain Eukaryota; kingdom Viridiplantae; phylum Streptophyta; class Magnoliopsida; order Asparagales; family Iridaceae; genus Iris; species Iris macrosiphon. The sequence goes on along the minus strand of JAYESA010000001.1, from coordinate 37,964,354 downwards.
CTCTAATTTTGACTCTCAACCTGCATGGGCCACCACTAAAAATATGTCACAATCCGCACGCGGAATAAGGGCATGAGTAGTAAATAATACCCAGCCTACGCCGCAACATCGGCCGTAGAACGCTGTCGGGATCAACCAAACTATATAAACATCTCATATAATATATATATATATATATATATATATATATATATATATATATATATATATATATATATATATGTTACCTGTCAAAGTCATATGAACTCCCAACGGAGGAACAATATGGTATATGATAATGGTAAACAATACTCAATCACAAAATAAAACTAAAAGAGGATGAAAGCACGATATGGAATAAAAGAGAGGAAATAAGAGTCATAATACATCCACAAGTCCAAAATTATATATATATATATATATATATATATATATATATATATATATATATATATATAACATGCTATGAACCTAAAAATTAGACTAATATAATAACCAAAATAAATATATAACTAATCCTCCTGAGATAATGGTACTAGGTCATCCTGCTTTAGGGGAGAATCCTCTAATGGCTCACCATCCTATGACTCATAATAAATGGGATACTGATCCACAACCCAATCATCTAAAAAAAATATTCAGTCAGGATTGGAGAGGAGTACATACCTCTGAAAGCAGTTCCAAATACATAATAGAGCATATATAACAAATAATAGAAAATAATACAAGATAACTAGCAATAGAAATTGGAATGAACTAGAGTGAACATGTAATATACTGGAGTAAAGAACAGGCAATATGGGATAACTGTAAGTAAAGGAAATAGATGAAAGTAGCTACTGTGCCATGTAGTACAAGTTCATTATGTGATCGGTTTGGGTTGAACATGAATACAATATGGTAATTTGATTAAATGTGGGGGATGTAATCGACATATACACGAATACACTTAGGCTTGATCACATAACCAACTTCTACTCCCCCGTCCCCAACCAATATGGATATACTGAACACGAGCAGTGTGTGAACATGAAGTATACGATAATCAATACCTGTTACATATGATGAAATACATGTGAAAGAGTACCTGCTGAACACAGTAAGGGGATAACATCTCTTGACGAAATTCATATAGTATCATTCCCTATAACTACTGTGTCAGAATCAAGTATACAGTTCTAGAACATGCGATATATACACCATCATGAAGTAAACACTAACAGAGAGATATACTCGCCTCTGGTCCTGAGCAAAGGGTGTCTCTCGATGACCAAGCTGGTGTTACACAGTCCTATTTAGGAAATTTTCTAGTTAAAAGGTGTAGTGGAAGATAAATGAGTTAAATAATGCACTAATACATGCTCTACTAGGCCATACTAGGCCCACACTAAGGTATTGGGACTAACTAAGGTTATTACCTTAAGTAATATCAATAACCTATCTTAATTTACTATGTATACTAATAGTTAGTATTTAGCTACTATTGTTTACTATTAACACCAACTAATGACTACTGAAATGCTAACTATAAAATTATACCAAACTTAACTAACTGTTACTAAAATACTTCTATAGTTAACCAATAACTAGTTATACATTAACTTACTTAGTATCTAATAGACTGACTATTAGATATTAACAACTGATATATATATATATATATATATATATATATATATATATATATATATATATATATATATATATATATATATAACTGATACTACTAACCAATACCTGAATATCTAACTCTATAATGTACTGAAACTTATCACCTTAGTTTTTACTGTTATTGACTGCTATGATCTGATGCTCAAATATAATATAACTAACTGTTAATGATACTAAAATATGGTATAACTAACATCTAACTAATTTCCTGATATACTAACTGATACTAAAGTCATGAATACATACTAACTAACTTAGTTAATTCGCTAAATAACTAACTGAGAATTATAACTAACATACTAACATTTACTAACTGCTAATATAAGCTAAATTCTAACCAAATACTATATCTATAACATCAATTCACTAACTGATCTAGCTAGCATCTAATACTCTAATCAATAACTGAAACTAACTGCATCCTCTCTAACTTACTTAACCTGATACCCAAATACTCTGATTCCTGTGTTAAATGACTGCTACTACTAATTTTTTGCATGTATCAGACCCAGGTTCTCTCCTTTAATATCACTGATATATGTATCAATCACCACTCCATCAACTTAATAATTCCCATCTAATACTTATCTCACCTAGGTACCAATATACCTGCTGTTGCTACAGATCTAAAGTGGAGAAGAAAACCGCACTGATACTTGCATGTGTACATTCGTGCACTGGTTGGAGCCCTCAATAACTCGAGTTTATTGCACTCTAATGCTCTCAGTCAATAGCTACAGTTGGTCTCTAATTGGTCTGTAAACCCCTCTCCCCCTAATTTCCTGACAACAAGTCTTCCCTCACTAGTTCACCCACTGTTCTTAAACCTGTGCAGTCACTTACCATTTACCTGATATATAGTCTCAGAGTTAACAGTTACCACAGTCTGATACTACTACACCCAAATAACACAATGTCACAAAGACTGATACAGGTGGATGATTGCTGCTAATGCCTACTTACTATACCAATTTTTAGGTCATGCAAATCAGGTACATTGCCCGCACAAGTTGCTACTATAACCCCATCTAGGTAACCCCTTACTGACACACAACTAACACACACATATACTAAAAATAACATTTCGCTCAAGAGTTATTACCTGCTGCTTCCATCTCTAATTTGCAATGACTGCAACCTTAAGTTGCTGCCTGAAACTGAGGCTCATTGCAACCAACCAGTCTCACACACCACAGTTCACTGTCAATGAAATACTCCTTGCATTGCTGGTTTGAGAGCAGCAAAAAAGATATCAGGAAAGCATCACTCTAAAACCACACACACACACACATACAGCTAAGTATAACCATATACACGTAGATATACACCATCAATACATATATATATATATATATATATATATATATATATATATATATATATATATATATATATATATATATATAAGTGTCAATGATAAAATACTTGGTGTGTATAATTGTGATACTCAATGATACGTGTTCAATCAAGTGTCAATATTCACCAATTCTCCATATTAAACCCTCCACAATATCAAATACAACTAAAAATAACTATTATGACTTGTTATAAAAGAAATTGAAGGGGAATAAACAAAAATACACAAAATAGAGTCCCGTATCACATGGTATTACAAAATACCATAATACGGCCTACTCGTATCCATTTGTGGACACGTATCTAGTCTTACAACCCTGATCTAAGTCCAATTAGGCTAAATTGGTCTCATGACACACACTTGATTTGTCAATAAAAAAAAATTACATGTGTATTTCGTATGGGTAGGAAAAAAATTAAAAGTGTTTTAGAAATTTTAATATATAAATATTAAAATTTGGCTGAAGGAATTTTTAATATTATATATATATATATATATATATATATATATATATATATATATATTTGCTTAGTATAATGTTTTTTTAAATATTTATTTGAGTTTATTGTTCCCCTCCTACGCGACCCCCTCCCTCCCTCTTCATTTGGCTGAAGGAATTTTTTATTCCTTCTCTTTTGGAAGAATCCAAATTATTTTAATTTTATTCCTAATCTATTTTCTATAAAATTCCTATTAAATCTCCTTAAATTAAATCCAATTAATTCTTATTCCAAATCAAATACCAACGTAACCCTCCTCTTCTGAAATTGGAGCATATCCTTGTTCGTGACACTTTTGGGAGAGAGAGAGAGAGAGAGAGAGAGAGACTCTAAAGAGTTCAAAATTTCTCCAAACCCTCTCCAAGACTTTGCCTCGCCTGGGCGACCCTCGTCAACCTTCTGACCTCGCCAGAGGGCCATAGTTGGCCACCAGAACAGCCGATCGACCCCCGCGCACAGCAGCAATCGCCCGTAAACCCCCTACTTTATGCTATGTTTTCACTCTCGTCTCTTGATCATTTTGTGATCCACCTTTGCAGGTTTGTTCACAACCTAACCCTCTTCAATCCCCTTCAAGTAAATTAATTTATTTCTCTTTATATTAGTTGTAAATCGAGTTTCAAAATTGAGAAAAAACTTAATTTTTTGAACTTTTAAAGCACTCATAAACTATTCCAAGCACCAATGTTCGAAGACCAATATTTCCTAATTATGTGCATCAAAATCATATTTTATTTTTTTAGTATAAAGCCTATATAACCAAGATTAATTACCTTCAATTAGATTTATTTAATTTGATTTTAATCTCAAGATAAATCAGTTTGAAAATCGAGTAAAAATTGTTTTCGAAAACCAAAAATTTTACGATAGGAAGTTGGTCCCGTCAAGATAGACAACATCATCGTGTACCAATTGTACCAAAATATGTGTATAGTATTCTCATATGTGTGGATTTTGACGAAATTCAAATTGGTCGCGTATGTGCGACTAATTTGACAGATATACGTCGAAAATCACAATATCGTAAATTTTTGACATTTCTCAATTACTTTGTATATGCTCGTCATGTTGTAACAAAACTTGCGTCATTGGACTCGCAGTATTACGTCGGTCTTCTGAACTAAGTTTTGTTTGATTCAGAGTCAGTTGATCGAATCGCCGTTTTGAAGGCCACACGATCATATTCAACGAGCATTTTTTGATCGGTTCATCATAATCCAAATCTTGGCATACCATTGAGTTCTAATTATTGTTTAAAACTTGATTGACCTATAATATATAGATTTTGGAGACTTTATTTCTAGAACATATTTGGGTGCAAAGTGGGCCAACTTGTGGATCCCGTTTTGACCCAAAACTGTTAATTTTTGTCTATGTGTCCAAATTGGACTTATGGGCAGGCTTTTCTGACTATCTCACTCATTTCGAAAATGTTGGTGATGTTTGTTCCATATCTTTTGCTATTGTTGACTTGTCAAGTTCATTGCCTAGACGTAGTCTAGACTCTCCAAGGAGACCAGACAAGTATACCTTGTTATATTACTGTTTTATTTCATATGTATGCTTTTGATTCAATTTATGTTGCATGATCATGATTACTTGTATAGATATAAACTATGCATCCAGGCTAGACTTGGGTACGACCAACGATGTTTGTCGGGTTACTAGATTCATGTTACCTCATATATATCGACTTAGTTATTACCAGACTACCATATACTTGTGGGATATTCTCATATATCCATGACCATGACTCACACCTGACAAGGTATGATATTCATGATAGGACACATACCATGTTATCCGACTGATCATCCATACATATGGGACGTGTGACGGTTAGAAACATAATTGCTATAATTAAGGTATTAGAGACTCAAGCAGTTACAAAAACTAGACATGTTATGGATATCACTTGGTCAGTGTGGCAGGAGGTCAGCTACTATGCGTATGGGATAGCCAAATTGGTATACCATAGTCTCCGAATGGAACTATGCGATTTGATGAGTTATGCAAATGCCCTCTGATGTTCATGGATCATTACGGACGGATACAGATGACTGCTGACAGTATATGTAAACCACTAACCTTGAGCTATGTAGATTAGTCGAGTTAGCCTGAATCTCATCCATGTTGTCACTCATCGTTTTTGATATACGTATTAGAACGTATTATTTCTTGATAGCATGGTTGCCATGTTATGTGGAGACTAGACCCACTTCTATTTTTGGCATAAGATTCATGGTTTATTTATGTGGCTAGGATTGGTCATGACTTGATCCAATGACCAAGCATCCAACCCTAGCCTATATAAGCCCTATTCTTTCTCTCCCTTCCCTCATTCTTCATTTTCTTTCTCTTTCTTCTTCTTGGAGCTAGGCAAGTACATCTTGTATGACATGGAGAAACCTTATATTTTTATTTCTTTATTTTTCTTGTATATTATTAGTCTATAGTTTATACTATGAGTTTATTTACATCTTTAATACTTAGTATTTTCAGTTTTGATGGATGGATTAGAGTAGATCTACATTTCAAAGTTGGAGTTTTTATGGGTTCTATGATTTCTCTTAGTTTTGATCTATTAAAATTTGGTATATTTGAAACCAATTATTCCATGTGGTAGGGAATTAAATTTTAGGCGATTTTGGATTTTGTTTCACTTGATTTGGAGTTAAAATGAAGATTTTATGAAGAAAATAAGTTATCACATTTTTGGAGCTTTTTACATTGTGTTCTTGCTGTTCTGGGACGATGGAGTCCATAATACAGGGAAGGCCATACGGCAGAAATACTATACAGCATGAACTTTCCACCGTAGCCCTTCACAAAATGCGCCTATCTTCTTAGGCGCATGGTTGTTCTGCATATGCGTTATGAGCTATAAGCCTGACTGAGCCATGCGACAGATCAAGCTATGAGCTCATTCTCTCCATGCACCTGAGGGCACATGCGGCAGGACGTTATGCGCCTAGGCACTAGACACATGACTTTGCTTGGCACATGAAATGTCATGCAGCCACCTTTGCACGTCTTTTTATGCATGTCTTTTCACGCACGTCTTTTCATGCACAACTCTTTATGTTTCTGACACGCAATATGGCACATCACTTCTCTGACAGCGCGTGTTCCCAATATGGCATTTATCTAGGCGTGGACTTTTTTCTTGCAAGCGACGTGACTTGCATGCGGCAGCCAGTGCATAGGACAATTATTCACTGCGGTGATTGAACTCATGCATACAGCATGCGACAGCTATTTTCATGTGGCCTGTTCCCGTACATCAGCCCCTCATGCATATGTTTCTCATGTACATGCTACTCTAAGCGATCCTATGTGCATATTTTGTTGTTTTACTTGATTTTGAAGATTTTTATGATTTTATGTGTTTGCAAGTGTGATAGACTAAGTGTTACTAGGTGCTAGACTTGACCATATGCTAGACCCGACTATGTGTTGAACTAGATATGTGATGAATGACTAAACAGACTATGTGCATGACCCGATCTAATTGTTGTAGTGTGATAAGAACTAATGTGATTAACTAATAATTTAATAACTTGACTCAACCACTTGTATCCGTGCTAATACACTTACTACGTGTTATGTGACCCTACGTGCTAAGTGTTCTCAAGCGTTATATGTTACATATTTTGGTTGTGCACCGATGTGCTCCTATTCTACGCGACATGTAATATTATATGATTTCTCCAACACGGGCATAATTGTTGATCAATAACCAAAGCATGGTTAGAAATTATTTGAATGATGCATCACGCTCGGCTGAATCAAGATTGAAGCGACAAAGTGGATTCGTATCTAGCGTGGTCGTATTACAGTACGACATATAGGAGAAATGATCATATAACCACGCCATGTGATTTCAGCTCACTGTAGGGTTAACTAGGCAACTAAAACTTATAGAGCATTAGGAGGGATGGAATCCCGAGATCGTGTATGACTACCACCAGCAAATATCCATTTGAGGATTACAAGGCTAGCCCCTATGGATATTATTTTAAATTTGCACTAGTAGATTGCAATATCCGACTACTATAGTGTACCATTCGTTCTATGTGATCTTAACATTGTGGCCTTACAAGGAACCGGCGTATATAATATGTGCCACGCGGTGATTATCATGGCTCAGCTAGCATCGCTAGAACAAACGATATGCAGATTCCTATTATATGCATTATAATCCTGGGATAACCAAGGCACTACCTAGAAAGTCGTAGAATAGATTGGCTGATTATGTGACTGAGCTTGGTTGTGTATTGTATCTTTGTTAGTAGTTTAGGAACATGGACTGTCATGGTGCGGTAGTTCAACCATTGTCCTTGTTTGGTTGTAGGATTGGGCTATTGTGCTACGATAGGCCGTGGACCGAAATTGTAATACAAAAATCTATAGCTTGATCTTAATTAGAGGATGTGATCTATCTCGGTATGGTACGACACTTTTTGTCCTTATTTGGTGTAGAAGTCTCGTATGGCCTCGATGATGGTGTATATACCTATGGTCCTTGGCTCACGCATTATATATATATATATATATATATATATATATATATATATATATATATATATATATATATATATATATTTTTATATATATACACTTAGGGACCGTCCTTGGGACCGTGGCTATAATAGCCACCCAGCCATCCCAAGGGCGGAGGGGGGGGGGGGATCGAACCCGGGTCACCATGCCCGGAGCCCCCCGCTCTAACCACTAGGCTATATCTTCATTTGCATATATATATATATATATATATATTGATTTGGATTTTTGTTTCTTCATTCGTGCTCCCTTATGGCACTTGCTATTTGGGGTCTAACCCAGTGGTTTTGTATGGCCAGGTTTAGAGCCAGAGCCCGAGGATCCAACTTATCTTCCCTGATCAATGGCGCTCACCAGACGGATGGACACTGAAGGACACGAGTGGGTTTCTTCTTCAGCACTCTGGCTTCTATTTTGTTTACTTTTGGGCTTTTAACCAACGACACCGGTTAGTCGGAATGTCTGGACATTAGCTTCATTTATATTATTGTAATTAATCAGACTGTAGTTGATAACAGTCATGTACTTTTGTAATTCAACTAGCTTCTCATTTTGTACAGCTAGTTCCCAGAATATTTTGACAGAGCGTTTGTGATGTTTTTCTGCTTTATCATACATGTTCTATGTTTGTTGCTTCTTGTTTGACTGATTGAGACAATATAAGCTCCATGTGACCCAAAGTGACTTGATTATAGCATGCACCCCGTTGTATAGTTACATCCGTAATCGTCGTACGACATTATATACCTTGTATGGTATAGTTGGCTATGTCTGTCTCCATATTCCGGTATTGGGTGTGACAAGGTTTTAGTGGTGGCCCATGCAGGTCTGTTTTCAGACTTGTGGGTGATATAGTCATAGGAGTCTCAATCAAACATGTCCCTTGTGATATCTTGCTTCACCTTCCTCGATACCAATGCTTGAATTGTTAAAACTGATTGTCTACTTGATCCTTCCCATCTTGATCATTGTTGACTCTTGTCCCTTTCTTTGGGCTATTTCTTGTAACCACCCTAAAATTTCTAATTAATTTTACTTTTATATATATATATATATATATATATATATATATATATATATATATATATATATATATATATATATATATATATGGCGATACATAAGGATGACCCCTAATGCGTCTGTATATTAGAAGTTGAAAAAAAAATTTAACAAATAAAATAAATTTTTGTATTATAGAACTAATAAGGAAGTACTATAAAATAAAATAAAATAATAAAGGGTTTATAAAAATAATACTATAAATAATAGTAAAAATGGTAGTAATAATAATAAAAGCAACAATAATAATATTAAAAATAAAAATTAAATTAAATTAAAAAAATGATTTAGTTGTTAAAAGGAAAATAAAGAAAAGAGTAACAAAGAAAAGACAAGTTAAGTTAAGAAAAGCAAAAAAAACAAAAAACAACTCGCACTATGACACAAAAAGGCCTGTGGCAGGAAAGCAAGGCAACCGCCTTTCCCCAATGGATCACAGGGAACCCGGCCTTCCCTATTTTGACCCATTCGAATACTATATATATAGATGAAAATTTGAAGTATCGAACCCTAGCAAACTCTCCCCCGCAGCCGCCAAGCTTCCCGCGATCAACCCCTCGATCCTCAGAAGCCTCTCTGAGAGCCCGACCACTTTAATCTGTCGCTGACATCTCGCACTCGACTACAGTGCAAAACCGAGCCAAGTGCCCGACTTTGAGGTATGTGTTCTCGTCCATCTCTTAACCGATTCTCGTTCTGTTTATTCCAATGGATGGACAACATAACTATCATTAGATCCTGCCAATTAGATTTTTATTAAACTCTCCAGAAACTGAGAAAAACTGAACCAAAATTTCGAGAAAAACTGGTTGATTAGAAGGGAAAAATACAGCAGAAACTGTTCCAACATCCCCTGTTGGAAGGAAGTTTCTCCCAAATGATTGATCCAAAGTTTGATTTTATTATTCTGATAGATACAATATAACCAGGATCGAAATAACCAAATAGTTGTATATTCTTGATCATTAAATCTGTGTTAAAATACCCGTTAAAATTCTCCAAAAACTTATTTCGAATATATTAAAAACTTGTGATACGACGTACGTCCCGACAAACCGGACAACCATGGCACATACCAGTTGTTCCAAAATGAGAGTATGGTATATCCTGACATGCGAGCTTTCACGAAAGTTAATTTGGACGTGTGTGCGCGTCGGAATCAACCCGTATCCGTAAAAAGTTTCCCGTATCCACGTTTTGCATATTTCCAAATTAGTTTGTGCACGCTCGTCGGAATACAATGAAACTTACGCCATTAGATTCGTGGTATCAAGCTAGTTTTGTGACCCAAGTTTCACGCAATTCTGAGATAGTTGACCGAGCTGCCTATTTGTGGGCCCTACGGTTTGACTTAAAGGGCAAATTTCTGATCAGCTCACCGAAATTTAAAACTGGACATATCGTTGAGTTCGTATCATCATTTAGAAATTTTTTGACCTATGATTTGTCATATATAGAGACCTTTACCCCTGACACACTTTTTGGTGCAAAGTGGGACATATATGAACCCCGCTTGGACCCAAAATTTCTGTTTTGTCCGTATGTCCAAATTGGACAAAATGGTAGGATTTTATGTCTATCTAACTAATTTTAGAGATGTTGGTGACGTTTATTTCATCATCCGGAGACGTTCATTCCGATCCCCTACTTTTTGGTTCCTTGGGATAATCGTCTGGACATCTATATTACACAGCTTGCTTGCCAGGCAAGTATACCTTAACATTGTACTGTTATTTATATTCTTTATTGAGCATGCATATTTTTGTTGTTTAGTTTCATTATTTTAAACTGCAATATAAACTGCGCGCCCAAGAATAACTTGGATGCAACAACGGTTGCGTTGTCTTTTATCTCTTATTTATATTATGCATATCGACCTAGGTTTACGAGACCACCCCTTGATATTGAGGCATTCTTATGTTTCATTGGCCGTGACATATTTGTTATACAAGTGTGTCTCATGTAGGACACGGACTTACTTGATAGGCTGGCCACTTGTACGTATGGAACGTGCGACGGATAGAAAATAACTGCTGATAGAAATGCATGCTAGGAGACTTGGCAGTTATTAGAGGTATCACCATGGCATGGATATGACATGGATAGAACATGGGGTGGGGAGAACAACAAGTAGGCATATGTGCTCCTTTACACTTTCTCTTTGTAACCTGTACCCTCCGTCGGAGATGCGTTGGTCATATGACCCTTATATTATATTATTTACAGGCGGCCTCTGACGATCGAAAGAAGTTACGCTTTGTAGGCCATTGATTCTCCGAGAGAGTCACGCCAATCCTATTTTTAGCCAGATAGCCCATACACGGGAAAGTTATTCTTAAAAAGTGCATTTCATATAGACAGTTAGGCGACCCTTTGGATGTTTATTTACAGTACTTTATTGGCATGCTTCTATGTATCTTGTTACGTCCCTCTGAGGACATAGTCCCTTTCCAGGTATAGACGAGCAGGATTATTTGCAGGAGTACGGACCCGAACCTGACGCTTCATTCTCGATTGAGGAGATCTTACCTTCTGAGTACCACTGATTTCTTCGCAACTGATGATATCTGTTTATTGTTGTTTCTTTTATTTGATATTATTTGATATTAGGGTTTTGATCTTCTCTCTCATATAGTTTTTGATATAGTCGACTAGTAGTGGATTTGTCTCCACCCGACTATCTTTCTTTGATACTTCATATTCGAGACTTCAGTAATTTATCGGTATTTCTTTAATTGTGATATGGATGAGATATAGATGCCTGTGACTTGTGTTGATAATATATTTACCACTTATGAAGTAATATTCATATTAGAGCATACGTGTGTATTATGGTATCCATATAATGGAGTTTCCATATACATACGGCTGGCATGCTACGTATTCCTAGTCCTACGTATTTTGGGACTGGGACGTGACATATTTTTGTGGTGGCCCATGCAGGTCAGAGTATATTATCTCAGTTACATTACTATACTGAACAAGCCTACAAATTGTCATGCCCCAATATCCCACAAGCTCAATCGTCCCCATTGAATGTGAATCACCATGTTGCAGCGCTCCCGCAGGATAATCGTTCTCATCGGGACGTGATATCGTACGAGCCTGGAGTTGCGCTCGCACAAGGCGATATTGTCAAACATTAAAGTTATCATCGAAATGACCAAGTTACAACGAAAGTCAAGTATTGTGTACCAAGTACACATCAGAGTATACACAGCGAAGCTCTTGATATGGTCCAAATAAAAATGCCACGAAGGAGAATGCCACAAAGGTGATGCAACACTCTTGATATTTCTCTTGCCCACAAAGGTACTTACCGTTCATACATCATATTCCATATATCCAAGTAGCGCCACTACACTTGCGTACCTGAAATAATGTCCCTAAACGTGGGTCAGTACACAGCCGTACTGGTGAGCGGTGTAACCACTTGTCTAAACCGACACTAAGTAGAATAGTGAATGCAAACAGTTATATGGTTATCTTTCTACTTGAATCCTAGATTTATTTTATGGCAGAGGTATGACATGCTAAGAAAGACTGTAAAGTAGGTTAAATATGCAAGCATTCAACTCAAGTAAAATATACAAGCAGATATATCCAACTCGAAGGAAACTAGCATGCAAACCATCCTACTCAAACCCAAGCAACACATGAACTTACTGAATCATAATCCAAGCCTCAATATCCATCCTCAATCCAAGCCTTATAAATCTAATCATCGATATGCACACTCTTGCTGAGGCAAGGTGGCCGCCACCTACACGAAAAGCATAAACCAAACCAAAATAAAGCAAACCAACTATTATCTATATGAAGTCACTAGCCAAGCCAAAAATGACTAATCAACTGCAGTTCTACCTGATCCAGCACTGAGTAGCTAGCCCGCCTGGTCGTATCGAACTGTCGATACCGCACCCAAGGCACGTTACTATTTGTCTCCTCTATGGCCGAACGGTCCCGGTGCCCCAGAGCCTTCCCGTTCAAGGAAACCAAACCCTGTGCGCAACAGGTTGTCCGTGACCGATGCAAACACCAAGTAGGTATGACGATAGAATCGAGCATTCTCGCCCCACCAAACGATACTCGCCTCAATCCAACTAACTATCCAAAGCCATTCTCCAACTTATATCCCAAGCCACCATCTCAAGTTATCCCTATAGGCACTATGTCGCTTCGACACAATGCTTCAATTGGTGCAACACCCCTCGCTCATAAAACTCTATGGCACAATATCCCAACAGTGGCACAATACTCTCACCAATACAATTATCCAATTTTGAACCACTGTACGCTTTGCTTGACAAAGTACCCAACTGATACTCGTACATGGATGCACGCTCTCTCGCCTGCCCGAAGTGTCTCGATGTTCCAACCAAGATGATCCGCTCAAGCTCCAACTGCCTACTCAAGCTCCAACTGCCCAACATAAAACTAACTCAATTCACAAATCATATCCAACCAAACGACGCACAATCTATGCATGTCACAGTGTAGTAATTTTCAAGTTCTAGTCCAAGTGTTCAAGCCATTATGTGTGTTCCATATTATTAGGCATGAAGGAGCAGAAGAGAAGGGACAGAACCCACTCACCAAGTCTGATTCCGTTAAGCACCATGTCTTGCCGATACGGTCAATCCCTAGAACCCCTGGTCCGATACAAAGCATGATCCACTCAATTGGTATGACAGTGCGAGCAGTCCGTGCTCTCCAAATTATTCGACCGATCGGACTAAGGAAGATGGCATTATCGCTCCAATTCTGCTATTCCAGTACTGCTCTGAACGAACATCTGATTCCATCGAACTCCGTTTGCGATATGCACATGAAACCAACTCAAATCAATACTTGTTCCCAAATCCAATAAATCAAAATATAACCAACTATTGTCTCATTCAATCCGACTCAGCATAATACACCATGCGCTTTGTGGGGCATTACATAATATACGACTTAGAATTAGGTTTGTCCTCGAACTAAAACAGTATTCATTCCTTTTCGTATGCCGCTTGCCTAATTCAAAACTCTGCTTCATGCAACTCACATTCTCCTGATCTAGACTCAGCATCTTGCTCGCGATGAACTCTCGCACAAATTTTATATTTTTATTTCCTTCTTTCAGCATAATACGAATTCCTCAAATCTCTTAGTTTTGGATTATACACATATTTAAGACGTCCCTGAAATATATGCAATTCAGCCGAGCTTAGCAATAGCGAATTTGGATAAGTTACAAGGGTATCTTTATGTCCGGGGCATTCATTCGCTTTACTCCCAATTGAACCAATCCTGACGTTCATCCCAACACATTTGCACAAGCATTATTCTCAAATACGATGATTTCCACTGACAATCTTTCCACCTAACTCGAATCAGTCCATGTTCCAACTCAATCCATCCAACTATTTCTCAATCCACGCTAGCACCGTCCAAGCTCAACTAACCAAACTCTAACATGACTCCAATCGCACAATGTTTCGTATATACTATCTCCAAATATTGTCTCATACACCGAACGATCATCATATCTGATACTACCCCAGCTAGGCGACTTATCCAAATATTAAACTATGCTCTTAGATTAGTTCAGCCAAACACCTCTTCCTCAATCTTAATACCTCACTAGGTAAACATCAATATTGAGGTTCATATGATCCACGAAGATTTTACCGTCGTGCCATAGGGATAGTATCGCCACAATTTCAACGTGGATACACTCGCCAAAATTCCTAGGTCGCACATAGAATAGTTCTTCGTGCTGCTTCCACTGCCTCGAAGCACAGGATATCACATTTGCCTTCTGTATGAGCACGCATCCCAGACTAAATTTTGATGCATCTTGTAGATCTGAGGCACATATGTCCCTTCCAGTATTATAATAATTTGATCTGAATGAGTCATTGCTTTAACTTTATAAGCTAGTTTCACAGTCATCAATTCATATGAATGTTATTCCCTTCCAGGGCACGATAAGTCAGAGGCGATGCCATCTTCAAAAAATCTGTGACTCTGAATCTCATCAGTTGACTTAGGCTATTTTCACAATCGCTTCGATCTTCCTGCTGCATCTTCAGCTGAAGGCTATCCCAGGAATCTTTTAAATCCAATACTCAGTCACTAAGGCCAATCTCCAACACACACTACTCACATTCACCCTCGACGCATTCCCAAATGCGTCACCGCAAGGGTTTTTCTATGGGTCTACAATATTTATCTCTGATTTGGCAATCAAGTCGCTAGGGTCAGCTGTCCCGAAGCTACGCTCAATAATTATAAGTCATCACGATGGACAGTTACTTCTAACCATTCTATATCTCCTCTGCAAATCTGAGACATAATCCAACCATTCCATCCGAATGAACTTCTGACTCCGAGAACTTCGTGCACTACCTCTGAGGCATCTGTCAACCAAACGCCGCTTAACCACCAAGAGTCTTACTACCTATCCAAGCCACAAATCGAGAATTGTGCTCACTGAAACCGTCTTCCATCAATTCGTCGTTCTGCCCTGAATCTATCAAAAAAAATTGAACTGCCATTTTCGACTTCTCGTACTACCACTTGCAACGATTCCCGAAACCATAGACTTGCTCTAACTTATTATCCGTATGCCATGTTTCGTACTGCCTCATCTAACTTGCTCGAGCAGTATAGTAATCTTTGCTCTGGTTTCATTCATTAGCTCGTATTAATTTTCTCTATGTTCTGATTCATCCACACACTCTTAACAACTTGTGCACAAGTTCCAACATAATCTCAAATCCAAATTGTGTTTACTTGTTGTCTCAATCCATCTCAGTATTGTACGTGTTAACTTCCAATCTGAATTAATATCAACTAGACTTGCCTCTTGCCCATTTATGTCATTCAAAGAATCCGTCTACCATCATTGCACCATTCCACCAAATTTTACTTTCGCTAAACCTTGAGTCAAACTTTTCGAGTGCCAATATCTAAAATCCTTCAAGTTTGTACAAATTTATCACATTGCTCCTCCAAACCAGATCGTGTTTCATTACTCAACCAACAGCTCCAATGTGTTGCCCAAATTTATAGCCCGTGCTCGCTACCCTTCGATACACCTATCGCTCGCTCAAGCATTTTCCAACTGTTTGTTCCTTATGCTCAACTCTCTCTTTTCATCAATGAATGCTCCACCGAACTTTCAAATCGTGCAAGCAAACTCTGGTATTCAGCTTTCCATCTGATCGATCTCAACTATTTCCAATATTTGGTCTCCATCAATCCTTCAAATTCCAAACACTTTTTTCATTACTTGTTCCGTTCTCGTCCATTACTTAAGTCCAACGATAGTTCCATTTGCACAAGTCCGTTCTTAAATTCTCAAGTCTATATATCGAAGAATACTTGAGTCAAATTCTACTATACCATATACCACTTGGAAAATAGGGTCGCTATCGCGCTTACTCTGCATCGACGAACGTCTATTCCAAAATAACTATTCTGGGGTGATCTTGTCGATCGCAACTCAACATTCGCTTGCTCCAGGTTCTATTTTTTAACTCAGCCGATGTGCACCAACCAACTTATATTCCTGTTACCCGTGTCCATTGAGGCAATTCCTTTGATGTCTATCCAAAATATTCTAATGCCACACTCACTATGTGGTATACCATATACCACTTCAAATCAAGTTACTACTCGCATCACAATTCTTTGTACTGATCCAAGATCCTTCGAACCATCCCTTATACGTGATCCAGCCATCCCCAACTTAAGTCTGACAGAAAACTCAGCCAACGCATGAACCATCTAACTCTTCTGTCAATCTTGCTATGCAACTTGTACCATGTTCTATTTTCAATACTTCTAACTATTTCTCAAACCGTCCGATATTTTTGCTACACGAGCAACCCTTGCAATGATCTTTTCCAAGTAATCCAACCCAATACCCAACTGTTCCATATATTTGTTGTACGAATAACTCGTGCAACACTCTCCTGATATTCCCAAGCAAAACTTAAACCTGCCCAACCAATGTGCCACACGAGCAACTCGTGCAACACTCTCTGATATTCCCAAGCCAAAAATCAAACTCGTACAATACATTCGCTACACGAGCAACTTGTACAACGTTCTATTCTCATCCGATGCTTCTACTCACAATATGCCGCATAACCAATCTCGTCTGTCAACCAACTGCCCCAATGATGCAACCAGAAACTCCTGAACAATAAGCCAAACTAACACAATGACACCTCTCAACTTGCTGTACAAATGCAACAACACCACAAAACTTGTTGCACGAATGCAACAACGCCCAATGATGCTACACGATTTACCGAAAAACAACAAAAGTAACGCAACGAAGAACAACATGCACCCACAATCAACAAATATATAGACTCATTGAATGAAACATCCAATGTGGCACCGAGTAGATCCAAGAGCTAAATGACACGCGGAAGCTATTTAGAGTTTGTGAAGAAGCGAAGGACCAAGTCCGAGGAAATGAACCGGGCGCTCTGATACCAATTATCATGCCCCAATCTCCTGCAAGCTCAATCGTCCCCGTTGAACATGAATTACCATGTTGCAGCGCTCCCGCAGGACAATTATTCTCATCGGGACATGATGACGTTCGAGCCTGGAGTTGCGCTTGCACAAGGCGATGTTGTCAAACATCAAAGTTATCATCGAAACTACCAAGTTGCAGCGAAAGTCAAGTATTGTGTACCAAGCATACATCAGAGTATACGAAGCAAAGCTCTCGATAGGGTCCAAATAAAAATGCCATGAAGGAGAATGCCACAAAGGCGATGCAACACTCTTTCTCTTTCTTTTGCCCATAAAGGTACTTACCGTTCATACATCATGTCATGTATATCCAAGCAGTGCCACTATACCAACGTACCTAAAATAATGCCCACAAACGTGGATCAGTATACAGCCGTACTGGTGAGCAGGATAACCTACTCGTCTAAACCGACACTAAGTAGAATAGTAAATACAAACAGTTATATGGTAATATTTCTACTTGAATCTTAGATTCATTTTATGGCAGAGGTATGACAAGCTAAGGAAAACTGTAAAGCAGGTTAAACATGCAAGCATTCAACTCAAGCAAAATATACAAGCAGATATATCCAACTCGAAGGAAACTAGCATGGAAACCATCCTACTCAAACCCATGCTATACGTGAACCTAACGAATCACAATCCAAGCCTCAATATCCATCCTCAATCCAAGCCTTATTAATCCAATCATCGATATGCATACTCTTGCCGAGGCAAGGTGGCCGTTGCCTACACGAAAAGCATAAACCAAACCAAAATAAAGCAAACCAACTCTTATTTATATAAAGTCAGTGACAAAGCCATAAAGGACTGATCAACTGCAGTTTTACCCGATCCAGCACTAAGTAGCTAGCCCATCTGGTCGTATTGAACTGCCGGTACCGTGTGTAATGCCCCACTCTAAACAGTTACTTATGGAACACTTGCTACTTTGACTCGGTTGAGAATCGAGTCTCGGGAAAACCTTACCTCCAAATCAACACGGACAAAATGCAAAGAAATATTCCAATTGATGGAACAACTTCTATTGAAATAAGTCCAAGAGTTTTCATTGGTTGCTTTGCTTCTTGGTTTTGTGTTGCTTTGTGTTTTGTTTTGCTTTTGATGACTTGGTTTTCATGATTTTGCTTTTCTCGCTTGCGCGTTCTTTTTGAATCGTAAGGGAAAGAGATCAAAGTATGCTAACCAAATATTGTTGCAATTTCAGGACGCATAACCAAAGAGTGAACGTTGCATAAGGCTTCCCCATCCTCTCGTTTGATTCATTCGGTGAGTGGCTTAGGCCCTTCGATGAATCCTTCAGTTCACACGTCTTAATAAAAATGATCTCTAGTCTGCACAAGTTACTTATTCCTATAAAATATTGCCTCACTAAATGAAACAAGCTAAAAAAGATGAACTGCATGTTTGATTTATACATATAGAACTG
Organism: Iris macrosiphon; assembly: GCA_036927795.1. Lineage (NCBI taxonomy): Eukaryota > Viridiplantae > Streptophyta > Magnoliopsida > Asparagales > Iridaceae > Iris > Iris macrosiphon. The sequence goes on along the minus strand of JAYESA010000001.1, from coordinate 37,945,252 downwards.
TTGCAAATGCTTGTTCAAATAGATGTATATATGTTCCTTACTCATACACTGCATAGAGATGTTTATAGAACCTCGCATAGGTTACTAAAGAATAGAAGTAAAGATATATGGAGATATTCTTTTATAGTCTAAACCTGCTGCATAGTAAGAGTTTATATGATAGAGTTGCATTCTATGCATTGGTCTTAAGACAACTTGTGCACAAGGAGAGATCCGACGAATGGTTCCCGGGGCACTGGGGATCGTTCGCCCTGGTGGAGATTAGAGGAACACCCTGAGGCACAGAGGCCCTCACAATTAAGGGGGTGTTTATTTCTATAGAGAATGGGTTTCCCATGGACCATCATATAGTTAGGTCGCATGATAAGTCATCTTTTATATGCATACCTGACACTTGATACCAACACACACGCATGAGTTTATTCATATATGCAAAATTATTGCTAACTTGTGTGTTTTCTGCAAGGATAGCTGCTCGGTCGTGGGTAAGAATTATCATATGCATATGTTATCTATCGTCTATGTTTTCTTGCATGAATTGGTAAAAAAAGAAACTAGACAACTAGAAAGATCACCTAATAATGCTAGCTTCACTTGCTTACTTAGTATGGATTTCTAGGTGAGTTTGGCTATGGTCGCTCACCAGTACATGTGGTAGTACTGACCCACGTTTGTGGGCAAATATCCAGGTACTGGACGCGATAGCTTGGCAAGCATTCTGAATCGACATTAGCGCAACCTTCCATGGGACTATGCTCGTGCTGCTTCATTTGCTTTTCTCTCTAGTAGGCTACTCCTCTTCTGCTAGATTTTTTTTTTTATTTTGGTCCTACTAAAGGGATGTAATGTATGGGCACTGTGGATAATTTTGGGAATGTAAAAAGGGTTGTAAGCCTTCTAAGGCATATTTTGTAACTCAGCCAAGCAAGCACATTGTAATCCAAATCTTTAAGTATTCAAAAAAGAAAGTATTTTGTGTTCCTATCAAATGTGTTCAACTTTGGTTCTCTGTATTTATATTTCGTGCCTATATATGTATTTTTTTTCTGATTTGTGTCTTGTGCAGGTATTTTGCCTAGTGCAAGTGCAAGTGCAACCTAGGCTTGCACAGCATCGCGTCCAAGCGAGGACGATCGGCCCCTACGGGACTGTGGCGCGACAGGTGGTATCAGAGCACGGCTTTATGTCCTTGGCCTCTTCAATATCATTTTCGAAAATGATATAAGTTTTTAAACGGTTTCAAAAGTCCAAAATTTTAAAAATGATTTTGAATCTATATGAAGTAAATCGAGAGTATGAAAGGTCCCTAAGAGTATAAAAACCTAACATCCCATGCAATAAGTCCATAATACGTTATGTGACTAATGCAAACTACTCTCTTTTGCAGCAAGATGACTAAAACTGGTGCTAATAACCCTGATGTCACGACCCAATTCTGTAGAATCAAATGAGGCGTCCCCCGAATCGTGACCGCCGTGCGGGCCTGGATTTGCGCCCGCACAAGGCTTTAATGATTTGCATAGCAAGCACATATTCAGAGTACGCAGGTAAATTAAAACACAGATTTGAAACATAGAAAAGTTCTCTTTATTGATAATGAACATCTATTACAAACTCTTGAACGAGTTAGCTAATATGCCGAACGGCTTACAAAAGAGATGACTCAAAATGAGATAGCAGTCCTGTACATTATATCCCTTTATAAACTCAAAACGATAAAGACCTCCAGGCTGGAGGACGGCTTTGCCACGGAACTGCATTTGTGTATGAAGAGTTGCATCTTCGGACTTCAAAAGGCTTCGAGGGCGCGGTGAAGATGCGCCAACAGCTGGACTGGATCGGGAAGACGACTTCGGCTCCTCGCTCGGTTCGCCTTGGTGCGGAGAACCTGTTTCAACGAGGGTCAGCATATCGAAATATGCTGGTGAAGGCGAGCTAGCCTGACTATACCAATCAACACGTTGTTTTAATGAAGCATGCTGTTTGTGGGTTTCTATCTTGCCTTAGTTCATTTACAAGTAAGCAGCATATAGAATTTACTGAAATGAACGTGCCACCGTTCGGTGGATTTTTACCTGTCCGTCTGAATTACCTGTACAATACTTACCATGCCTTCCCTGAAACGAAGACACAAGTTAGTATGCAACAGGTTTAAATATACAGTAGATCACTGGCTAGGATGCCATAATGGACCGTTTAGTCTTGAACGAGGATGGAATGCAGCGAAGATTCAGTAGTGGCTGCAATCCATCCCGTTCAGATGCAGTAGACTACAGTGAGTTCCGTCCGGATCGGATCGGTGCCAGTGCCCCAGCGACCGTCCGCAGGAACCAGTGACCTTGTGCACAAGTTGTCCGTGATCGAATCGGTATTGTTTTATTAAGCTAACAGTTCATGCAGTTGAGGTAATGCCAGTTCAGGACAAGCAGTATTATGATTCAGTTGCATAGCCTCTTGATTCAGTATATTTTATAGCATAATTTAAAGAAGAACAAACATTCTAACTTGTATTTATGCATATGATAAATGTCCCAAACGAACAAGCATGCAAGTAAGTAACCGTTCACAGTTTGATTGACAAGCAGTATTAACCAAGTCTATTCTCTTTTATCTTGGTTTCTTTTATTATTACTTGGTATCGTTTGATCGGGGCGAAGGAGTGAAGCTTGGAAGCAGGGCTAGCTAATCGGGTTGGTAGCCACTCACTTAGATTTTGGAAAGAAGAAGGAAAGAGGCGCTTCACGACTCTGCTCGCAAGCCGCCTACTGCTCGTTCACCTGCACACGAACAGCTCGATTAATACTTCTTCCTCTCTTTCCAATCTCAGAATAGAAGTACAAGTCAATGAACGAAAATAATGAAAACCATCAAAACCGTTCAAGGAAAACAAGCAAATCCCAAAACCAACTCAAAGCACGAAGGCAACAAGCAACATCGAAAACCGAGACAATAAAAGATAGCAGCGGAGAGGTCCCTCCTGACTCTGCCGCTAAGCCGATCCTTGGGGCGCAGTCCACTGAATATGGGAATCGATTCCGAAGAAACAAATCCATAACGAGAACGAGTTCTTAATTCAATCTATCCCGATCGAACGATATCGACTTGTGTTTCTTAGCCGCGATCTCCTCACCGGGAGAACGGGGCGCTACATCCTACCCAACTAATTGGAAGTTTCGTCCCGAAACTTAAGAATAGGACCTACCGTTAGGGATTATTAAGGCGGCTCAGTGGGCAGGCAGGAACGGTATGATCTGGATCACCACAAATGAGGCATTGCCCAAGTTTCTTGCGGCACTTTTCAACTGTGTGCCCTGGTTTCTTACAATATGCACACGGTTGCCCTGGGTTACCTCTCCGTGGACCGCCGTGGTTAGGGCGCTTTGTAGTGGTGTTTTCTCTATCGTTGCCTTGGCGTTTGTGATTGTAGGTATGCACAGCGCCAGTGGAAACGTGAGGATACTGCAGTTTGAGGGATAGGGCATGATTCATGACTTCACGCATTATTCCGTAGTGATTATTGACTACGTGCGAATGGATGGCAGGGCGTAGACCACCTTCAAACCTTCTAGCTCGACTCGCTGCATCAGGTAAATAGGCCCTAACAAATTTTGAGAGTCGGTTGATTTCGACGGAGTACTGCTTCACCGTTATACTGCCCTGCCTCAGTTGTACGAAATCATTTTCCATTTGACGTTGCACTGGAGGAGGTATAAACTCCTCTTCGAACGCGGCACGAAAGGTAGTCCACGAGATCGCCTCCTCTCCGTGATCAAATTGGAGAGATCGTCGATGCACGTCCCACCAATCGTGTGCGTTGAGGTGGAGCTGTAGTTGCGCGCAGGAGACGCGCTTCTCTTCGGGGACCTCTAGCAGAGCGAAGTGATCTTCTAATTCTGCTAGCCAATCTAGAGCTACCACTGGGTCCTCAGTCCCGTTGAATGGGGTGTTACAGACTTTCTTGAAATGGCCCAAGTTGAAGGCAATCACGTCCCTCGGCCTTGGGATTTGAGGCATCTCCACTTCAAGCACGGGCTGTTCCACCGGAGTCGTTGCTGTTGCGGCGGAATGGTTGGCAGCCAAAGTCTGAACGATTTATTGCAGGGCATCTATCTGCTTTTGTTGGACTGAGAATCGGGTCTCTAGATTACTCTCGAGCTTGGCTTGGCGAGCATCGTCTCGTTGTCGTTGCGATTCTAACATTTGCATTACCCGCTCAAGCGGGTCGACTCGAGACATGCCTCGTTGGCTTCGAGAGCTTCCCGAAGTACCCGAACTGCTTTCTTGTGTTTCGTTCAGTGGTTGTACTGGATCCATTCCTTCAAAAGAAGGTAAATTACATTAGGATCATAATGTATTATGGACTTATTGCATGAACGTATCTCATTTTGGCCTAGCGAGTTCAAGAGTTTGCACAGGAATATGATCGTTAAAGGAACTTTTCCAGCACGAAGTCTAAGGAACTTGAATCTGTGCTCTGATACCACTATGTCACGACCCAATTCCGTAGAATCAAATAAGGCGTCCCCCGAATCGTGACCGCCGTACGGGCCTGGAGTTGCGCCCGCACAAGGCTTTAATGATTTGCATAGCAAGCACATATTCAGAGTACGCAGATAAATTAAAACACAGATTTGAAACATAGAAAAGTTCTCTTTATTGATAATGAACATCTATTACAAACTCTTGAACGAGTTAGCTAATATGCCGAACGGCTTACAAAAGAGATGACTCAAAATGAGATAGCAGTCATGTACATTACATCCCTTTATAAACTCAAAACGATAAAGACCTCCAGGCTGGAGGACGGCTTTGCCACGGAGCTGCATTTGTGTATAAAGAGTTGCAGCTTCGGACTTCAAAAGGCTTCGAGGGCGCGGTGAAGATGCGCCAACAGCTGGACTGGATCGGGAAGACGACTTTGGCTCCTCGCTCGGTTCGCCTTGGTGCGGAGAACCTGTTTCAACGAGGGTCAGCATATCGAAATATGCTGGTGAAGGCGAGCTAGCCTGACTATACCAATCAACACGTTGTTTTAATGAAGCATGCTGTTTGTGGGTTTCTATCTTGCCTTAGTTCATTTACAAGTAAGCAGCATATAGAATTTACAGAAATGAACGTGCCACCGTTCGGTAGATTTTTACCTGTCCGTCTGAATTACCTGCACAATACTTACCATGCCTTCCCTGAAACGAAGACACAAGTTAGTATGCAACAGGTTTAAATATACAGTGGATCACTGGCTAGGATGCCATAATGGACCGTTTAGTCTTGAACGAGGATGGAATGCAGCGAAGATTCAGTAGTGGCTGCAATCCATCCCGTTCAGATGCAGTAGACTATAGTGAGTTCCGTCCGGATCGGATCGGTGCCAGTGCCCCAGCGACCGTCCGCAGGAACCAGTGACCTTGTGCACAAGTTGTCCGTGATCGAATCGATATTGTTTTATTAAGCTAACAATTCATGCAGTTGAGGCAATGCCAGTTCAGGACAAGCAGTATTATGATTCAGTTGCATAGCCTCTTGATTCAGTATATTTCATAGCATAATTTAAAGAAGAACAAACATTCTAACTTGTATTTATGCATATGATAAATGTCCCAAACGAACAAGCATGCAAGTAAGTAACGTTTCACAGTTTGATTGACAAGCAGTATTAACCAAGTCTATTCTCTTTTATCTTGGTTTCTTTTATTATTACTTGGTATCGTTTGATCGGGGCGAAGGAGTGAAGCTTGGAAGCAGGGCTAGCTAATCGGGTTGGTAGCCACTCACTTAGATTTTGGAAAGAAGAAGGAAAGAGGCGCTTTACGACTCCGCTCGCAAGCCGCCTACTGCTCGTTCACCTGCACACGAACAGCTTGATTAATACTTCTTCCTCTCTTTCCAATCTCGGAATAGAAGTGCAAGTCAATGAACAAAAATAATGAAAACCATCGAAACCGTTCAAGGAAAACAAGCAAATCCCAAACCAACTCAAAGCACGAAGGCAACAAGCGACATCGAAAACCGAGGCAATAAAAGATAGCAGCGGAGAGGTCCCTCCTGACTCTGCCGCTAAGCCGATCCTTGGGGCGCAGTCCACTGAATATGGGAATCGATTCCGAAGAAACAAATCCATAACGAGGACGAGTTCTTAATTCAATCTATCCCGATCGAACGATACCGACTTGTGTTTCTTAGCCGCGATCTTCGTACCGGGAGAACGGGGCGCTACACCTGAGACATCGTACGCAACAAACATGAGTGATAATTAAATCTGTAGGCTGATCGCTATGTTTCAGAATTAAAATGATCGGCATGCAGCCCAACAGGAACGGTTTGAAGCTCGACAGCAACGGGCTGATGCTAGATCCTTGGAACAACAACAACAGCTTGACTCTCTGACTTAGATAGTGACAACACTGGTAGCACACAATGGCGCATCGGGAACCGCCGTGACACCTGTGACTGCCGCAACCGCGCCTTAGGGAGCAGGCTTAGCAGAAACTAACGAGCCTTGACGTGCGGCTAGGAATTCTACCTTTAAAGGTGCTGAGTTTCTGAAGTTGAACCCTCCGGAGTTTGAAGACAGGACCATACCGGATAAGGTGATGGACTGGATCGCAAAGATGGAAAGCTTGTTTGAGTTTTCTTTAATACCTATGAACAAGAGGGTAGCGTGTGCAGACATGCAGCTGCGGTTACATGCACATGACTGGTGGCAAATTAAGAAGGTAGATCTTGCCGCAAAGCAACAGGATGGTAAGATCACTTGGGGAATATTCAAAGAAGCATTCCAGGAGCAATACCTTCCACCTACAGTCAGACAGAGAAAGGAAGACGAGTTTTCTGAACTTAAGCAAGGGAGTAAGTCCGTTGACAACTATGAATCAGAGTTCTCCAAACTTGCTAAGTTTGCTAGCTCATTGATTCCCGACGAAAAAGCCCGTACACACAGATTTATTAAGGGTTTTTGAATGATAGCCTCTGAAAAGATATTATAAACCGTGAATGTACCTCCTACATAAAAGCCTTTGAGGCAGCGGTTCAGAACGAGCAGTATTTGCCACGGAGTATTTCTGAGAAGGCACCAACTACTCGAAACTCTCCTATTAAAAGATACCAAGATAGGGAGAAGAAGATAGAAGGTGAGCAGAACTCTGCTCAAGAGTGCACCTTCTGTGGCAGATGGGGCCATAGCATCAGGAACTATCGCACCAAAAATAGAGAGTGCTTCAACTATGGAAAGAGAGGCCATGGCTTCAGAGATTGCCAGGCTAAGAGAAGGGTTCCAGAGAACCAAGTAGACGATGCAAAACATGTACAGACTCAGACCCCTCCAGGCCCACCTATTGATCAAGCTGATCAGCCTAAAAGAGCTAGAGTGTATCAGCTGAATATAGAACGTGACACTAGTGGGCACGATGTTGGTGAGTCTGATTTCTTTGACCACTTGATGCATCATTTATCACCTCCTTGATCTCTTAAGTTTCGAGGATAAAACTTCTTCTAAGTGGGGTAGTATGTAACGCGCCGCTCCAAACGGTTACTTATGGAACACTTGCTACTTTGACTCGGTTGAGAATTGAGTCTCGGGAAAACCTAACTGCTAAATCAATACGGACAAAATGCAATAAAATATTCCAATTGATGGAATGACTTCTATTGAAATAAGTCTCAAGAGTTTTTGTTGGTTGCTTTGCTTCTTGGTTTTGTGTTGCTTTGTATTTTGTTTTACTTTTGATGACTTGGTTTTCATGATTTTACTTTTCTCGCTTGCGCATTCTTTTCGAATTATAAGGGAAAAAGATCGAAGTATGCTAACCAAGTGTTGTTGCAATTTTAGGACGCATAACCAAAGAGTGAACGTTGCATAAGGCTTCCCCATGGTCTCGTTCGATTCATTCGGTGAGTGGCTTAGGCCCTTCGATGAATCCTTCAGTTCACACGCCTTCATAAAAATGATCTCTAGTCTGCACAAGTTACTTGTTCCTATAAAATGTTGCCTCACTAAATGAAATAAGCTAAAAGAGATGAACTGCATGCTTGATTTTATACAAATAGAACTGTTGCAAATGCTTGTTCAAATAGATGTATATATATGTTCCTTACTTATATGCTGCATAGAGATGTTTATAGAACCTCGCATAGGTTATTAAAGAATAGAAGTAAAGATAGATGGAGATATTCTTTTATAGTCTAAACCTGCTACATAGTAAGAGTTTATATGATATAGTTGTATTCTATGCATTGGTCTTAAGACAACTTGTGCACAAGGAGAGATCCCACAAACGGTTCCCGGGGCACTGGGGATCGTTCATCCTGGGGAGGATTAGAGGAACACCCTGAGGCATAGAGGCCCTCGCGATCAGGGGAGTATTCATATCTATAGAGAATGGGTTTCCCATAGACCATCATATAGTTAGGTCGCATGATAAGTCATCTCTTATATGCACACCTGACACTTGATACCAATACAGACGCATAAGTTTATTCATATATGCAAAATTATTACTAACTTGTGTGTCTGCTGCAGGGATAGCCGCTCGGTCGTGGGTAAGAATTATCATATGCATATGCTAGCTATCGTCTATGTTTTCTTGCATGAATTATTAAAAGAAAGAAACTAGACAACTAGAAAGATCACATAATAATGCTAGCTTCACTTGCTTAGTGTGGAATTCTAGGTGAGTTTGGCCACGGTCGCTCACCAGTACATGTGGTAGTACTGACCCACGTTTGTGGGCAAATATCCAGGTACTAGATGCGAGAGCTTGGCAAGCATTCTAAATCGGCGTTAGCGCAACCTTCCATGGGACTGTGCTCGTGCTGCTTCCTTTGCTTTCCTCTCTAGTGGGCTACTCCTCTTCTGCTAGATGTTTTGTTATTTTGGTCCTACTAAAGGGATGTAATGTATGGGCGCTGTGGCTAATTTTGGAAATATAAAAAGGGTTGTAAGCCTTCTAAGGCATATTTTATAACTCAGCCAAGCAAGCACATTGTAATCCAAATCTTCAAGTATTCAATAAAAGAAAGTATTTTGTGTTCCTATCAAATGTGTTCAACTTTGGTTCTCTGTATTTATATTTCGTGCCTATATATGTATATATATTTTTTGATTTGTGTCTTGTGCAGGTATTTTGCCTAGTGCAAGCGCAACTTAGGCTTGCACAGCATCGTGCCCAAGCGAGGACGATTGGTTCCATAGGGACCAAGCGAGGACGATCAGCCCCTACGGGACTGGGGCGCGACACCATGCCCAAGGCATGTTACCATTTGTCTCCTCCATGGCCGAATGGCCCCGGTACCCCAGAGCCTTCCCGTTCGAGAAAACTAAATCATGTGCACAACAGGTTATCCGTGACCGATGCAAACGCCAAGTAGGTATGATGAGAGAATCGAGCATTCTCGCCCCACCAAATGATACTTGCCTTAATCCAACCAACTATCCATAACCATTCTCCAACTTATATCCCAAGGCACCATCTCAAGTTATCTCCATATGCACTATGCCGCTTCGACACAATGCTCCAATTGGTGCAACACCCCCCGTTCAGAAAACTCTGTGGCACAATGCCCCAACAGTGGCACAATGCCCTCACCGATGCAGTTGTCCGGTTTTGAACCACAACTGCACACTTTGCTTGACAAAGTGCCCAACTGATACTCATGCACAGATACACGCTTGCTCGTCTGCCCGAAGTCCCTCGATGTTACAACCAAGATGATCCACTCAAGCTCCAACTGCATACTCAAGCTCCAACTGCCCAACGCAAAACCAACTCAAGCCACAAATCATATCCAACCAAATCACACATACTCTATACATGCCACGGTATAGTGATTTTTAAGTTCTAGTCCAAGTGTTCAAGCCATTATGTGTGTTCCATATTATTAGGCATAAAGGAGTAGAGGAGAAGGGACAGAGTACACTCACCAAGTCTGATTCCGTTAAGCACCATGCCTTACCATTACGGCTGATCCCTTCAACCCGTGGTCTGATACAAAGTACGATCCACTCAATTGATATAACTGTGCGAGCAGGTCATGCTCTCCAAATCATCTGACCGATCGGACTAAGTAAGACGGCATTATCGCTCCAATCCTACTATCCCAGTACTACTTTGAACGAACATCTGATTCTATCGAACTCTATTTGTGATCTGCATATGAAACCAACTTAAATTAATACTTGTTCCCAAATCTAACAAATCAAAATGTAACCAGCTATTGCCTCATTCAATCCGACTCAGCGTAATGTACCATGCGCTTTGTGGGGCATTACACAAATAGGATTAGAGAATAGGATCTCATCCACACTAGACTATAACTCATCTCCCTTCCAACCTGTCATATTTAAATGTTTGCATCCTGCTTGATTCATGTACTCTTCCAAATCTTTCGTCCATCTCTTACAGAGAGATAAATTTGGGTAGCAGACGTTCCACTACCGGGGATGACACATCTCCAGGGTTCAATAGCTAATCACCAGGAGAGCCCTCAATGACTCCTCAACTTCTAGGACCGGATGAACAGACTACCAATTTGGTTCCACCAGTTTTGCCCATAGTGCCTAAAGGAGCTCCCCCAGATCCACCAGCACCTCAGGACAGCCATACGTAACTGTTTTAATTCTTTCAGATGATGATACAGGAACAGAGACAGCAGGCCGCACTGGCTGTCGAGCAGAGGAAGCAAGCAGTATAGTAGAGACGGGAAGCCGCCCAGATAAGATATAAATTTTTGGTAGCACTTGAGAGGATGGTTGTACCAACACCCACACCAGCTTAAGCACTAGTTCCAGTGCCACAAGCGCATGTTGGTTCAGTAAAGAATTTTGTGCAAATGGGCCCCAAGCCGTATAAAGGCAATGAGAGCCCAGAGGAGACCATAACTTGGATAACCAGCACCAAGAAGCTATTAGAGGCATCACAGCAGCCTACGAATTTATGGATGACATGTGTGAGGTCCCAGCTAGAAGGAAAAGCTCATCACTTTGGGAATCAATGGACAGTCAATTGGGTACACGCCAGACTTGGGAGCAGTTATTGGAGTACTTTGAGAAGAAATACTTTTCAGCCACCGTGAAGGATGCATTGTACAATTAGTTCCTCTGTCTAGAGCAGGGGAACAAGATGATCGATGAGTATGATACGAAGTTTAGCTGCCTCAGTAGATATGGCGCCATTCTGATATCCAATGACTTAGAAAAAGCTAATAAATTTTATCACGGGCTGACTCAAGAGCTCTAACACTATACCAACTCACAGTCCCGGATCTCTTATGCCGAGTTATTGACAGAGGCCAGGATCCAGGAGGCTATCAGCAAGGAAAAAGAAAATCAATAGAGAATCCAGCAAGGACCAGCAAAGATGCAACAGGGAGGGCCCATCAGATGCCCTTTGGCACATCAGTAGCAGCAGCAGAGAGCAGGACCATACCAGATTCAGGAGAAGCCCCATTGCAATTATTGTAGGAAATATGGACACATTATGAGGGTTTGTCAGCTTCGCTTAGGGTAGTATATGAGATGTGGTTCTGGGCAGCATAAAGCCAGGCAGCAGGCCTTGGTGCTTCCACAACCGACGCAGAGGCCAACACTTCCAGCGCCGAAGCCAGCTCAACAGATGACTAGACCAGGGGAGCACCTCGACCTCCAGCAGGCAGAGGATTTCAGCGAGGACCACCGCTACCCACTCAGGAGGACCATTTTGCGAGGGCCCGACCATAGGGAGTTCCTCAAAGGACTGGACAAGCTTTTTCTATGGAGATAGATGACATAGAGTAGAAGATTGATGTTATAGCACGTATTACCCTTGTTTCTACTTTTTTTGTTGTGATATTATTTGATACGGGAGCCACACACTCATTCATATCTTCTAGTTTTGTTCCCAAGCACAATATTGCCACTATACCCATACCTAGTTATGTTAGAATTCTCACCAGGGGAGGATGTGTACCTATCAGCCGTGTTTGTAGATCTTTCCTGTAGTGATTTACGGCAGAGCGATGAACGCTTGACTCTTAGTCTTTCCTATGCTGAACTTTGATATTATACTTGGGATAGATTGGCTAAGCAAGTACCATGCTTTCTTCGACTGCTACGGAGGAAGCATCCTCTTTAAGGTACCAGGCCAGCCGGAGCTCGAGTTTATACGAGGATCCATTAAGATGCATGATGGTGCGCAGATGGCAATGGACGACGTTATTTATCACCCTATCATTTCATAGTTCCAAGATGTCTTTCCAGATGAGTTGCCAAGGCTACCTCCAGACAGAGATCTGGAGTTCTCGATTGAGTTGACACCAGGAGCAGCACCCATAGCATTGCATGTTTACAGGTTGGCCAAGAAGGATATGGATGAGCTGAAGTCATAGCTAAATGAGTTAAAGGAGAAAGACTTCATCCGACCAAGTGTATCACCCTAGGGAGCCCCAGTGTTGTTTGTACCCAAGAAGGAAGGGTCAGTACACATATGCATTGACTACAAAGCCTTGAATGTTGTGACTGTAAAGAATATGTACCATCTGCCCCACATTGATGACTTATTTGATCAGCTTAGTGGAGCCAAAGTATTCTCGAAGATAGACTTAAGATCAAGATATCACTAGGTGAAGGTACGAAAGTAGGATATTTCGAAGATCGCATTTAGGACGAGATACAGACACTACAAGTTTCTGGTCATGCCATTTGGATTGACCAATACTCCAGCTATCTTTGTGGACTTGATGAATCGAGTCTTCCATCAGTATTTGGACCAGTTCATGGTTGTCTTTATAGATGACGTCCTTGTATATTAAAAAAGCCCCAAGGAGCATGAGAAGCACTTGCAGATTGTCTTAGAGACCCTAAGGAGAGAGCAGTTATATGTGAAGCTCAGCAAATATGAGTTCTTCTTGGATATGGTCTCTTTGCTTGGGCATGTTGTCACTGGAGATGGTATTTCAGTAGATTCGGAGAAAATCTTGGCAGTTCAGACATGGCCCATCCCTAAATCCATATCGGTGGTGAGGAGTTTCCTTAGACTTGCTGGATATTACAGACGGTTCACGAAAAACTTCTCAAGGATAGCAATACCTATAACTCGGTTGACGAACAAGGACCAAGAATTCATATGGATTGATGAGTGTCAAGCCGCTTTCGAGGAGTTGAAGAAGCGACTGACCACAGCGCCAATATTGACTATTCCATCATGATCAGGAGGCTACGTGATCTACAGTGACGCATCAAGAAAAGTCTTGGGATGCGTATTGATGCAGCATGGTAAGTTGATTATGTGTGCATCTTGATAGCTACGAGTACATGAGAAGAATTATCCAACTAATGACTTGGTGCTTGCAGCCATTATTTTTGTCTTGAAGCTATGAAGATATTACTTATATGGGGAACGAGTGGAGATCTATACCGACCACAAAAGTCTCAAGTATGTCTTCACGCAGAAGGAGCTAAATATGAGGCAACACCGGTGGCTTGAGTTGATGAAGGAATTCAAGATAGAGCTGCATTATCATCAGGCAAGGCTAACGTAGTAGTAGACGCGTTAAGCCGAAAGCCTGCGACATTTTTCTTGACGACACAAATGAAGTTATTGGAGGACTTACAAAAGCTTGGCATAGAGGTTGTATTACCCGGATCAGACATGACACTAACCAACTTGCAAGTATAGTCATCACTAGTAGAGAGGATCAAGTCATCTTTGCCTACGAATGCTAGGTTCAGGAGGTTGAAAGAGAGGACAGAGTCTAGAGAGCAGATAGGATTGAGCATTCATGATAACGGGATATTACGATGTGGTGATCGTCTATATGTTTCCATTGGAGAGATTCGACAGGAGCTGATGGTAGAGGCTCATAGTTCAATATATTCTATTAATCTAAGAGGTACCAAGATGTATCGCGACTTATGACAGCACTTTTGGTGACATGGGATAAAAAGGGAATTAGCTCGCTTTGTGGCAAAATGTCTAGTGTGTCAGCAGGTCAAGGTTGAACATCAAAGGACAACAGGGCTATTGTAACCACTTTCGATTCTTGAGTAGAAGTGGGAGCATATCACTATGGACTTCGTCACGGACTTCTCGAGGAATTCAAGTCGGCGAGATGTTGTTTGGGTGATCGTGGATCGACTTACTAGGTCCACTCATTTCTTGCCTTTTTGAGTTAACCAGTCTACAGAAGCTTTAGCTGACTTATACATGAGACAGATTATGAGATTGCACGATATTTCGGTTAACATTGTGTCAGACAGGGACTCGTATTTAACATCTCACTTTTGGAGAAGCATGCAGGAGAGCTTGGAACTCATCTGAAGTTCAGTATGTCTTATCATCTGCAGACAGATAGGCAGTCAGAGCATACTATTCAGACATTAGAGGATATTTTGAGAGCTTGCATATTAGACTTTGGAGGATCATTGGAGGACCACCTATGTCACGCCCCGATCTTCCGCAGGCAAATCGGCCGTTCCCGCTAGGCGGGAATCACCCTCGCCAGCGCTCCCGCAGAACGATCGCTTAACCCATCCGAGCGTGATGCCGCACGAGCGTGAGCCACGCCCGTGCAAGGCCATGGTTCATTGGCTGACGATTAGAGTTCTAAGCCACAGAGTCGCACAGATTGTCCGAGTGCAGTGGAGTCATGAACGCATAGGCGATCGGTAACAGGTTCACTGAGTCGACAAATATAGCGGAAGCATAGAAACACAAGTTGAAGTAAAGCAAGCTCTTTAATTGATATAAACTTGTGTTACAGGCGGCGTATAGCCGAGATTACAAGTCGCTCAAGCCTCTCTCTCTGAAACAGTAAAAGCGTGCCAAGTGGCTACAACTGTGGAATGATTTGTACAGGCGATGGTCAGGCGACGCTCCAACATTATATCTTGTATATGTGCTTCAGTTCCAGACGCATCGTTGCTTCGGAGTGATCTTCACGCCTAAGCACGCACATTAGAGGCATCCGTACCACACGAGGTTCCCCCGTACCCTGCATACACACTGGTGGATTATCAGTACATTGAATGCACTGGTGGGGAAGCTACTCGCCCGCTCGACAAATCCAAACACGTAATACAGGTTCCGTGCACAACTATTAAGTTGTCTTTCTAGTTGCCTTAGGATCAGTTTCATGCAGATATTGAATAGCCTAACGTGTCGGGCAGTGCGCCGTGCGATGTTAGAGGAAACACGGTGAGACTTACCAACTTACCATCTCCTTCCCTGTCCAAGGCAAACATTGAGGCAACTTGTTAATTCGAGCAGAGGCATATATAAACATTCAGGAGGCAAGCATATGCAAACACGAGGGTTGTTTAAACATGATCGTTCAGGTGTTCAATTGTACATTTATGCGATGCAGTGACTCGCACGCGGATAGCCGCTAAGCGAGGATGACTTATCTATATGAACATGAGTCGCTGGCTTAGCCATAAGGGACCAGTTATAGTCTTGAACAAGGAAGGAAAGCAACAAAGATATAGTGGTGGTTGCAGACCATCCTGTCCAGATGCAGTAGACTATCGTGCAGTTCGTTATAGTCTTGAACGAGGATGGAAAGCAACAAAGATGCAGTGGTGGTTGCAGACCATCCTGTCCAGATGCAGTAGACTATCGTGCAGTTCCATCCGGATCGGAACGGTCCCAGTGCCCCGGTGATCGCCCGTGGAACTATAACTCATTTTCGAGTTGTCCGCGACATGCAGGTCAGGGTCTCGGTCTGGTACAGGAACAAGTTTGATGCAGTATATGTATATATTGAACAAGTCCGGTATGGAACAAGTTCGATGCAGTATATATACAGAACTTGTTGAGGCAGGATTCAGTGATTTAGTAGGGCTTGCCAGGACAGTTTATTCAGTAGTTTGCTCCGCGAGCTGTGATTCAGTGATTTATTCAGTCAGGGTGCAAATTCCCTGGTTCGGGAATTGCCTTGGTGACCTAACGGTCCCGGATACTTGCAGGTTCGTTCAGGCACAGAACGACTACGTAGTAGTCTTCCGGGGTTTGCATGAAAACATGGTAATATTCAAGCAGACAAGTATGCGTTTCTAAGGAACATAAACAGGCACGTTTGCTCGGACCCGAAGGTAAGCCGAGAAATAAAACCGTTAAGGGACTTAGCATGCGAGGGTCTGTACATAAGCAGTATTTCATTTCCATGTTCTAGCAAGCAATACAAGTCGGGATTATTCCCTTAGCTAGGTGCGTTGGATTTATTAGCATGCAGGGGTGATTCACCTAGCGACTAGCATGAATATTCCAGATTTTTATGTGTGCTGGCTAAGCAAAGACAAGTTCACCGTAGCCACCCACCTTAGCGATGATTCGCCTCGGTAGAGCGATACGTCTGAGCGAGCCTCTGAAAGCCTAAGCCAGATTCCTGTAGGGACAAGTCTGGATATCCTTTGCTTCTTGATCGAGGCAAAGCAGGTCGGGACAGCTGCACTATTGCCGATTGAGTCGGCAGTCCGCTTGAGCGGAACGTGGTGTTACATCCTACCCAACTTAGAAAAAGTCTCGTCCTCGAGACTTACTAAGGACAAGCAGTGATCTAGGATTTGAGGCAATCCTAGACAAGTCATTGTACTTGTTCATTCGGATATTCACTTGCACAAGCTTCGAAATCAGCATATCGCTTAGACTGGATCGTGCGCACTTTCGAAGGTACCCTCTAGCGTGAACACGTCAACCAGCTCAGTGATAGCGAAGTCTTAGCACTCGAGTTTCACCTTTTCTTAAGTCTTGGATGGTGCACTAGTTCAAGGCGTCCCTCGAATAGATGCATTCAACCAAACTTAGGGTTAGTAAAAATCGGACAAGCTACTAGCGATACTCTCAAGGGTTCGCACAGGTTGGCACAAAGGCCACTCGCAGCATACAACCAGACAAGCAAGCATATCATTCAAAATACATTTTGAAAGTATTTAGACTTATTGTTGGAACATCCCATCGAGGCATTGAGAGAGAGCGTGCACATAACCCACGAACGAGCTTTCGAAACAGAGATATCGAATTGAAGTCCAAAGGCATAGAAGCCAGGCTCTGATACCAACCTGTCATGCCCCGATCTCCCGCAGGCAAATCGGCCGTTCCCGCTAGGCGGGAATCACACTAGCCAGCGCTCCCGCGGAACGATCGCTTAACCCATCCGGGTGTGATGCCGTACGAGTGTGAGCCACGCCCGTCCAAGGCCATGGTTTATTGGCTGACGATTAGAGTTCTAAGCCACAGAGTCGCACAGATTGTCCGAGTGCAGCGGAGTCATGAACGCATAGGCGATCGGTAACAGGTTCACTGAGTCGACAAATATAGCGGAAGCATAGAAACACAAGTTGAAGTAAAGCAAGCTCTTTTATTGATATAAACTTGTGTTACAGGCGGCGTATAGCCGAGATTATAAGTCGCTCAAGCCTTTCTCTCTGAAACAGTAAAAGCGTGCCAAGTGGCTACAACTGTGGAATAATTTGTACAGGTGATGGTCAGGCGACGCTCCAACATTATGTCTTGTATATGTGCTTCAGTTCTAGACGCATCGTTGCTTCAGAGTGATCTTCACGCCTAAGCACGCACGTTAGAGGCATCCGCACCGCACGAGGTTCCCCCGTACCCTGCATACACACTGGTGGATTATCAGTACATTGAATGCACTGGTGGGGAAGCTACTCGCCCGCTCGACAAATCCAAACACGTAATACAGGTTCCGTGCACAACTATTAAGTTATCTTTCTAGTTGCCTTAGGATCAGTTTCATGCAGATATTGAATAGCCTAACGTGTCGGGCAGTGCGCCGTGCGATGTTAGAGGAAACATGGCAAGACTTACCAACTTACCATCTCCTTCCCTGTCCAAGGCAAACATTGAGGCAACTTGTTAATTCGAGCAGAGGCATGTATAAATATTCAGGAGGCAAGCATATGCAAATACGAGGGTTGTTTAAACATGATCGTTCAGGTGTTCAATTGTACATTTATGCGATGCAGTGACTCACACGCGGATAGCCGCTAAGCGAGGATGACTTATCTATATGAACATGAGTCGCTGGCTTAGCCATAAGGGACCAGTTATAGTCTTGAACAAGGAAGGAAAGCAACAAAGATGCAGTGGTGGTTGCAGACCATCCTGTCCAGATGCAGTAGACTATCGTGCAGTTTGTTATAGTCTTGAACAAGGATGGAAAGCAACAAAGATGCAGTAGTGGTTGCAGACCATCCTGTCCAGATGCAGTAGACTATCGTGCAGTTTCATCCGAATCGGAACGGTCCCAGTGCCCCGGTGACCGCCCCTGGAACTATATCTCGTTTTCGAGTTGTCCGCGACATGCAGGTCAGGGTCTCGGTCTGGTACAGGAACAAGTTCGATGCAGTATATGTATATATTGAACAAGTCCGGTATGGAACAAGTTCGATGCAGTATATATACAGAACTTGTTGAGGCAGGATTCAGTGATTCTGTAGGGCTTGCCAGGCCAGTTGATTCAGTAGTTTGCTCCGCGAGCTGTGATTCAGTGATTTATTCAGTTAGGGTGCAAATTTCCTGGTTCGGGAATTGCCTTGGTGACCTAACGGTCCCGGATACTTGCAGGTTCGTTCAGGCACGAAACGACTACGTAGTAGTCTTCCGGGGTTTGCATGAAAACATGGTAACATTCAAGCAGACAAGTATGCGTTTCTAAAGAACATAAACAGGCACGTTTGCTCGGACCCGAAGGTAAGCCGAGAAATGAAACCGTTAAGGGACTTAGCATGCGAGGGTCTGTACATAAGCAGTATTTCATTTCCATGTTCTAGCAAGCAATACAAGTCAGGATTATTCCCTTAGCTAGGTGCGTTGGATTTATTAGCATGCAGGGGTGATTCACCTAGCGACTAGCATGAATATTCCAGATTTTTATGTGTGCTGGCTAAGCAAAGACAAGTTCACCGTAGCCACCCACCTTAGCGATGATTCGCCTCGGTAGAGCGATACGTCTGAGCGAGCCTCTGAAAGCCTAAGCCAGATTCCTGTAGGGACAAGTCTGGATATCCTTTGCTTCTTGATCGAGGCAAAGCAGGTCGGGACAGCTGCACTATTGCCGATTGAGTCGGCAGTCCGCTTGAGCGGAACGGGGTGTTACAACCTACATCTTATGGAGTTTTCCTACAACAATAGCTATCAAGCGAGCATCCAGATGGCTCCATTTGAAGCATTGTATGGAAGAAAGTATAGGTCTCTGTGTGTTAGAGTGACATGGAAGAACGTCAGATATTGGGGCCAGAGTTGGTTGTCAGCACTGTAGAGACAGTGAAGAAGATACAAGGACACTTGCGACCAGTGTAAGATAGGAAGAAGCAGTAGGCAGATCTTTACCGTCATCCTTTGGAGTTCAAGGAAGGCGATCATGTCTTCTTGAGGATATCACCTACTAGAGTCACTATTTTTTTTGGAGGACGCGACAAGCTGAGTCCAAGGTACATTGGACGGTTTGACGTACTAGAGCGAGTGGAAGAAGCTGCGTATCAACTGGCACTAACACCTTCACTTGAGGGAGTGCATGATATATTCCATGTGTCGCAACTAAGGCAATATGTGGCAGATAGCAGTCATGTGCTCGACCACTCTGAGATCACTATTGGGCCGAGCTTGTCATACCAAAAGCAACCCGTGGAGATTCTTGATCGCCGAGAGAAGGTGTTGAGGAATCAGTCTATTCCCTTGGTCCGCGTGGCATAGAGATACCACTCGCTAGGAGTATCCACTTGTGAGCACAATGATGACATGCGCAAATGTTTTATGCATCTGTTAGAAGAGCAAGGTATAATTTAACTTTGTTCTTTCTACCGCGTCATATTTTTATTTACAAACATGTGATAGTTTTAATTTCTAGGGAAATTTTTTTTAAGTGGGGTAGAATGTAACCACCCTAAAATTTCTAATTAATTTAATTATATATATATATATATACTAGGTCTGGTACCAATGGCGATATATGATGATGACCCCTAATGCGTCTATATATTAGAAGTTGGAAAAAAATCGTAACAAATAAATTAATTTTTTGTATTATAGAACTAATAAGGAAGTACTGTTAAATAAAATAAAATAATAAAGGGTTAAAGAAATAAGACTAGAAATAATAGAAAAAATGGTAATAATAATAATAGCAACAATAATAATGTTAATAATAAAAAAATGTTTTAGTTGTTAAAAGGAAAATAAAGAAAAGAATAATAAAGAAAAGACAAGTAAAGTTAATAAAACAAAATAAAATAAAACATCAAAAAAACAAAACTTGCACTAGGCCATGAAAAGGCCAGCAGCAGCAATGCAAGGCAACCGCCTTTCCCCCACAGATCACAGGGAACCCGGCCTTCCTTATTTTGACCCATTCGAATACTATATATATACATGCACATTCGAAGTATCAAACCCTAGAAAATTCTCCCCCTCAGCTGCCAAGCTTCCCGCGATCAACCCCTCAATCCTCAGAAGCCTCTCTGTGAGGCTGACCACTTGAACCCGCCGCCGACATCTCGCATGCGACCCAGCGCAAAATCGAGCCGAGTGCCCGACTTTGAGCCCGACTTTGAGGTATGTGTTCTCGTCCATCTCTCAACTAATTCTTATTCTGTTTATTCCAATGGATGGACAACATAACCATCATTAGATCCTGCCAATTAGATTTTTATTAAACTCTCCAGAAACTGAGAAAAATCGAACCAAAATCTCGAGAAAAATTGGTTGACTAGAACGGGAAAACACAGCATAAACTATTCCAACATCCCTTGTTGGAAGGGCAGTTTCTCCCAAACGACTGAACCAAAGTTTTATTATATTATTCTGATAGATAGTCAATATAACCAGGATTAAAATGACCAAATAATTATATATTCTTGATCATTAAATCTATGTTAAAATACCCGTTAAAATTCTCGAAAAAACTTGTTTTAAAAATATTAAAAACTTGTGATACGGCATACGTCCCGACAAACTAGACCCACGGCATGTACCAGTTGTTCTGAAAGGAGCATATGGTATATCCTGACGTGCAGGCATTCACGGAAGTTGATTTGGACGTGTGTGCGCGTCGAAATCAACCCGTATCTTTGAAAAGTTTTCTGTATCCGCATTTTACATATTTCTCAATTAATTTGTGCACGGTCGTTGGAATGCTACGATACTTGTGCCATTGGATTATTGGTATCACGCTAGTCCTGTGACCAAAGTTTTACGCGATTCTGAGATAGTTGACCGGGCTGCCTATTTACGGGCTCCACGGTTTGACTTGAAGGGTGAATTTGTGATCGGCTTACTGGAATCCAATACAAGACATACAATTAAGTTTGTATCATCGTTTATGAATTGTTTGACCTATAATTTATCATATTTAGAGATTTTACCCCTGACAGCTTTTCAGTGCAAAGTAGGCCACATGTGGACCCCGCTTTGACCCAAAAAAAATTTTTCCCGTGTCCAAATTGGACGAAAGGTTAGACTTTTTTGGTTACCACACTGATTCCGGAGACGTTCATTCAGAGCCCCTACTTTTCGGTTCCTTGGGATCATCGTTTGGACATCTACATTACACAGCTTGCTTGCCAAGCAAGTATACCTTGTCATTGTACTGTTATTTACATTCCTTATTGAGCATGCATATTTTTTATTATTTAGTTTCATTATTTTAAACTTCTATATAAACTGCGCGTCTAAGAATAACTTGGGTACAACGAAGGTTGTATCGTCTTGTCTCTTATTTATATTATGCATGTCGACCTAGGTTTATGAGACCACCCCATAATGTTGAGGCATTCTTACGTTTCATTGGATATGACACATTTGTTATACGAGTGAGTCTTATGTAGGACACGGACTTGCATGATAGGCTGGTCACTTGTACGTATAGAACGTGCGACGATAGGAAATAAGTGCTGATAGAAATGCATGCTAGAAGACTTGGTAGTTATTAGAGATATCACCGTAGCATGGATATAACATGGATAGAGCATGGGGTGGGAAGAAAAACAATTAGGCATATGGACTCCTTTACACTTTCTCTTTTGTAACATGTATGCTCCACCGGAGATACGTGGTCAGATGACCCTTATATTATATTATTTATAGGCGGCCTCTAATGATCGAAAGATGTTATGCTTTGTAGGACACTTATTCTCCGAGAGAGTCACGCTAATCCTATTTTTATCCAGATAGCCCATACGTGGGAAAGTTGTTCTTAAAAGTGCATTTCCAATAGACGGTTAGACGACCCTTTGGATATTTATTTACAGTACTTTATTAGCATGCTTCTATGTATCTTGTTATGTCCCTCTGAGGACCTGGTCCCTTTCCAGGTATAGACAAGCAAGATTATCTGCAGGAGTAACCTGACTCTTCATTCTCGATTGAGGAGGTCTTACCTTCTGAGTACCACTGATTTCTTCGCAACTGATGATATATTATAGTTGTCGTTTCTTTTATTTGACATTATTTCATATTGGGGTTTTGATCTTATCTCTCATTTAGTTTTTGATATAGTCGACTGGTAGTGGATTTGTCTCCACTCGACTATCATTCTTTGATACTTTATATTTGAGACCAGTTATTTATCGGTATTTCTTTAATTATGATATGGATGATATATAGATGACTGTGACTTGTGTTGACAATATATTTACCACGTGAACTAATATTCATATTATAGCGTACGTGTGTATTATGGTTTTTATATATTGGAGTTGCCATATACATACGACTGGCATGCTACGTATTCCTAGTCCTACGTATTTTGGGACTGGGGCATGACATGTCTTCCTTAGTTGCTAGAGCAGCAGGCACGGTAGGTCAGTATTTCCCTAGGCAGCAACAAAAGATAGTACATGCTCAGAGTCAGATTTGAGTTAAGTCAATGATTGAACAGGCAGAGACAATCGAGCCGGCAGTAGAGCATCTTGAGCAGCAAACCCCTGAGATCCCCGTACTCCCAGTAGTACCAGCAGTTCCAGCAGTACTTGATACCCCAACATTATTAGAGATCATCCGAGGGATGTTGGTAACACATCAACATCATATGGAAGTACAATAATATCAGCAGTTCCAACAGCATGAGCAGAATATCTTACTTATAGATAGCTTTGGAAAGGATTGAGAGGACTGATTTGGGGGTATTGATCAGGTTTTGTCGACTTAACCCGAGGTACTTCGATGGCACGAAGGACACCATCATGACAGATGCTTGGCTCCAAGTTATCGAGGCTATCTTGGTAGCGGCGAAGGTTCCGGCTGAGGAACAAGTTGACCAGGTTCGATTGCAGCTTTAGGACCTTGCCCATGATTGGTGGGCATCAGAGGAGGTTAGCTTGAGGCATCATATTTCTTAGAAAAACTTAAGGATCTAGTTCAGGGCTAATTATTTTGGGGTGGTAGCGCAGTATGAGCTCCAGCAGAGGTTTATTGGTATCAAGCAAGCCGGCATAACCATGAATGGGTATGTAGCAGAGTTCTATATGTTGAGTATATTTGCTCCGACAATAGTGGCTAAGGAGGTAGAAAGCAATGAGGTTCCATCAAGGAATTTACCTAAAAATCCTACAACTGGTAGAGGGGCACGACTACCAAACTTTTGATGTCGTGTTGGTAGCAGCTAGGATACACGATCTCACCATTCAGAGGTTGGCATCGAGAACTGGAGACCATAATAGGTCTCATGCTCAGAGCGGAGGAGGAGGTAGAGGAGTAGTACCCCAAACGTCAGCACCATCACCTGGAGTTCGTATCCATGATTCAGTGCTATGGAGGTTAGCAGCTTCACTAATGACGATACCGGCTCGACAGCAGCTGAGGCAACAACAACAACAACAGTACCGCCAGAGCACCGGTGGGTTGCACTTACTGTGGCAAGGAAGGACATACTAGAGACGTATATAGGACGGCCAATGGGTTGTGTATGAGGTATCGTAGTCCAGATCACCGGATTGCCACTTGTCCCTTGATGCAGAGGCCAGGAGGGCCAATTCAGCAGTTTTCAACATTGTTAACACCAGGGGCGGTATAGCACAGAGGGCCAACGTTTGTTGTGCAGCCATTAGCTCAGCGTTCATTGTTGACTCAGGCTCAGATATACCAGTAGAGGAACCAACAACAGGGTCAGCAGAGGCCTCCACAGTATTTCTAAGGAAGGCAATAATAAGAAGCATAACAGGGCCAGGGGCAGGCATTCACTTTGTCTTTGGAGGAGGCTTCGTAATTGGGTGACGTGGTGGCAGGTAACATTTCTGTCATAACTTATCCTGCTATAGCATTATTTGATTTGGGTGCATCATATTTATTTATATCTGTACGATTTGCGACATACATTGGATTGGAGTTTAAGGAGTTGCTAGAGAAGTTAAATATACTCACTATTAATAGGCTCGTAGGAGTCAGTAGGGTATGTATAGCGTGTCCGATCATAGTGTGCGGGCATTCATTACATGAATAATTGATCGAGTTCCTTATGGGTAACTTTGACGTTATCCTAGGAATGGACTGGCTGAGAGACAGTCATGCTATGTTAGATTGCCATAAGAGTATAGTATTATTTAGTATTCCGATATGGAGGACTTTATCTTCATCAGATCAGTGGAAGATTAGCATGAAGACAGGATTATAGCAATATTGGTAGCAAAAAAGCAAATTCCTGAGATAGTCAAGGAATTTCTAGATATTTTCCCAGAAGAACTTACAGGGTTACCCCCAGTAAGAGATATAGAATTTTGTATAGAATTTACTTCTGCAGCAAGACCAATATCTTGTAAGGTTTACTAGTTGGCACTATCGGAATTAGATAAGCTATACCAACACGTAGAAGAGTTGAAGACGAAGAAGTTCATCTAAACTAGTGGAGCACCCTGGGGAGCACCAGTGGTTTTAGTGAAGAAGAAGGATGGGTCAACCTGGTTGTGTATTGACTATAGGCAATTAAATGGGTAACGGTAAAAAAATAAGTACCCATTGCCAAGGATAAATGACTTGTTTGATCGGTTGAGTAAAGCTAAGATTTTCTCCAAGATCGACCTCCCGTTAGGATATCATCAAGTGAGAGTTCTAGAGCAAGACAAACCTAAGACATCATTCAGGTCGCGATATAGATATTATGAGTTTCTAGTGATGCCATTTGGGCTCACTAATGAACATGCGGTGTTTATAGATTTGATGAACCGCATCTTCATGCTGTACCTAGATTAGTTCATGGTAGTTTTCATAGATGATATTCTTGTATATTCCAGTAGTAAAGAGAAGCATAAAGAGCATATTCGGAAGGTCTTACAGATTCTTAGGGAATACTAGTTGTATGTAAAGCTCAGCAAGTATGAGTTTTGGTTAGATCATGTATCATTCTTGGGGCACATCATCTCTAGAGTAGGAATGGCGGTGGATCCGAAGAAGGTTAAGGCAGTAGAAAGTTGGCCAGTTTCTACGATAATAGCAGAGGTACATAGTTTTCTGGGTTTGGCAGGATATTACAGATGGTTTATGGCATAGTTTGCAAAAACTTTAGCACCATTGACCCATTTGACGCGTAAGGAGGCTAAGTTTATTTGGTCAAGTGAATGTCAGACAATGTTCGAGGAGTTGAAGAGAAGGTTGATTTCCATACCGATTCTCACCCTTCCAGTAGAGTCTAGAGGGTTTACAGTATAATATGATGCGTCCGAAAAGGGGCTTCGGTGTGTTTTGATGCAACATGGAAGGGTGATAGCTTATGCATCTTAGCAGCTTTGAGATCATGAGAAGAACTACCTGACTCATAATTTGGAGTTTACAGCAGTAATATTTGCACTTAAACTATGGAGACACTACTTATATGGCGATTGGGTGGAGATATTTATATATCATAAGAGCCTGAAGTACTTATTCACCTAGAAGGACCTGAACATGAGGCAGAGGAGGTGGTTAAAATTGTTGAAGGATTATGACATGGAACTCCAATACCATCTAGGCAAGGCAAATATGATAGCACATGCTCTTAGCAGAAGGGGCAGAACATTTATGTTGACATCACAAAAGCATATCTTGGAAGATCTTCAAGAGATGGAGATCGAGATAGTACTTTCGCAGGACGCGGGGATTTTGGCCAGCTTGCTGATTCAGTATAACTTGGTTGAGAGGGTCAGGGCAGCTTAAGCAGAGGATCAGCAGATATAGAAGCTTCGGGCAGAGCGCAAGTTTGGTCTCAGGAAGTAGTTGATGATTCACGATAATGGGACACTTAGATTTGGAAATCATCTTTGTGTGCCAAGCGAAGATATCCGACATGAAGTTATAATCGAGGTACACCATTTTTAGTATTTTATTCACCAAGGAGGCACAAAGATGTATCAAGATATCAAGCCACATTTCTGGTAGAACGGGATGAAGAGGGAGATAGCACGGTTTGTCTCTCGATGTTTGGTATGTCAGCAAGTAAATGCCAACCAGCAGAGACCAGCAGGATTATTGCAGCCACTTCTTATCCCGGAGTGCAAGACTTTGTGACCAGTTTACTTAGATCTCCGACTGGTTGAGATACAGTTTGGGTGACAGTGGATCGACTCACAAATATAGCTCATTTTCTTTCTTTTTGGGTATGGCAGTCCACAGAGCAGTTGGCAGAGGTGTACATGCGCCAGATTGTTAGGAAGCATGACGTTCCAATAAGTATAGTATCAGATCAAGACACTAGGTCATTTCTAAAAGAGCTTGTATCAGAGTTTGGGTACCAAGTTGAGATTCAATACCGGTTACCATCCTCAAATAGAAGGGCGGTCAGAGAGAACCATTCAGACATTGGAGGATATATTATGAGCTTGTACTTTAAATTTTGGAGGGTCTCGGGAAGATCACCTTTATCTACTCGAGTTCTCATATAACAACAGTTATCAGGCGAGTATTCATATGGCACCCTTTGAGATATTATATGGGAGAAAGTGCAAGTCACCATTGGCATGGGATGATATTGGCGAGCGAAAAATTTTGGGCCCAAAAATGATTGTAACGACTTGCTCCACGTCAATTCGGAGAGCCGATTCAAATGGCACAAGTGCAATGACCCATCCTACTTTGCTCAGTTAGAAGACTCGCTTGAGGCAAAGGAATTCAAACTTGGCCCTTCAAGAGTTCAGACTTAGACTTTCAAATGCATGCTCAGAGTATCGCTCAGTGATGAGAACATAAAATATCATATTTTTATTCCTTAATGTATACTCCTTTATGCTCATTTAATGTCTAAAGATACTCATTATTTTTATATTTTGATCTAGGATACAATTGGAGTCACTAAAAGCAAAATGGAGCTAATTATCAATTCTGGACAGTTCTGACACCTTGTAGAAAAATGGTCATAACTTGCTCATCCGAAGTCCAATTGAGCTGATCCAAATTGATTCGGAAAGCTAAGTGATAGAGGCACAATTTTGCTGTTTTGATTTTCCCAAGATTCTGGCTACATCATGGACCAAATCACGCTTGAAGTTGAGACAACTATACTGTGCACAAAAAGTGGAGTTGATATAACAATTTTCTAACTTATTCAAAGATTTTATTTTATTGTTGGGTTGTTGTAACTCTTAGAGGATTTTTGGGAAGATATTGTGATCTTCAAACACTTATTTAGAGTGTATAAAAGGGGTAGAGATCAAGAGGAAAAAGGAGAACAACACATAACTCTTCTTCCTCTTCTCCAATATTCTTTTGAAGTTTTCTTGAACATGTGGAGCTAAAAGTCTTGTTGGTCGAAGGAAACAGAAGCCTTGGAATCAATAAAATTGTGAGATCTAAATTATTTTCATATGTTTTATTTATGCTTTGAGTATTGAATGTTTTTCTGTGCCTACTTTCATGATTGTTTGGTTTAATTACTAGGAGGCCTACTAGTCTATTATCCATCTCGATCTACTGCTAAATTAGACATCAAATCCATAATTGTTTGATTTTTCTAATTTATGAAGCAACCAAGATTTAATAAACTGCTTTGTTTTATTAGATCTTAGGTGAAAAACTTTTGACAAAATTAAATTCAACCGCTTGTGCTTGTGTTATTTTGCTTCATCGATCTCTTTGTTCTTTAAGAAATTACTAGATTAAATCTTCAGCGCTTGTCTTAGATTATTTAGTAATTAAAGCTAATTAGATCGCTTGTTTCTAATATCTAAGCCTAAGAGAGATAGGAAATATTTTCAACGGTGAATATTCAAAGTATGATAATTTATGTTTGCATCAATGATCAATTTTAAGATTCTAATGGTGGATGTAGACTAAGACCAATTTTTTTTTTCTTTCGATTATTCTAATACTTTTTAGCTCTTTTTAATTTGCTTTGATCCAAAACTCTCCCCCATCTTATTTCACATAGCATAAAGATCAAACTAATTACTCTCCGTGGGAACGATCCTTACTCTCACTACTACATATTATTTCAAGAGTAAAGGTTTTATTTTTGGGTGCCTACGACAGCACGCCAAATTTTGGCGCCGTTGCCGGGGAGTAATTTTAGTTAATTTTTTTGCCTTTTGTGATCTTTTCTTATAATTAAATTATTTTTGTTTATTAGCAAAAAAAAAAAAATTATTCTCATATATTTTTCTAGATTGCTTGCTATCATTTTATTCCTTGTTTATGATTGCAACTCGATCTTCTAATCAAAGTGATTTTCAGTGTGATCCAGAAATAGAAAGAACTCTGCGCAGGTTAAGGAAGGAAGCTCAAAGAAACTCTAACGAGAACGACCCTGCTACGGATTCCTTACTCTCTTGCAAATCTAATCCTGAAGAAGAGGAAGTCATGGCTGCAAATAGAACTTTGAAAGAACTTGCAGCCCCTGATTTGAACCAACACCCTTTATGTATTACATTTCCTACTTTAGATGCTACTAGTAGTTTTGAATTAAAATCTGGACTAATACATTTATTACCCACTTTTCATGGCCTTGCAGGTGAAGATCCTCATAAGCATCTAAAGGAGCTTCATGTGGTATGCACAACTATGAAACCTACGGGGGTATCCGAAGAGCAAATCAAATTAAGAGCCTTTCCGTTTTCTTTAAAGGATTTGGCTAAGGATTGGCTCTATTATCTACCCTCTGGGAGCATTGTAACATGGAACGAAATGAAGAGACTATTCTTGGAGAAGTACTTTCCCGCTTCAAGGGCAGCCAATATCCGAAAAGAAATTTGTGGGGTAAGGCAACACAATGCAGAGTCTCTCCACGAGTACTGGAAACGTTTTAAAAAATTATGTGCAAGTTGCCCCCATCATCAAATTAGCGAGCAGCTACTTATCCAGTACTTCTACGAAGGCCTTCTACCAACTGATAGAAGCATGATAGATGCTGCTAGTGGAGGAGCTTTGGTAGATAAAACTCCTGAGGCCGCAAGAAATTTAATTGCAAATATGGCGGCAAATTCTCAACAATTTGGCACTAGGCTAGATCTTCCATCTAGACATGCTAACGAGGTAAATATTTCTTCCCTAGAACAACAAATTTCTAGTTTAACGTCTCTTGTTCGTCAAATAGCTGTAGGTAACATGCAAACAGCAAAAGCTTGTGGGATTTGTTCAGTAGCAGGACATCCAACTGACATGTGTCCAACTTGTAACCTCCGATTTCCAATTTTTAAAATAATTAGATTTTAATTTATTTTAAAATATCAAGTTTTATAAAATATTTCTTCTTGAAAATTTTTAATTGATTTTGAACGATGTTTGATTTTAGAAGGTAATTTAAAAATCTTTATAAAAATCATTTTTCCTAAATGACGATGTATTACAAAATAAATAAATAAATAATAATATATATTTTTAGTTTCAAATATTTATTGGCTTGAATCATAAAATTATTGTTTTAACTAAATAGTAAAGGACTAGTTCATAAAATAAAATAAATTTTTATTCATTGGGATAGTAAATAAATAAATGTCATACTTTCTAGGACTTTGCAAAATGTATTAATTAGTAGCTAATTGGAAATTAGCTAGCTTTCCTAAAAACATTTTCTGAAATTATAATCTTTATTTTTATTTTTATTTTTCAAGTTGCCGTTCCTATTAACTAGCCAGCACACCCTCATTTTTCCCACATGAGAAACCCATTTTTTATAATTAATTCTGGGCCATTCATTATTGGGCCAACCCGCAACCCTTTATCCCACACCCTTTCTCCCTATTTAAGTTCTCATTCTCATATCTCCCTAGAAACCCTAGCTAGCCTTCACAAATCTCCACAAGCCAAAGCCACCACCATTTTTGTGTGCTCGTGTCCGTGTGTCCAGCATCACCGTGTCAGCCGTGATGGCCTCGGGTCCGACCCCGGGTGTCCCATCATATCCATTCATTCCTGTGTCCGGTTACAACGTTACAAACAGATTTTCGTGTCCGACACACCCGGACACATCCACATCCTCCACTGTACAACCTCATCCCCGTGTCCGGCAGACCCCCGGATACGTCCACAGTACAACAAACCCTCGTGTTCATCCCGGACACGTACCCAACCCCGACACAGAACCCAAAACCCTAACCCTAGATCTAGCCACCGAGTCCAGCAGGCCGCCGCCGAGTCGAGCGCCTGTCGTCGAGCTCGCCGTGGCCGACCAGACGCCACCGCCGCCGGAACCAGTCACCGCCGTCGCCTCGGAGACCCGCCTCCTCGGACAGAGCGCCCGCCCCTCGGGCAGAGCGCCGCCTCGAGCCGACCAGACGCCGCCGCGGATCCCCTCCGCCGAGATCGAGTACCCGCCGCCTCGAGCTGAACCCACCACGCCGACCCCGGCGAGCTTCTCCTCCGTCGACGCCGGAAGCTCCTCCCCATCGTGAGCCCTCTTCTTCCTTCTCCCTCTTCCCTCTTTCTCTGCTTCGGTTCTGTATGTGTAAATAGTTAGGGAATATATATTTGGTTAAATTATATGTAAAAGTGAGTTAATATAATTAATTAAATTATGATTAGTTATAAATTTCATATAATTAGTTTATTAATTGCATTAATTAGTTAGTAATTATTTATAATTAGTTTAATTAATTTATATAATTAGTTTAGTGTTTAGTTAATTAGATTAATGGTTAAGTAATTAATCAATTAGTATAATTTAATTAGTTTAGTTAAAAATGATTAGTTAGTTAATTAATTAATTAGATTAGTTTAGTTAATTGTTAATCAGTAGTTAATTAGTAATCAATTAGTTTAATTAAATTATATAATCTGTTAGTATATATGATTAGTTATTTTATATAATTAGTTAATTAATGTAATTTGGTTATATTAATATAATTAGTTTATATTAATATGTAATTTGGTTATTTATATAAATTGATTCTATTAATATGTATTAGTCTAGTAAATTCATAATTTACTTAGTAAATTCATGTAACTGGTTTAGTAGATACAACATAATTAGTTATTGTTTTAATGTATAAAATTCGTTATTTAGTATGTGTAAATTTAGTTATGTATTATATATAAGGGTTTTTTATTATGAAAATTTGTATATATATATAACCGTATTATGGCATAAATATGTATATGTAGATTTATATTTTCGTATTGGTATATGTATGTATTTAAAATATGAGTAGGTATATTATTTATTTTATTAATAAAATTGTATAATTAAATATGTATAATTAGTTGTATATGTATGTATATTGGGTATTTTTATATGGTATAAAATTAATTTGGTGAATTAATATTAGTATGTTAAGAATGATGTTGACAATATGTATATGTATATTCTAAAAATGTACTTTTGCACATATATGATATATACATATTTTGGTATATAAAATGTAATAGTAAACGTATTATTTTGGTATAAAAAAATATATATAATGTTTAGTATATGTATATATTGTATATATATATGTACTTAATATATTTTCAAATATGTATAATTAGTATAAATATATATATATATCTTGTACATACAATTAATGTATTGTATATGTATTTAATGTAATGTACTAGTATTAGTATATATTTTAATAATATCATTGACAATATACATATATATATATTTTAAAATGTATTTTAGCATATGTATGAGTGATGTATAATTTTTCACATAAATAAAATATATTTCCACTTATGTACATACAGTTATACCTATTTTGTCTACTTTGGAATAACCATATATATATGTATTAAATTATTTATTGATAATATGATTAATTGGTAAATTACTAGGTGACCCTAGTTGACTAGTGCCATACCTGATAGAGCCCTGAGTTCATATGTTGTGATGTGTTAGTGTAGCACCTGATGCAAATATTGTATTTGATATATTCTAGGACTGTTGGATCCTCCAGACGATACTCTGGGACAGGACATTGGTTTTACCAGCTAAGGACCCAAGGCGAGTACATTCTCTGATTAGTTTCTAATTTATGATATCTCCTATGTTCACTGTATCTAGTGTAAATATCCATGATCTTGACACGATGGTTATACGGATTGGTATACACGGATCTCGTCATGAGATGTTATTCCTTATTCATGGTGTAGCTTGTACGAGACTTGTTTCCTTGATATCTTGTGCATGTACAGACACTAATTCCCGGGGAGATTTGCTACCTTCCTAGGGAATCCTGTGCCATAGCGTACCATGATTGGATCTACTATACCAGTCGGGAGTTTGGGGAGTACTTTAGTGTAGATATGTGATCATACCCAACTTTATATGCACCATAGCTCACCCCACATCTCACGTCGGGTGCGGCCTGACCATTTATATGCTCCATAGCTGTTACGTGTGATTAGCCTGATCTCTACATGCACCATAGCTAACCAACGGTTAGCCTGACTTTATATGAACCATAGCTAATCACATGTAACCAGCCTGATCAAGTTCCCAAGCCGATCACATGTTAAAGCTAGTACTCAACACACTTAGTCATAGAACTCTTGCTCATGGACAAAATGTTTCTTTCCTGCATTTACTTACAGTATTTCCAGTATTTCTCTCATTGTACATTTCTCGTACCTATACATGCATCTGGTATGTTTCCATCTAGAACTGCTACATAGCTTATGTCATTTATATAGAACTGCTATTTAGAGATGTACTTTGCTCCTTCCTGACTGGAAAATATTTTTCCAGACTGTGACCTTAGTAGACTGGTTCCGACACACTTGGGGATTGGAAGTTAATGATTGCAGGTATGATTATGTTGTCTTTAGACTTGTGTTGTTTTCTTTTACTTCTTCAAATTCCTATCGTGCTGTAGTTGTGATTGAGTATGTTGTTGATATTTTATAGTATCATCCGAGTCTCCTTATGGAGTTGGATACTAGCGTGAGATTGTTAGATAGTACTCGACCTAGACAGCGTTCTACCGCCGATGCTGCGGCGTAGGCTGGACGTACCCACGCATTCGTGCCCCTAAACCGGGTGCGGGTCTTGACACGTTTTTAGTGGTGGCCCATACAGGTCAGACTTTGCAAGTTGTGTGATGTCGTGGTAGTACGACGTCTTAGTTGTACTACTGCGTAGCTGCTATAGAATATAGGACATAGGATACTAGGATGAGAGAGGATACTCAATCACAAATTCTTGAGAGATTTCCTGGGATGACCCCATGAGAATCTTATTTTCAATTTAAATCTTTCTCCTTGTTTCCGTCCGCTCTTGCTTGTTGTTTCTGAACTTGATTCTTGTTGAGCAGTTATTAAATTAAAATCTTGGTGTCATTGATGAGTTTTGATTCTTGTTGACCAGTTGTTGAATTTAAACTCTTGGTGTCGTTGTTGAGTTTTGATTTTTTTTCGAGATGAATTTTACGGACTAAAATTTACGGTATCATCTGATGACATATGTTGATGAGGACAGTGAGAAAGGTAAAACGTCTACTTTGGTTATGGGCCCTAGAGTTTATCGCAGCCATATTAGCTGTGGTGACGAGAACGTAGGAACCTGACTTGGATGTACATACTATAGTTATGGAACTTAGAGTCTCTCGCAGCCATACCGGTTGGCGTGGCGAAGATTCTAGATGACATGATTATAGGGTTGCATACCTTAGTTACGGAACCTGTCGTTTATCGCATTTATGCTTACTGGCGTGGCGAGGATTCTGAGTGTCATGATTTCAGACAGACGTGTATGATTATCAGGTTGTATCCTAAATTGGTTCTTAAAATATCATCTCAAGCCTTATCTATTTCTGTTAATCCAGGACTTTGTTCCACCGCTTCTTTCTTTACTAGCAGTAAGGATACCCTCTGTCCTCAATTCAGTCTTTGAGCTCCTATTCCTTGAGGATTTCTTGCTAAGTATGATAATTAGTGGCTTGAAATTTTGTTTGTGTCTTGTATTAGTATTGACTGTGTTGCTAGTGAGTTGTAAGTATTTCTTAGTTGGACATGTGAGCAGTAGGCTTTAATCTAGAGTTAGCCCTTAGCATAGTACCTTGTACCAATGATTCTAGGAGTAGTGTCATTAGAGACTGAGAGTTAAGGAGAGTATAGAGTATCGGTGATAGTTCTCAGAGTTAGTATCAGAGCCAATTACCCGTCCTGGATAATCATGATTATGGAATTGAGTGATTTATGTAAACAATTAAGTATCCAGGAATTGTGTTAAGGATTTATGGAGCATGATGTTCAATTTGATGATTAATATCGGAAGTGTTACAGGTAAGGAAATACATACGCATAAAGAGTTAATGAGGTATCATGGGTAGAGAAATATTGGAATTGGTAATGAAAGTGGTTAAGCGTATCACGGGATAGTCTAATAGGCTTTAAAGGATTAAAGGAAATACCTATACAACCATCGAGATGAGGAACCATACACATACCCATGAGAGTAAAGAAACATGAGTGTTATAGAGGATACAGGTGATCATGAGTCTAATGAGCTTGATGAGATAATCCATTAATGCAGCTAGTGATATAATACCAAGAGTGCTAATGATTCTATATCAAGGATTAGTCAAGGATGACGTTAATAACGGTAAGCACTCTGTGTGTTGATAATTAGATGATATACCAATTGACATAAATTGAAATCAGGAAAGAAAACACAGTTGATGATAACTTTGATCATTGGAGGTAATAGTGCAAGTGATTCGGGCAGTACAAATTTAGTACACAATTATAGACACTAGATGCATTGAGTGCACCTTGAGTATCAGAGACCGTGAGCACTGATATGTACATTGAGGAGTTATAAATTAAAAGGTGGAAATGAATTTTAAATTTTCAGAATTTTTTTAGGAGTTGAGATTTTATGTTGTTAAATTATTGAGGATTTAAATTTGATTCACTAAACATAGTTAAGGCTACAAAGATTTTAGAAGTGATTAAATTTTATTTCGATGTGAAGTATCTAATTTTGAGGAGGTATATGCATTTTATTTTAAGTTGATCGGGAAGTTAAACCTTGACGATTATTTTGAGGATTAATTTTTGGTAGATGAGAGATATGAATATTAATATATGATTAGTTGATATGGGTACCAGTGTACATGAATAGGAATTTGTTAGTGTGCTAGAGTTAAGTGTTTGTTAGAGATAGTAGACACTACAAGTAATATGTTAACATGATCCTTCTTCCTTCCTAATGTTCCTTTTCTTTCGTCTTTCGATTGATTGATTGATTTTTCTAGTACTGTGGTTCACATGCATGATTTTCTTGTTAGAATATAACTAGTAGTACCCCCCTAACAGAGACTGAAATACCATGACAAAAGACACATGACCTATATTTTCTTAAATTGCATGGCTGTAGGTAGAGTTTTCTTAAACCATGATCATTGGGTTTTGACCATAGCAAAGATCTATGACGAGGTTATGACTGACAAAAAGAGACAAGAGGATTAAATTTGTGGATGAGCATTAAATTAAATAAAGAATTTAGGGGTTGTTATAATGGAGTTGATGGATCATTGATTTTATGAAAATCGAGGTATGATTGAAATTCGAGGACAAACATTAACTTAAAGGGAGAATTGAGAAATTCAGAGAGCCAAAAATTTGAGGATTTATTAATTTTAAGGAGGTCTTGATATGATTGAATTGATTATTAAAAATTTGAGAAATTTGAGAGATTATCATTTTATCTATTTGATTGCAAGATAGAAATTTTATATAGTATGAATGTTGCATTGAAGATACTGGAAGCATCGCATCGTTGAGTATTTGAGGAAAAAGAAAAGCAGGAAATAAAATCGTAAATGGAATAGTGTCAAATTAAATTCTCGGGATAGGATTAGATTTTGAATGAGCATCAATTGAAATTGAGTTAGAGGAGTAGGGTGATTGATGGATTGTGTTTAAAATTTAAATTTTGGGATACGATTTTTTATAAATATGCATTGATTGGATTTCAATTAAAAAGGATTGGATAGTAAATTTTGTATTTCGTTATTTACTCAAAATTTGAGGAGATTATGATACGACTGGAATTCAATTAAAATATTGAGGATTTGAGTAGTAAAAATTTTACATTGGGATAATAAATTCAGAGGATGAAAAAAAAAAAGATTATATTAGTTCAAAATTCGGAAACATTATACATACGGATAAAGAAATATGGAATGAAATGAAGATCATGGTATATTGAGGTTGTGATTTAAATTAAATCTTGACCATGACAGTAACATTTGAAATTGAAGAAAATAATCGAGGTATAGTTGATGTTAAGATAAACAAACTCGAATTTGATGATAAGGATTTTGGACAGGTAATAAATTTTGATTCAGAAATTCTAAGATCTAATCTAATAAAGTTTGTGGAATTTGAAACTTTTATAGATATTAGTTAATGATGAATCACAAGATTGAGAAAAGTAAAATGAACGAGGATAAAAAGGAAGGATTATTTTCAGATGGTAGTAAAGACTATTTTTCCTAGAAATTAAGAAAGGCGATTAGATGTCTCTTGATTACATTCTGAAGGATGTATTTAAGTTTCTTAAATCAAATTGTCGACCGTATCTTTCGAATTAACTATAACTTTCATGTCTATATCATTCATTATACTGGGTCTTCCTTGGTTTAGTTACTTTGAAAAGGTAACGTGCATTATTCAAATTATCTGTTTTTATGATCGTGTCTACTTCCTAAAACCTAAACTTTCTAGAGGATTCAAGGCCGAGCCATGATTCCTTCAAGTTATTCCTGTCTTAAACCATATTTTCTTTTTCTTCATGTTTCCTTCTGTTTGGAAAATATTCATCATTATGAACAACAAATTTTTTCTATCCTAGTCATCCCTAAAATTTCGAGGACGAAATTTTTCTAAGGTGGATAGACTTGTAACCTCCGATTTCCAATTTCCAAAATAATTAGATTTTAATTTATTTTAAAATATCAAGTTTTATAAAATATTTCTCCTTGAAAATTTTTAATTGATTTTGAACGATGTTTGATTTTAGAAGGTAATTTAAAAATCTTTATAAAAATCATTTTTCCTAAATGACGATGTATTACAAAATAAATAAATAAATAATAATATATATTTCTAGTTTCAAATATTTATTGGCTTGAATCATAAAATTATTGTTTTAACTAAATAGTTATTTAAAGGACTAGTTCATAAAATAAAATAAATTTTTATTCATTGGGATAGTAAATAAATAAATGTCATGCTTTCTAGGACTTTGCAAAATGTATTAATTAGTAGCTAATTGGAAATTAGCTAGCTTTCCTAAAAATATTTTCTGAAATTATAATCTTTATTTTTATTTTTATTTTTCAAGTTGCCGTTCCTATTAACTAGCCAGCACACCCTCATTTTTCCCACATGAGAAACCCATTTTTTATAATTAATTCTGGGCCATTCATTATTGGGCCAACCCGCAACCCTTTATCCCACACCCTTTCTCCCTATTTAAGTTCTCATTCTCACATCTCCCTAGAAACCCTAGCTAGCCTTCACAAATCTCCACAAGCCAAAGCCACCACCATTTTTGTGTGCTCGTGTCCGTGTGTCCAGCATCACCGTGTCAGCCGTGATGGCCTCGGGTCTGACCCCGGGTGTCCCATCATATCCATTCATTCCTGTGTCCGGTTACAACGTTACAAACAGATTTTCGTGTCCGACACACCCGGACACATCCACATCCTCCACTGTACAACCTCATCCCCGTGTCCGGCAGACCCCCGGACACGTCCACAGTACAACAAACCCTCGTGTCCATCCCGGACACGTACCCAACCCCGACACAGAACCCAAAACCCTAACCCTAGATCTAGCCACCGAGTCCAGCAGGCCGCCGCCGAGTCGAGCGCCTGTCGTCGAGCTCGCCGTGGCCGACCAGACGCCACCGCCGCCGGAACCAGTCACCGCCGTCGCCTCGGAGACCCGCCTCCTCGGACAGAGCGCCCGCCCCTCGGGCAGAGCGCCGCCTCGAGCCGACCAGACGCCGCCGCGGATCCCCTCCGCCGAGATCGAGTACCCGCCGCCTCGAGCTGAACCCCACCGCGCCGACCCCGGCGAGCTTCTCCTCCGTCGACGCCGGAAGCTCCTCCCCATCGTGAGCCCTCTTCTTCCTTCTCCCTCTTCCCTCTTTCTCTGCTTCGGTTCTGTATGTGTAAATAGTTAGGGAATATATATTTGGTTAAATTATATGTAAAAGTGAGTTAATATAATTAATTAAATTATGATTAGTTATAAATTTCATATAATTAGTTTATTAATTGCATTAATTAGTTAGTAATTATTTATAATTAGTTTAATTAATTTATATAATTAGTTTAGTGTTTAGTTAATTAGATTAATGGTTAAGTAATTAATCAATTAGTATAATTTAATTAGTTTAGTTAAAAATGATTAGTTAGTTAATTAATTAATTAGATTAGTTTAGTTAATTGTTAATCAGTAGTTAATTAGTAATTAATTAGTTTAATTAAATTATATAATCTGTTAGTATATATGATTAGCTATTTTATATAATTAGTTAATTAATGTAATTTGGTTATATTAATATAATTAGTTTATATTAATATGTAATTTGGTTATTTATATAAATTGATTCTATTAATATGTATTAGTCTAGTAAATTCATAATTTACTTAGTAAATTCATGTAACTGGTTTAGTAGATACAACATAATTAGTTATTGTTTTAATGTATAAAATTCGTTATTTAGTATGTGTAAATTTAGTTATGTATTATATATAAGGGTTTTTGATTATGAAAATTTGTATATATATATAACCGTATTATGGCATAAATATGTATATGTAGATTTATATTTTCGTATTGGTATATGTATGTATTTAAAATATGAGTAGGTATATTATTTATTTTATTAATAAAATTGTATAATTAAATATGTATAATTAGTTGTATATGTATGTATATTGGGTATTTTTATATGGTATAAAATTAATTTGGTGAATTAATATTAGTATGTTAAGAATGATGTTGACAATATGTATATGTATATTCTAAAAATGTACTTTTGCACATATATGATATATACATATTTTGGTATATAAAATGTAATAGTAAACGTATTATTTTGGTATAAAAAAATATATATAATGTTTAGTATATGTATATATTGTATATATATATGTACTTAATATATTTTCAAATATGTATAATTAGTATAAATATATATATATATATATATCTTGTACATACAATTAATGTATTGTATATGTATTTAATGTAATGTACTAGTATTAGTATATATTTTAATAATATCATTGACAATATACATATATATATTTTAAAATGTATTTTAGCATATGTATGAGTGATGTATAATTTTTCACATAAATAAAATATATTTCCACTTATGTACATACAGTTATACCTATTTTGTATACTTTGGAATAACCATATATATATGTATTAAATTATTTATTGATAATATGATTAATTGGTAAATTACTAGGTGACCCTAGTTGACTAGTGCCATACCTGATAGAGCCCTGAGTTCATATGTTGTGATGTGTTAGTGTAGCACCTGATGCAAATATTGTATTTGATATATTCTAGGACTGTTGGATCCTCCAGACGATACTCTGGGACAGGACATTGGTTTTACCAGCTAAGGACCCAAGGCGAGTACATTCTCTGATTAGTTTCTAATTTATGATATCTCCTATGTTCACTGTATCTAGTGTAAATATCCATGATCTTGACACGATGGTTACACGGATTGGTATACACGGATCTCGTCATGAGATGTTATTCCTTATTCATGGTGTAGCTTGTACGAGACTTGTTTCCTTGATATCTTGTGCATGTACAGACACTAATTCCCGGAGAGATTTGCTACCTTCCTAGGGAATCCTGTGCCATAGCGTACCATGATTGGATCTACTATACCAGTCGGGGGTTTGGGGAGTACTTTAGTGTAGATATGTGATCATACCCAACTTTATATGCACCATAGCTCACCCCACATCTCACGTCGGGTGCGGCCTGACCATTTATATGCTCCATAGCTGTTACGTGTGATTATCCTGATCTCTACATGCACCATAGCTAACCAACGGTTAGCCTGACTTTATATGAACCATAGCTAATCACATGTAACCAGCCTGATCAAGTTCCCAAGCCGATCACATGTTAAAGCTAGTACTCAACACACTTAGTCATAGAACTCTTGCTCATGGACAAAATGTTTCTTTCCTGCATTTACTTACAGTATTTCCAGTATTTCTCTCATTATACATTTCTCGTACCTATACATGCATCTGGTATGTTTCCATCTAGAACTGCTACATAGCTTATGTCATTTATATAGAACTGCTATTTAGAGATGTACTTTGCTCCTTCCTGACTGGAAAATATTTTTCCAGACTGTGACCTTAGTAGACTGGTTCCGACACACTTGGGGATTGGAAGTTAATGATTGCAGGTATGATTATGTTGTCTTTAGACTTGTGTTGTTTTCTTTTACTTCTTCAAATTCTTATCGTGCTGTAGTTGTGATTGAGTATGTTGTTGATATTTTATAGTATCATCCGAGTCTCCTTATGGAGTTGGATACTAGCGTGAGATTGTTAGATAGTACTCGACCTAGACAGCGTTCTACCGCCGATGCTGCGGCGTAGGCTGGACGTACCCACGCATTCGTGCCCCTAAACCGGGTGCGGGTCATGACACAACTCTTCAAGTGGAGTCCAATGAACAAGTGAATGTGCTAGGTGCTTTCCCTGGACAACTGCAAAGGAAGTACGATCCATATTCAAACACTTACAATCCAGGATGGAGAGATCATCCCAATTTCAACTATGGGAATCCACAAACAAATTATCCTGTCAATCAAAATCGCCCAAGTTAC
>JAYESA010000001.1:37711556-37899056 GCA_036927795.1 Iris macrosiphon | reverse complement strand
ATTGTGGGGGTATCTAAATTTATGGTTTGGTTATAACCAACAAAATGGAACATATTTTTATCCTCAAATTTCCTAAGTTCCATTATTGTTTAAAAAAAAAAAGTAAAAAAAAAAAAAAAAAAAAAGAAGAAAAGAAAAGAAATAGAGTGATTGATTGATTTTGCATTGTTTAAATGCTTTAAAAGCCAAATTGAAGACGCTGCAAAATGGAGTGATTGATTTTACATGTTTTATATTGAGATTGAGTTGATTCATTTTTGCTCCACTAGTTTTGATGGCTTTTGAGCTACATTCCTAAATATATTCCACCTTAATCCTAAGCCATGTTACAACCCATGAAAAGTTCTTATGATTTATGTTATGCATGTGATCCCAGTGGTGGAGAATGAGAAAATATACAAGCTTATGGTAGAGCATTTCTTTTGGAATGAATTCGAGAGAAATATATACCTTCAAACACATGAGAGTTTAGTGTTTATTTCCGTGAGGGTCTACCTATTTAGTTTACTCCATTTTTCAAGTAAAAATACCTACTAAGTAATTAGAAGTTGTTTAAGAATATATGTTCATGATATGTTATGAGTTTTGAAGAACTTGGTTATTATTTATTTATGACATTGCAACCTTGATTTCTTTTTGGAAAAATAAATTAAAGTTTTGCCCGAGGACGAGCAAAGGTTAAGTGTGGGGGCATTTGATGAGAACATAAAATATCATATTTTTATTACTTAATGTATACTCCTTTATGCTCATTTAATGTCTAAAGATACTCATTATTTTTATATTTTGATCTAGGATACAATTGCAGTCACTAAAAGCAAAATGGAGCTAATTATCAATTTTGGACAGTTCTGACACCTTGTAGAAAAATGGTCATAACTTGCTCATCCGAAGTCCAATTGAGCTGATCCAAATTGATTCGGAAAGCTAAGTGATAGAGGCACAATTTTGCTGTTTTGATTTTCCCGAGATTCTGGCTACATCATGGACCAAATCACGCTTGAAGTTGAGACAACTATGCTGTGCACAAAAAGTGGAGTTGATATAACCATTTTCTAACTTATTCAAAGATTTTATTTTATTGTTGGGTTGTTGTAACTCTTAGAGGATTTTTGGGAAGATATTGTGATCTTCAAACACTTATTTAGAGTGTATAAAAGGGGTAGAGATCAAGAGAAAAAGGAGAACAACACATAACTCTTCTTAAATTTGCTTTGATCCAAAACTCTCCACATGTGGAGCTAGAAGTCTTGTTGGTCGAAGGAAACAGAAGCCTACGACAGCACGCCACTCAGCCTAGGCGAAACATCGCTAAGGTGGGTGGCTACGATGAACCTGTCTTTGCTTAGCCTGCACATATAAAATATGGACGATACATGCTAGCCGCTAGGAAACTACCTCTTGCATGCTAATAAAAATATAATACACCTAAATAAGAGAATAATCCTATCTTGTATTGCTTGTCTAGAACATGGAAAATAAGTAACTTGATAGATTTCCTAATGTGTCGCTCTATATGCCTCTGTACGGTTTCAATACTCGCACTAACCCTTTAGACTCGTTCTAGCATAATGGTTTATATTCTCGCTATTTTAATGTTTGTCGGCTTACATGTTAACTAGTACTCGCTCGTCTCGTTTCAATGCTTGTCACATAATTTTATGTCACGATCAAGTAACACGATCTTCATCTTACATCTATTTAGTTCGCCGAAAGACTATCGAATAGTCGTTCTGTGCAAGAATAAACCTGAAAGTATTCGGGACCATTGGGTCACCAAAGGTAGTTCTCGAATGAGGGGACTACATCATGTCAAGTTAAGCAACACTCATTCTTTACTAAATCTGACGGCTCGGAGAGTCCATAAGTGTAAATAAGAATCAAGAATTTAAGATGTCATGTCATAAATTATGTGAATCTGGAAGACCTAAGACTTGTATGTCACAGAAAAATTATGCACAAGGTATTTCAAATATGTTCCTACGGACGGTCATCGGGGCACTTAGGCCGATCCGATCTGGATGGAACATCATGTTAGTCTTCGTATTCGGGCAGGATAGAATGTAGCTCTTCGTGATCCTTTCGCTGCACGCTATTCTCGCTCTAAGATTAAGTAGTCATGTGATCTGACAGGATGGCATATGACGCATCGTGTTCTTTGAGTCGCATACCATTCTCGCTCATGACTACGTCGTGGTCCTTTATGGTTATGCCAATGACAACTATTCATATAGAATAAGTCATCTCGCTTAGCAGCAATCTGCGTTCGAATTATTGCATCAAATCAGTAATTTGAACACTTGAACAATTTATTGCAACCCATTTAAGTATAACACATCTGAGTAATCCGTGTAACTCATGCACCTGAATCAGAAACTCACTCGTGACACTTGTGTTTGCTTATGCAATTCCTTGGATTTTATTATATATATTCATGCTTAGTTTAACTTGGTTTTATCTTTAGACAGGGAAGGACGAATGGTAAGTTGGTAAGTCTTACCATGTTACTCTTTTATATCACGGCGTACTACTATACGAGTTAGGCTTTACATTATGCCATGAAACTGATCCTAAGGCAAGA
This sequence comes from Iris macrosiphon, assembly GCA_036927795.1. NCBI lineage: Eukaryota > Viridiplantae > Streptophyta > Magnoliopsida > Asparagales > Iridaceae > Iris > Iris macrosiphon. The sequence continues at coordinate 37,896,475 of JAYESA010000001.1, read as the reverse complement.
CTAGTAAGACAACATAATAGCTGGCGCACGAAACTAATTAAACATGTATGGATTTATTGAGCGGGCGAGAAGCCTCTCCACCAGTGCATTCAATGCACTGATAACCCACCAGATTGTGTGCAGGGTACGAGAGAACCTCGTTCGATATGAAGTGTCCTCTCGTGCACGCTATGGCATGGAGTTCGCTCTGTAGCTTTGGAGTGTTGCATCCGAAGCTGAATCACATATACATAACATAATGTATTGGAATATTGCCTATGTTATCATCCCATGTTGTAAGCCGCTTGGCATGCTTTTATTGTTTTGAGAGAGAGAGAGCTTGAGTGACTTGTAATCTTGGCCTAGCGTCGCTTGTAATACTTATTCAATATCAATAAAGTGCTTATTTTACTTTCATAATTGTGTTATTTAATGCTTTTGCTATGACGACTCTGTGAACTTGTTACCAATCGCTCGTTCAATTCTTATTCTGCTGCATTCAGAATATCTGTGCGACTATGTGGCATAGCTATTTTATCGCCTGTTCGGATCATGGCCTTGCGCAGACGTAGCTTGTGCTCGCACTGCATCACGTCCTAATGGGCATGATCGTGCTGCGGGAGCACTGGCACGGTGATTCATATCCAGCGGGAATGGTCGATTCTTCGGGAGATCGGGGCATAACATATTGGTATCAGAGCACGGCTTTACGTCCTTAGACTTCATATCGAATCTCTCAGTTTTAAAAGCTTGTTCATGGGTTATATACATATATTTTCTCTCTCTCAATGTCCCAACGAGATATTCCAAACAATGAGTCTAAATATTTTTAAAAAGTGCATGTGAATGATATGATTGCTTGAACGGGATAGTTATGCGAAGACCCTTGTGCCGACCTGTGTCAGACTTTGTAGGAATAGACACGTGCTAGAATTGGCAAGTTATGTGCAAACCCAAATACCTATACGTAATTACCAAGCAGGTTAGTGTGCGAGATAGAATATCATTCAAACGGTTAGCTATATACACAACCTTTCGGCTAAGTTATGTTGAGTATCGTGCGTCAAGATCCTTTGGTGAGAGCAAGTTTACGAGTGAGATTGAGATATCGTTCAGATAATGATAAGTCAGACTTAGAATAACAACCGATAGAAACGTTATTAGATTATTGCTAAAACGAATATAGAGAATCATGCTTGGATTTTGAGGAATAGTTCAGACGATATTTTGTGTCGACAGATATAAATCAAAATATAGTTTACTGGATGACTATCAATAGGGATATATACGAGACTAAGATTTATCGAGGCGACACTTAGGTATCGTGTTAGAGTTCTAAGGAACGAGTTGAATATGCGAGTGAGCAGTGCGAATACGATTAAAGATTAATTTGGATGATTCGATTCATGATTGGTGTATATGATAGCTCAGGAATAAATAATCGATTTAAGGATAAAGATGGAGTTTTAAGAAATTGTCGAGTAGCTCAAACCGTGAGCGGTGTATGGATCATTTTAGAAATATTCGAGCGGATCAAGGGTTTTGGGATAACCAATGAGTCTATTAGCAAGTGACATGATTGTACAAAGTCTTAGTATAAGAAATGCCTAGCAAGTAGCGATTTCAAAGGTCCCGTGTGATAGTTGGTTCGAATGATTGAGAATGTGTTGAATAAGTGATAAGGCTTATATCGAATAGGGTTTCAAGGTAATGGAATCAATATCTTGGTCGAAAAAACTTAGTGGATTGTGCGTACGATTTTGAACTGAATAAAATGGATTAAAACTTGAGTAGGATATTGCTCGATAGAAGTTATCTTGAGTATGGATATTGTGGTTTCAAATTAATAGACTTGATATGGTATCGATAGTTAGAAGATAGCGCGGATTGATACAACTAAAGGAATATTATGGTTCGATGATTGAGGTATGTGATAACGAATTTAATCTTAAATCTAGAAGAATGATCTTAAATCTAGTTCGAAGGATAACACTCAATAATCAGGCCGACTGAGAACGATTATCCCACGGAAGCACTGGCATGGTAATTTTATGTCTAGCGGGGATGATCGAACTCGCAAAAATATGTCCGATGATTATTAAGACGAACTCGAGGAAATAGAACGTAATAAAGGTGGATAGAATTTGGCTTGAGGATTTAAACTTAGTTGTTTGAGGAATGCTAGAGTTAGACTATGGATTAATCAAACGGTAACATTGAAGTTGGACGATTTAGTAAGGCGAATTATGATTACGGCATGAACGGTTATTAGATAAATCTAAATTGGTGGATTAATATATAACTTGGATAAAATAAAGTGTAATGATAAGGTGCCTTGATCGTTTCGATGATAACTATAATATTAACGTTCTTGTCTTGTGCGAGCACCACTACTCGCTCGCATATGCGTCATGCTCGGATTAGGACGATTATTCCGGTAGAGCGTTAGCGTGGTGATCTCATGTCCAGTGGGATGATCGAACTTACGGGAGACCAAAACATGATAATTAAAGGATCTTCTTGACTTGTGGTTTGACACGATAAAACGAGTTTGAGAATACAAGTGAATCGGAAGTGTTTCGAGGATGAGTTAGTCTAGAACATAAAGTAAGATACGCTTGATGGTTTCATGAACGGATACGTAAATTATATTGGAAGACTTAGAGTTATGATTGAGATCGAAGATTTAGAATTGAATCATGATTTGGTGATCTAGACTTAGAAAAGGATGGATAGGTTGGTTCTATCAAACTTGTTTGAGGAGATAGACTAAGTGAATCGCTAGGTTTGACGTACGATATGGAATATCATGGATTCGACTGAACGAACGTGTCTTAGGGATAGCTTTATTGAAATAGACCCAGACCATGTATAAATGAACTGTAGAAGCATAAAAAATATGCCGGATGACTATACGCGGCATATTGGTGCAGCGTAGCATAAGCAGAAGCCTTCAGAGCCATCAAGTGTGCAACAGAGCTCTTTTCGATAAAACCCAGCATGAAATATGAAAGCTCAAAGGATCATCCGCGTAAGGCAGTACGTCCAAGCCACTTCAGCATAAACAGGGTGCTTCATCGCCTCCAGGGCGTAAAACTCATCCTCTTTCAGACGTAGCATTGAGGTGTACAAGAGACGCTTTGTATTCTCCGAAGTGAACCTATCAGACCCTGCAATGAACCTGACGTCTGGACTTCTGACAAAGGGATACGGCTCGACTACCCAAACGACGGCTATAATGATGACACAGCACTGCGACCCAGGCTGTCAAATACCGCCCTCCCCTTTGCGTAAACTGCTTTTACAAGCACGAAGGGATACGCTGCCTTATTTTACACAGGCAAACACGAGCTATTTATGTTCTGCAGTAGATAAACCGCCTGTCACATCAAAATCTGCACTCCATATGGGGTCGAGGCACGTCTCTACGTTTAATGCACAGAACAGTGACAGTTTCTCAAGGCACGTCTCTGCGACTGATGCGCAGAAGGAGTCGCAGACCTTCAAAGACACGCCTCCACATTTAATACACAGGATGGTGGCAAATCTCGGCATTTAATGCAAGAGATTTGATTATATCTTCAAAAGCCGTAATTCCGGCTAAGACGTCCCTATCAGCACTCTGGCACGGTACGCAGCGGCTTCTATGCCTGCTCGGCCTCTACGACCATTCGGCTTCTACGTCTGCTCGGCCTCTATGACCATTCGGCTTCTACGCCTGTTCGGCCTTTATGACCACTCGACTTCTACGCCTGCTCGGCCTCTATGACCACTCGGCTTCTACGACTGTTCGGCTTCTACGCCTATTTCGGCTTCTATACCGGATTGATAACTATTTGGCTTCTATGCCATGGTGACAGACATTTGGCTTCTATGCCAACCTCTTCTACACAATCGATACCTACCTATGTGGCTTCTACGCCGTGATTTTCATAGCGATTATACGTGTTTTGTCCCTTAGTTAGACCCGCGTCACACGCTCATTCAAAGGATCATCTATACGCAGGCATTGGTTACTTTAACCGTTGTGTAAAAGGGTGCTGTACTTTCCACTCCTCGGTTTCTATACCGACGGAGTGGTCACTGTCACTAAAACTCTATAAATAGAGACCTCTATCAATGAAGAACAAGGTCGACAAATAAAAAGGAGAAATAGGAGATCGAGAGAGAGAGAGGAGAGAGAACCCGGGGCTCAGGCAGAGAGTAGGGATCGACGACTTTAGCATCGTGCATCCACCCTCTTTTGCAACCTTCGAAGCTGCTTCCTATCTTCTACGGCAATTCTTCAACATCGTGTGGTCCAAGGGCTAAAGTGATCGACTGCAGATCAGACACCTATAGCAATATTTATCCAGATTAAATAAATTATACTCCTATATCGTCATATAGGATCAAATTGTACAAGTTTATTTGTAAACCAAAGAAGGCGGGTTTCTTATAAACCCCATCCTGAATAAATTTTCCATTCTTTCGTTTAATACCACAAACAAGATGGCGACTCTGCTGGGGAAATCTTTCTCTTCTGATGAGGAAGCAATTGCTCAACACGATGCGGTATCTATAGGAACCGTAAAGAAGACACTGGTCGTCCAATTCGACCAGTCTGCCTACGAAGACATGCTTCGAACCGGGGGTAGCTCTCACCCTCTCTCCGTCCAAGACAACAGGAAGCTGCGCAAGGTCTGGATGCCCAAGACATCCTCTACCATTCCTGTGGACTCTCCGATCTCTCCGACCTCTCCGACCAATGAGGTTGTAGCATTGCTCCCTCCGTGCCCTGTACGTAAAATTTAGTCTCCCGCTACGCGCGGTACAGACAAAACTTCGGACAAAGCCTCAGCGCTAACCCAGAAGTATCCACTGCGCTATACGCGTAGGAACCAGTCTTCCGCTATGTGCGGTACAGACGAAACTTCGGGCAAAGCCTCAGCGCTAACCCAGAAGTATCCACTGCGCTATACGCATAGGAACCAGTCTTTCGCTACGCGCGGTATAGACGAAACTTCGGGCAAAGCCTCAGCGCTAACCCAGAAGTATCCACTGTGCTATACGCGTAGAAACCAGTCTCCCGCTACGCGCGGTACAGACCAAACTTTTAATGATGCCTCAGCGCCAAATCGAAAGTACAAATCACTCTCCATGCGCAAGACAACATCTGACCTCTACGGGGAACCAGATGAGCGCTGTGATTTCTGCAAGGGGAAGCAAGCGGTAGAGTACTCAACTTCTCGGCCATTACACCAGCGAAGAAGCAATCTGCCTACCCTCCAGATTACGCGGGAAGCCGACGGCCGACTGAGGACCTCTTCAGCTTTACGCCAGTCTGAGCAAATCTCCAAATTATGCCAGGCGGAGTCCCTCGACGTAAAGCAAGCTCAGGTTGCAGGAAGGCACCCTCCCCAGGGATTATCCGCCACCTAGATGGCCAACCTGTTGTACACAGGTGGCGTAGGGAGAACCATGGTGCCCAATCTCCGCATGCCCACCAATGGGAACAGAAGGAACAAGCCGTCGTCTTCTTGCTCCACTCCTCCTGACCTGCGCGAATATCTAATCCAGAAGCATAAGGAGAGGGGACCTTCCAACATGTCTATTATGCCCCCTAGCGAGCAATGTTGTAATAGTCATAAAATTGTGATTAACTGCTGCTGTTTTAAAGCAAAAAGGTCAGTTTTCGACCGATTGAGCTACTCTCAGTCTTTCCGGGAAGAAGAGCCCGCGCATGCATCAGTGAACATGGCTTCACACATACCTAGAAGAGGGCAGAGCTCAAGACATCATCCCGCTAGGCCTTTGAGCCGAAGGAGATTCGAAGATCTCCTCAGGAGCACTGAAGTTGGGGTATTCCAAAATACCCGTGCAAGATCACATCAACCAGCTTCGTACTCGTCTGATTTCGACGCTGGGGGTCGCCAATCTCCCAGATCAGACGCTGAGAGTATAGAGTCGACTTCTGCAGCGACCTATACTAATCCTTCGATGACGCCCAGGGAAAGAGGAGTTTACGCCGTTGAAGATGAACGCGAGGAAGCTTCGCCGTCAGGAAACGCGGAACAACGCATCACTGTGCTGGAGACATCTCTGAAACAAATGCAATCCATGATGGAGAACATACACCAAATGATGCTAACTCAGCACGCAGCTGCCATGGCTCAAGCATCGGTCCCGCCAACTCAGATACGTGTGGGGGTGGACTTACCACCATCCAACCCGAGCCAAGAGCCTGCTCTAGATCAAGAGTCAGCAGTTCCTCCACTTCCTCACTCGGAGAATATATTACCTCCCGTTGGAGTCACGATGCAACCAACTCCGCGCTACACCGTAGTCCCGTTTCCAACTGAAAATCTGATGCAGGCAGTACGGGAGTTGAAAGCCCAGTTCGACGCCTTGAAGCACAAAGATCAGCTCAAGAAACTAAGAATTAACCAGCCTTACCCAGCTATCTGGGAAGAAGTCCCTTTCCCTCTGAGGTACAAACCTCAGACTATGGCTCTGTTCGAGGGAAAAACATCACCAAGTCAGTACATGAACTATTTTAGTATGATGACAGTGTTGCTACAAGGGAACGACGCCCTCCTCACTCGGGTGTTCAAAGGCTGCCTCTCAGGAGTAGCCTATCAGTAGTACCGTAGCTTGGCGGACAACTATATTACTTCCTTCGAAGACTTCAAAGCTTTATTCTTTACGCGATTCTACGAGGGCGGAATGGACATGTCTATGTCCTCTCTCATCGAAGTCAAGCAGAGGGAAAAGGAGGACGTTCGTACCTTCGTCGGACGTTTTCGTCAGGCCACCTTACAGATGCCTCCAGGAGTTCCAGACTCGGCGTTAGTAGACATTTGCAGGAAGAACCTCCTTCCCATGGTCTCGGTATTTATAGGACCCTATCAATTCCATGATTGGCCCTCGTTCATCATCTCGGTAGTGGCCGCCGAAGACAACATTCGCAAGGCGTGCGACAATGGCATTATGATCTCCGCCTCTGATAGAGGCAAGAGGTTATCTCCCAGCAGCGACCATCCCTGCAGCTCCAAGGAAAAAGAAGCTCTGACGGTCAATACATCCAGACAAAAGACTGCGGCGACCACGCAGACGAGACCCGGGACTTCCAGGCCCGTCGAAGTCTACTTTTTTGACGACGACAATATCCCAAGTGTATTCGAGTGTCTCGTCAAGAGTGGCAAGATCGTCCTTCCGGAGCTAAGGCGACCCCAAGAAGTCGGTAGTACTGACGACCCCAAATACTGCATCTTCCACAGATACGTACACCACCCAACAAAGGCGTGTTACATACTGAAAAGGAAGATCCAGGGGTTAATCGATGCTAAGGCCATCACTCTGCACAATACCGAGAAGACGGTCACGGCCAACATGATCTCTCTGCGGTTTGGCGATCTGTCCTCCCAAGAATTCATGGACGGTGTCACGCCCATTTCCTGGACCACGATGGACATCGTCAATCTCCCTCCAACTAGGGGTCAAAATCATGACCTGGTACCCCTAACCACCCGACAGGGCGAGATTATGTGAGTTCACCCGGATTTGGTGTCAGAGCTCGAGGAGGAGACTAAAGCTACTAAAGCTACGTCTAAAAAAAGCTCCAGATGCAAACCATGCCATATGGTCGCAACTCCTTCGCCATCAGACGAAGACGAGGTACTTGCTACAACCCGTTCAGGGAAAGCCTACCTCAACGACTACAGAGCAAGTCAGGAAGATGCGCCGACAGACGCTTCGACTGCCAAACCTTCTGGACCAGGCCCAGTCGTACCAGATGCCAGCCCTTCAAAACCAACTCCGGCGGACAAGGGGAAGCAAAGAGAAGTGCGCTTCGATAAACCTGTGAAAAATATTCTGAACAAAGGTTTTGAGAAGCCCTACAACTTTGACATCCTGGCCCAACTGGCTAATACACCAGCCACGCTCTCCATCTTCGAGCTACTCAGTCTCTCCCAAGACACTCGTCTAGCCCTGAGTGAAGTACTGATGCAGGCGGAGGCATGCTTGACCCAGCTCAAGTTCCCCGACGAAGAACCAGTGGCATGTCCTCAATGCCACAGTATGATGGAGGTGGTCCCAAATATCACTTTCACCCAAGACGATATACTGTTAAAACATAAACAAACATGACAGGCCCCTCTATTATACTGGGTACGTCGGTTCCATGGAGGTCAATCGGATTCACATAGATCCGGGATCGTCGATCAGCATCATCCCTCACAGTCTGCTCGAACCATTGAGGATTCCTACCAGCGAACTGGCTTACACCTCTACTACAATCGTGGGTTTCAATGCCGGAAGAAGTAATTCGTTGGGAAAGATTCGCCTGAGGATCCAGATTGGCAACCTCAGATCGGTGGCCACGTGCTACGTCATCGATTCAGAGGTGTCCTACAATATTTTGCTGGAAAGATCATGGATCCACGACCACAACATCGTTCCTTCAACTCTACATCAATGTCTTAAATATGTAGACCCCCAAGGGACGGTACAAACGGAGGTTGCCGACCTAAACCTGTTTAAAGAAGTAGAATCCTACTATTCCGATGTCGAGTTGTACTCTCAAGACCACACGGAAGAAGTATCGGACGAGATGGAGAAGGAATCCCACTGGGAGCCAGGAGAACCTTCTGCCGCACTACCGCTGTCAATCAGAGTGAAAGGGTGAACCACTCGTCCAAAAGCCATGGAGCCTACGGCTATTAACTTGAACAAGACCAAGTCAGGAAAAGGGAGCGATCCTCTAGTGGTCACTCCGAACCAGAAGCCTCTACCCTTGGTCATCAACCTTCGACGTAACGGACAGCCGACCGATGTAAATGCGACCAGGAACGGAGTTCCAGATGATAATAAACATCCTCTTTTCCAGTACGTTAACGCTCAAATTCTAAATCAGGAATCCACTCCCCGTGACGAGGTAGAACTCATAGCACAAAAATTCTTAGAAGTTATGAACTCCTACCGTCCGTATGTCTGGGAAGTAGCGTCATCATCCAACGTCGTCACGACATATGGACCACAGGAGGATTCTATCTTCATTCTCCCGCCTACCGGCAGCAGCCAGCGTTCAATAGTCTTCGACCGCATGCGTAATCAATCGGCTATCCAGGAAGATCCTTTCGACGACGATACTGAAAAAATGCAGGTTCACCGATACAGCCCACAAGCGTTGAGGATCATGCAAAATATGGGCTATGACCTGGAGCGGAAGCCAGGCCTCAACTATGGAAGGGGCAGACGAATGCCGCCGTGCGGCGACCCCCGCTATCGACAAACTCGTTTCGGGTTAGGGTATGCCACCTCCCTTACGACTCCTAAGTCAGACGAGGACATCTTTTCCTTCTCCCAGAATGGCTCGTCGCCCTCCGACTCACCTAATGCTCTCGAACAAACACTATCAGTGAATATGGTAGTGGCAGATCCCTTTGAAGCAGATAAACAGGATTCTGAGCCGTTTGAGAATGACTCTTGGGCTCAACAAATGGATACGCAGTGGGAATTCCGCTTCGAGCAAAGAGAACCTCCCACCAAAGACGAAGTTATCCAGGTTGATGTTGGGGATGAACTTTTGCCAAAGCCGATATTCATCAATAACAATCTTTCCCCAGCTGAAAGGGAAGAAGTTATCCGGCTGATAAAAGAATATATCGACGTCTTTGCATAGAATTATGAGGACATGCCGGGCCTTGACCCGAAGGTGGCTACTCATAATCTTAATATATTGACCGACTCGAAGCCTATGAAGCAGCACCAACATCGGTTCCGCCCAGACATGATGGACGCCATGGAAGCTGAAGTTAAGAAGTTGATAGCCTACAGTTTCATCCGGGAAGAACAACACCCCGACTGGGTCGCCAACGTTGTCCTAGTCATAAAAAAAAAGGAAAATACGTATCTGCATCGACTACCGAGATCTGAATGCAGCCTGCCCCAAGGATGAGTTCCCTCTTCCCATCACGGACATCATGATCGACAACACCTGCAGTTTTGAACGCATGTCTTTCATGGACGGATTCTCAGGATACAATCAGATCAAGATGCATCCTGAAGACGAGAAGCACACTGCCTTCCGGACCCCGTTGGGAGTATATTGCTATACGGTCATGCCCTTCGGATTGAAGAACGCCGGGGCTACATACCAACAGGCTATGAGTAGCATATTCCATGAGCATTTACGCAAAACAGTAGAATGTTACGTGGACAATATAGCCATCAAGAGCTGCCTCAAAAATGATCATATTCAAGACCTGAAGACGGTATTCGAGTTAATGCGGCAACATCAACTCAAGATGAACCCTACGAAGTCCTTCCTGGGTGTATCTAGTGGCAAGTTCCTAGGATTTGTCATTATCGCCAAAGGCATCCAAGTGGACCCTGACAAAGTCCAGGCCATCGTAGAAATGCGACCGTCCCACAATCTGAGGGAACTCCGGGGATTTCAAGGTCGTCTGGCTTATATCCGGAGGTTCATATCCAACCTCTCGGGAAGATGTCAGCCCTTTTCGTATCTCATGAAGAAAGGTGTATCCTTCGTATGGGACAAAACTTGTCAGCAAGCATTCGGGGGTATCAAACGCTACCTCACCAGTCCGCCGGTTCTGGTGCCTCCCATCATAGAAAGACCATTCTTGCTGTACGTTCGAGCAATAGATCATTCGCTAGGAGCTCTTCTCGTACAGAAGAACGATGTGGGCGCATGAACAGGCTATCTACTACCTCAGCAGGATGATGGTCGGAGCCGAACACCGGTATAACCCAGTGGAGAAGGAATGCTTGGCTCTGATTGTCATGACCCGCACCCAGAATTTAGGCATGAGTCGTGTGTACGTCCAGCCGACGCCGCAGCATCGGCGATAGAACGCTGTCTAGGTCTCAACATAAAATATATCTTGTCAATAGTCTCAACTCCGTACGGAGGACAATGATAATAATCCACAGTTCTATAATATACTCAATCACAAGCTATAAGAAATAATGGGCACGATGAGAATGGAAAAGAGTTCTATATAAACCAACCACAATAAGTCCAACTCAAGTCCTGGGTCTAGATGACCTCACAAAGTCACAAAATAATAAATACAACTCAGTCTCAGTCTAAAACAATAAATGCCGAAAAAGTAATCTAAGAACAGGCAGGTAAGATCTCCTCTAGAATAGGCAACTCCTCTGGGATTTTCGGAGTGAAATCTCCCTCTAATCCTGGGCCGTAATGAGTGGGGCAAAAGTTCTCCAGGTCCTCTGAAAAATGTTATCCAGTCAGGATTGGAGCGAAGCATAAACACTAACAGCAGTTTCATTAAGTTGACAAAAACTATAAACAGTGTAAGAAATATGAGATGAGAATGTATGCTGAAAATATAAAGTACTGGAGAAATGAAATAGGCAATAGAGCATCTAGCAATGAACAATAACAGTGAATGCTAGAACAAGTAAATCTGAATAAAATAGACATCTAGCTAAGTATTTGAATTATCAGTTTATTATGTGATCGGCTTGGGACTAGATCAGGCTGGTTATATATGATTAACTATGATTCTTGTAGGTCAGGCTAACCATATGGTTAGCTATAATGCATGTAGTGGTCAGGCTAATCATATATAACAGCAATGATGCATGTAAATGGTCAGGCTGCACCCGACGTGAGAAGTGGGGTGAGCTATGATGCATGTAAATGTTTGGATATGATCACATAATCTACTAATAGTTCCCCATCCCCCAGCTAGCACGATGGATTCCAATCACGACTCCTCATGATGGGGATCTAGGGTGCTAACCCGTGTATCCATAGTGTCGGAATCAAGTATGTACTACAACTGAATTTATAGAAGTAATCAACAATGAAAACTGTCAGAGAATGTACTCGCCTGTGGTCCTGAGCGATGAGTGAGGATCGATGTCCAAAATGGAGTCACAAGAACCTATATATAAGATATCAATGTAAATAGGGTAAAATGAAAGATGGCATGAATAACTAACCAATAAATGATATTTCTAGGTCATATCTAAGTATAGGCTAGGTTAACCTTGTTACTCTAGGCTTTAAGTTAATACTACACAATATTTACATACTAGGCATTTAGTACAGATATAACTCCTATATAGATTCTAAGGTATTATCAATCCATATAACTGTTACTTAAACTAGTACTCCAAATGCAACATTAACTCATAACCACTATGCGTTAACTAGGATACCAAGTACTGATACTCTACTCACTAAACTGACACAGTACTTTAGGTTCACTCACACAGGACTCACTACACACTCACTGACCTCACTACACAGTCCAAATACTGAGACAATAGACACTGCTCACACAGGTAATATACACACTGGTTTACACTCTCAGGCACATTAACACACTGATAAACAAAGAACACAGGCATCTAACACATAGGTAATTCACTCACACACACATATTCACTCACTGGTACACAGAATTCATATAGGAACACTCACTGATTACACTCACAGAACTGAATCCTGATACACTAAACCTACACCCTACTGAATTACACACAGATCTCACCCCCTACACACTGATACCTCACTGTGTTCACAGGTATCATCTACACACAGTACACACTGAGTACACTGGTTTCACACCTACACATAGGGACACTGAGAAACAAATTTCTGGGGCACTTGGATACTGGTATACTACACCCACTGCTCACCCAAGGCCAAATCTGCATAGCGTACACACACACTCTAATATGTATACTGATATATTCTGCACATGCACACACAGGAACAACTCACACACACAGGAATCTTAACCACAGCTATACTCACTGAACACAATCTGATACAAAATCCTACACTCACATAGGTATACTGAAATCTGAAATAAACCTAGGACACACACACAGACACATACAGATAAACTCTCACCTAACTGATATACATTGACACTAATGTTTAGCACAGGGACACTTACACACTAGGTACTTACTCTAAACAATACACAGTTAGGAACTCACTGACATATACCTGCTCATACACACCAACACAAGTTTCCCTCACACAGAACTTACACTACACACAGACACAATGGCACACCTAGTTCACAGCCATTGAACCCCCATTCACTGATACCACAAGTTCCTATACTACCCCACACAGTATTCACACAGGCATAGCTTACTGAATACACACTCACACACAGATTCTGATACTCGATACATGGACACATATACAGGTATACATACTGGCACATGAACTGATACATTAGGTTCTGATACACCTACACATAAAACTCACACTGCTACTGGAGAATAAAAACCTGGGACACACTGACACAGATAGGCACTGCTATACACACAAATAAACACAGACACACCTAATACCTAGATACTCTGATACAAGATCACACAGGTATACACAACACACACTGAAACATCTTAGAACCCGACTGCACAGAACCCCCAATGCACACAGCACAGTACAGCTGAACCCGACTGCACACATACTCTTTTACAACACAAATATATTTATGTATATAGATTTATATATCAAAATATGCAGAAATTCGAATACATTAGGTAGATAAGTTCCTAATAAACATTCCATCGAACACAAGCAGTGCAGAAAAATGGATTTACATAAGAACCCATGAATCCTTAAATCAAAACCCTAAAATCGAGTTCAACCCTACAAATATGAGATAAAATCTGCCTACATGTAAACCCCTATGATTTAGGGTCCACAAAAATTGGAGAAAACCAATGTAGGTCACCAAAACCCTAGAATTACTTAGGTCTTCATGTAGGATCTTAGAAATCGAGATCTACACAAAAGAGGGTTCCCTAATGGTAATAATCAACAGAAAACAGAATCTGAAAGAACTAAAATTGGATTTTACCTATAGGGAGATGGTTTCCCTATGAAGGTTCTTCTTCCCCAAGGTTCCTTGACCCAAGCTTCTTGTTTCCCTTACTTTGGAGGAGGAAGATGGAATCCCTAGGGTTAGATTCCAAATTTGGTGTGGGGAGAAATGGTTTTTCTAATGGAGGCTAGGGTTTCTTTCTTCATGAAGGAGAAAAAGGTTGAGGGTGGCTCCCTTTTATATTAAAAACTAGGTTAGGGTTTCAAATGCATAGGTTTAGGTTAAACCCCCATGTTAGGTCATGCAGAACTCAATTAACTCAGGTTTAGTCATTTTAGGGTTTGAGGTTCAACCCTAAAATTGGAATTCTAGGGTTTGTCTAGAATTTGGGTTTTCAAATTAGGGTTAGTCATTAGGTTAGTCCTAATGAGTTCTAGGGTTTGACCTAACCCAAACACCACTAACAATATATATATAGTTTATAAAAACTCAGCAGATTAAATTTAATACATAATTATTCAGAATAGTGAAATTACACAAATGCCCTTATCTGGAAATGTGGTAGTGACAAGTCCACCCTCCTAAAAAATTTTGTCCTCGAAATTGGACTGAACTAGAACAAGATAAAATCAGAAAAGGAAATATACCTCAAGTCTAGAAGAGATACGGGTATTGCTCGCGCATTTCGTCCTCTCTCTCCCAGGTCGACTCCCCTGGAGAGTGATATCTCCATACAACACGAACCAAAGGAATAGTTTGGTTCCGCAACACCTTCTCTCTGCGATCCAAGATCTCTACGGGCTGCTCGGGGTAGCTGAGCATCGGACCAACCTCAATCTCCGAGTGATCAAGTACGTGACTAGGGTCTGCCACGTACCGTCTCAGCTGTGACACATGGAACACATCATGCACTCCCTCTAATGCAGGCGGCAAGTCTAGTCTATACGCCACTGCACCTACACTCGCAAGAATACCGAAGGGTCCGATGTAGCGTGGGCTAAGCTTCCCGCCTCCACCAAAATGAATCGTGCCACGCGTCGGAGAAATCCGTAGGAATACTAGATCGCCAACCTAAAATAAAACAGTCTCAACACGCATTCTAAACAAACATACACAGGCCAAAAAAATAATAATCTATACCTGAAACTCAAGGGGTCTACGGTGGCTGTCGGCCCAATGCCGCTGTCTGTCCTGCGCCACTCGCAGTCTGTCTCTGATGAGTTTTACCTTTTCTGCTGCATCCACGACCATTTCTGGTCCTAGCAAGGCTCTCTCTCCAACGTCGTCCCAAGATAACGGTGTACGACACCTCCGCCCATAAAGAGCCTCAAATGGTGACATCTCGATGCTGGCTTGGTAGCTGTTGTTGTAAGCGAACTCTACCAGGTACAGATGATCCTCCCAAGAATCTCTGAGATCTAGAACACAAGTGCGTAGCATATCCTCGAGAGTTTGAATAGTCCTTTCAGACTGTCCGTCTGTCTGGGGGTGGTATGAGGTACTGAACTTGAGCTGAGTGCATAAGCTAGCCTGCAGACTCCTCCAGAAGTGGGAAGTGAAATGACTATCCCGATCCGAGATGATGCTCACAGGAACTCCATGAAGCCTAACGATCTGTCGTACGTACATCTCTGCTAGCCTCTCTGTCGACGTGCCCACCTTGAAAGGTAAGAAATGGGCTGATTTGGTCAACCTGTCCACGATGACCCAAATTGCGTCCTTCCCTCCTGGAGAACGTGGAAGCCCTGAAACAAAATCCATGGTCACGTGCTCCCATTTCCACTCTGGGATCGGTAAAGGTTGAAGCAAACCACCTGGCCTCTGCCGGTCCACCTTTACCTGCTGGCACACTAGACACCGAGATACGAAGCGTGCTACCTCGTGCTTCATTCCATACCACCATACGTGCTCCCTCAAGTCTCGATACATCTTGTTGGCACCGGGATGCATCGAGTACTGAGAGCGGTGTACCTCCTGTAAAACCTCCTCGCGCAGCTCCCCGTTCGGCACACACATCCTCGTGCCGTGCCGTAAGGAACCATCATCTGCGATAGTAAAATTGTCCGACAATCCTGTCCGAACCTGTGCTCTGATACTCCTCAGAGCCTCATCATCATACTGCGCAGCTCTGATCTTGTCCATCAGCTCGGACTATATCTGTAATCCCCACATCTGAATCTCAGTACCGGGAACTAACACCTCAATCTCCAAGCTTTCCAGATCAGCCAATAAATGCCTATCTGTCGTCAAGTACATAGCCATCGGATACCTGCTCAAGGCATCGGCGACTACGTTGGCCTTCCCTGGGTGGTACTGTAATGAGATGTCGAAGTCCTTCATCAACTCCAACCACCTCCTCTGCCTCATGTTCAGCTCCTTCTGTGTGAACACGTACTTCAAGCTCTTGTGGTCTGTGAAGATCTCCACACGCTCTCCGTACAGATAATGTTTCCACAGCTTTAGAGCGAAGATAACAGCTGCCAACTCCAAATCGTGGGTGGGGTAGTTCTTTTCATGAGGGCGTAACTGCCTGGAAGCATAGGCAATTACCTTCCTGTGCTGCTGAAGAACACATCCCAGACCCTTCCCTGAAGCATCACTGTAGATGGTGAAACCACCTGTCCCTGCTGGCAACGTCAAAACTAGAGCTATCGTCAACCTCTTCTTCAGCTCATCAAATGCGGCCTGGCAATCCTCCGTCCAGACAAAATCCACATCCTTTCTAGTCAGTCTGGTCATCGGTGCTATAATCCTGGAGAAGTCTTGTACAAACCTCCTGTAGTATCCTGCTAGTCCGAGAAAACTCCTGATCTCGGCTACCGAACTGGGGGTAGCCCACGACTCCACTGCCTCGATCTTCTGTGGGTTAACCGAGATTCCGTCACCCGATACCACATGTCCAAGAAATTCAACCTTGTCAAGGAAGAATTCACACTTAGAGAGTTTTCCGTACAGCTTCTCCCTCCTGAGAGTCTCTAAGACCAGCCTCAGGTGCTCTTCGTGCTCCTCCGGGGTCTTGGAATATATAAGAATATCATCGATGAATACTACCATGAACTTGTCAAGGTACTAGTGGAACACCTTGTTTATCATGTTCATGAATACTGCCGGTGCATTGGTTAAACCAAATGGCATCACCATGAACTCAAACTGGCCGTATCTGGTCCGAAAGGCTGTCTTCGGCGTGTCTTCTCTCTTCACCTTCACCTGGTGATAGCCTGACCTCAAATCTATCTTTGAAAACACCTTTGCCCCGCTTAACTGATCGAAAAGATCATCTATCCTCGGCAACGGGTATTTGTTCTTGATAGTGAGGTTATTCAAAGCTCTATAATCAATGCACATGCGCACCGTGCCGTCCTTCTTTGGTATGAACAATACCGGAGCTCCCCATGGTGATGAACTGGATTTGATGAAGCCTTTGTCCTGTAGCTCCTCAACTTGCTTCTTCAGTTCTGCCAGCTCGCTGTTGTTGACTCTATAGACATGTTGTGAAATGGGCTCCGCTACTGGAACCAAGTCTATAGAGAATTCAACATCTCTGTCTGGCGGTAAGCCTGGCAACTCCTCTGGAAATACATCCAGGAACTCCGCTATCAGAGGATGTGGCAACTCCTCTTCTTCCGCCCTGGCTCCACAAAATGTGCTCTTCCTTTGTTCCGCTGCTCCTCTGACGACCTCAAACTCTGACTCTCCTGGTGGTCTAAATAATACTCTGCCTCTATAACAATTTATAGTAGCATGATGCCTACTCAACCAGTCCATTTTGAGTACAATATCGTACCCCGAAAGTGGCATGACGAGTAAGCTCACGCTCAACTCTCGGCCTCCTACTGACACCCTCCGGCCCTTGCAGTGATCACGGACTAGGATAATACCTCCACCAGTCATGATCTTGCTAGTCCTAGTGTCACGACCCGCACCCGGAAATTGGGCATGAGTCGTGGGTACGTCCAGCCTACGCCGCAGCATCGGCGGTAGAACGCTGTCTAGGTCACAAACATAGTATATCCTGTCAATAGTCTCAACTCCGTACGGAGGACAATGATAAATAATCACAGTTCTATAATATACTCAATCACATAGCTAATGGTTCTGTGTCTAAATGATGTCGAAGTACATAAAATATAGACACAAAACTATGGGAAGCGCCAGAGTCGAATAAGGTAAATACGGGAATACAATCGAGAAGAACCGAACCTGTGATCAAGTCTCCTGCTGGCTCGATCTTCTCGACTGCCATGGCGTACGTTCGCCCCTGGGGTGCACCTCTCTGCTGCTGATGCTGGGCGAACCTCTGATGTTGCGGTGGAAGTGGTTTCCTCTGTTGTTGGCCTCCTGGTACGGCAGGTATCCTGTCTGGTCCTCTCTGGGCGGCTGCTCCACCCTGACCTGGACGAATGGTAGGGCAATCCCTCAGCTGGTGTATCGTCGATCCGCAGGACAGACATGAGCCCAATCTCTTCCTGCAGATCCCTCTAGTATGTCCTACCTTCCCGCAGTACGCACACTGGATGGCGGGCTGAGTCTGCCTCTGTTGCTGATGCTGGACCTGCCCTCGGGCTGGTGCCTGGTGCTGCTGGTGCTTCTGCTGAAAGGGCCTCTACTGCTGCTGATAGTGTGGACCCTTGCCCGGTCCCGCACTACTGTTTGCTCCTCCGGAAACATCGCGTCCCCTCTTGGGCCTGAGGTCCAAGTCGTCCTCGGCTATCTGGGCATCCATCAAAATGCCCTCGAAAGTAGCGGTACGATGTCCCGACGTACGAGACTTGATCTCCCTTGCCAGCCCCTTCCTGAACTTCCGGGCCCTGTCCCCCGGATCTCTAATCATCGACGGCGCAAAGCGGCTCAGGCGACAAAACTCTGCAGCATACTCATCGATGAACGAGCTCCCCTGGACTAAGTCATAGAACTGACTCTCCAAAGCTCCCAGGGCAACATCAGGAAAGAACTTCTCCTTGAAGAGCTCCCTGAAAGCTTCCTAAGTGAGTCCCTTGTCAAGGAGTCTCGGCTCTGTACGAAACCACGTCAAGGCGATGTCGAACATTTGGCTGCCGGCGGCCTCGATCTGAAGGGCCTCCGGAAGCTGCGCCAAGCACAAGTTCCTCTCGATGTCCTCTAGCCAATCATCGGTGTAGAGTATCCCTTTTGTCCCTTTGAACTCCCGAGGCATCATCCTCTTAAAATCCACAATGGTGCCCGGCCTCTGATGGTGCTGACCAGGATGCTGCTGCTGCTGAGTGACTCTCTCCACAGCCTGGAGAGCCATCTGATGAGCATTCTCCATGCTCACCCTCATCATCTCTGTCTGGGCCTGGTGTGCCTCAGCCTGCACCCTCTGGGCCTCTGCCGACGTCTTCTGGGCATCGACCATGCCCTGAATCAAAGCGAACATCTGTGCCCCATCGACGGGCACACCTCCTGGATACTGAACTGGTGGTGGTGGTGGTGGTAGAGGCTCCGTCGTAGCTATGGGGACCCTCTGAACAGGTGGTGGAGGACCCCCGAATGTTGCAGATACTCCCACATGTACTGGAGATATAGGTGGTGCTGTGGATGCCTGTCCGACAGGGCGAGAGGTGGCAGATCTCTCTGACTCTACTGCTCCGAGTCTCCGGGACCTGGTCCTCGGCGGCATCCTGAAGACAGATCGAAGGATTTAATTAAGGCAATAGACACGATATCATCAAGGAAGGACAGTAAATTTCTAAAGGAAAAATCATTAAGAGTAGTATTATAAGAATCAGAAATTCCTAATTGTGATTGAGCATATCCTCGGCCTAATTCCTATTTCCTAAAACAGGCTCGTAGTAATACTCTAAGCGAGCACCACTACGATATCGCTCTAATACGAATCTAGGACTGGACCTGCATGGGCCACCACTAAAAACGTGTCATAACCCGCACCCGAAATTTGGGCATGAGTCGTGTGTACGTCCAGCCTATGCCGCAGCATCGGCGGTAGAACGCTGTCTAGGTCTCAACATAAAATATATCTTGTCAATAGTCTCAACTCCGTACGGAAAACAATGATAATAATCCACAGTTCTATAATATACTCAATCACAAGCTATAAGAAATAATGGGCACGATGAGAATGGAAAAGAGTTCTATATAAACCAACCACAATAAGTCCAACTCAAGTCCTGGGTCTAGATGACCTCACAAAGTCACAAAATAATAAATACAACTCAGTCTCAGTCTAAAACAATAAATGCCAAAAAAGTAATCTAAGAACAGGCAGGTAAGATCTCCTCTAGAATAGGCAACTCTTCTGGGATTTCCGGAGTGAAATCTCCCTCTAATCCTGGGCCGTAATGAGTGGGGCAAAAGTTCTCCAGGTCCTCTGAAAAATGTTATCCAGTCAGGATTGGAGCGAAGCACAAACACTAACAGCAGTTTCATTAAGTTGACAAAAACTATAAACAGTGTAAGAAATACGAGATGAGAATGTATGCTGAAAATGTAAAGTACTGGAGAAATAAAATAGGCAATAGAGCATCTAGCAATGAACAATAACAGTGAATGCTAGAACAAGTGAATCTGAATAAAATAGACATCTAGCTAAGTGTTTGAATTATCAGTTTATTATGTGATCGGCTTGGGACTAGATCAGGCTGGTTATATATGATTAACTATGATTCTTGTAGGTCAGGCTAACCATATGGTTAGCTATGAGGCATGTAGTGGTCAGGCTAATCATATATAACAGCTATGATGCATGTAAATGGTCAGGCCGCACCCGACGTGAGAAGTGGGGTGAGCTATGATGCATGTAAATGTTTGGATATGATCACATAATCTACTAATAGTTCCCCATCCCCCAGCTAGCACTATGGATTCCAATCACGACTCCTCATGATGGGGATCTAGGGTGCTAACCCATGTATCCATAGTGTCGAAATCAAGTATGTACTACAACTGAATTTATAGAAGTAATCAACAATAAAAACTGTCAGAGAATGTACTCGCCTGTGGTCCTGAGCGATGAGTGAGGATCGATGTCCAAAATGGAGTCACAAGAACCTATATATAAGATATCAATATAAATAGGGTGAAATAAAAGATGGCATGAATAACTAACCAATAAATGATATTTGTAGGTCATATCTAAGTCTAGGCTAGGTTAACCTTGTTACTCTAGGCTTTAAGTTAATACTACATATTTACATACTAGGCATTTAGTATAGATATAACTCCTATATAGATTCTAAGGTATTATCAATCCATATAACTGTTACTTAAACTAGTACTCCAAATGCAACATTAACTCATAACCACTATGCATTAACTAGGATACCAAGTACTAATACTCTACTCACTAAACTGACACAGTACTTTAGGTTCACTCACACAGGACTCACTACACACTCACTGACCTCACTGCATAGTCCAAACACTGAAACAATAGACACTGCTCACACAGGTAATATACACACTAGTTTACACTCTCAGGCACATTAACACACTGATAAACAAAGAACACAGGCATCTAACACATAGGTAATTCACTCACACACACATATTCACTCACTGGTACACAGAATTCATATAGGAACACTCACTGATTACACTCACAGAACTGAATCCTGATACACTAAACCTATACCCTACTGAATTACATACAGATCTTACCCCCTGTACACTGATACCTCACTGTGTTCACAGGTATCATCTACACACAGTACACACTGAGTACACTGGTTTCACACCTACACATAGGGATACTGAGAAACAAATTTTTGGGGCACTTGGATACTGGTATACTACACCCACTGCTCACCCAAGGCCAAATCTGCATAGTGTACACACACACTCTAATATGTATACTGATATATTCTGCACATGCACACACAGAAACAACTCACACACACAGGAATCTTAACCACAGCTATACTCACTGAACACAATCTGATACAAAATCCTACACTCACATAGGTATACTAAAATCTGAAATAAACCTAGGACACACACACAGACACATACAGATAAACTCTCACCTAACTGATACACATTGAAACTGATGTTTAGCACAGGGACACTTACACACTAGGTACTCACTCTAAACAATACACAGTTAGGAACTCACTGACCCATACCTGCTCATACACACAAACACAAGTTTCCCTCACACAGAACTTACACTACACACAGACACAATGGCACACCTAGTTCACAGCCATTGAACCCCCATTCACTGATACCACAAGTTCCTACACTACCCCACACAGTATTCACACAGGCATAGCTCACTGAATATACACTCACATACAGATTCTGATACTCGACACATGGACACATATACAGGTATACATACTGGCACATGAACTGATACATTAGGTTCTGATACACCTACACATAAAACTCACACTGCTACTGGAGAATAAAAACCTGGGACACACTGATACAGATAGGCACTGCTATACACACAAATAAACACAGACACACCTAATACCTAGACACTCTGATACTGTCACTACCATATTTCCAGATGAGGGCATTTGTGTAAATTCACTATTTTGAATAATTATGAATTTAATTAATCTGTTGAGTTTGATAAACTATTTTTTATATTGTTAGTGATATTTGGTTTTAGGTAAAACCCTAGAATGCATTAAGACAAACCCTAATGACTAAACCCTAATTTGAAAACCCAGTTCTAGAGAAACCCTAGAATTTAAATTTTAGGTTTGGACCTCAAACCTTAGACGGACTAAACCTGAGTTAATTAGGTTCTACATGACCTAACCTGGGGGGGGGGGGTTAACCTAAAACTATGCATTAGAAACCCTAACTGGTTTTAATATAAAAGGGAGTCTCTCTCAAAGCCATCCTTCATGTAGAAAGAAGAAACCCTAGCCTCCATAAGAAAAACCACTTGTTCTCCACCCCAAATTCGAGATCAAACCCTAGGGATCCCATTTTCCTCCTTCAAGGCAAAGGGAATAAGGAGCTTGGGTCAAGAAGCCTTGGGAAAGAAGAACCTTCATAGGGAAACCATCTCCCTATAGGTAAAACTCTATTTTTATTCATTTAAATTCTATTTTTCATTATTGTATGCCATTAGGAAACCACCTTGAGGTTAGATTTCGATTTTAGGGTTTCTACATGGAGATTTAAGAGGAAATTAGGGTTTTGGGTGACCTACGTTGGTTTCCCCAATTTTGGGAACCCTAATCCTAAGGGTTTGCAAGTATACATGACTACACCTCCTACATGTAGGTTAGATCTCGATTTTTAGGATTTTGGTTTGAGTATTCATGATTAATATTGTGGAATACGAATTCAGCACATTATATGTATGATAAAATGCTTCATAAGGGTATACCTATCTAAACTATTCTAATATTGCACATTTTGATGCATGATATATATGTATATATTTATACATATACATATATATATAGGTTTGTGTGTTTGGGGAAGAGGTGCACGGTGGGGATTCCTGTGTACAGTTGGGCTTTGGAGTAAACTGTGCACAGTCGGGTATCAGAGGGTGTGTGGCTGTGTTTGGGAGAAATTCATGTACATGTAAGTGTGTGTATAGGATTAAGATCAGTGAGTATTCTATATGGATTCTGTGTACCAGTGAGTGAGAGCCTGTGTGAGCTCGAAGTTCTGTGTGTGTGGCATTGTGTTTCAGTGCATGTTGGTATTAGAAGAGGGATGTCAGTATACCAGCATTGGGGGACAGATCAGTATCCGTATTTGGGGGTCTATGTGATGGATATTTGGGGTCTTGAGAGGTTGAGGATGGCAGTAGATGTAAGTATAGGTATAGTGTAGGTTTTGGGTTGTGCTTGAGTGTCATATGGAGTACCAGGAAATGTGCAGTGATGTCTCAGTACACTGTACAGTTCAAAAAATTGAACTGTGGTTAGAGTATCTGGGGGGTTTCAGTGGGTTGGTATTAAAGTGCAGGGTATTCTTTGGTTGGAAATTAAAGTCCTGTGTCTTAGTTCAGGGAGTTTATGTATCAGTCCAGGGTATGAGGAGTTTAGTGCATCAGTGAATTGGGTTCATAGTTTTCCATATCTCAGTATTTTGTAAATTGTCTGTGTGTGTTAGTCTCAGTTTTGACACTGTGTTAAGTGACTGTGTGTGGTAGTGTATGTATGGAGTACTGGTGGGCTATGCATCAGTTGAGAAGGAGTGTAGCTGTGAGTTTTCCAGTGTCATGTGTACCAGTTAGGTGAAAGTATATATGTGTGCGTGTTAATGTGAGTGTATCTAGTGATCTTAGGTGTCAGTGTGCCTGTATGTGGTGTGTGTTAGTAAACAGTAGGTGTATCAGTTAGGAAATTAGAACCTATGTATCCCAACATGTCTAGGCATTGGGAGTGTCTATGGGTAGCAGTATGTGTGAGTTTACCTGTATGTGACAGTGTGTGTAGAGTGTGTAAAACTGTGTATCATAGAACCCTGAGTTCAGTGTATTAGATACCAGTGTGAGCAGTGTGAGATGACTGTGAAATACCTGCTGTGTGTACTAGTGTGTGTGTCTCATAAATTCCAGGTTCAGTAGGCATCTGTGTATGTGCCATTGTAGGGAAACCTGTGTCTACCTATGTGAACCAGTGTGTATTCCTGTGTATCAGTAGGTAGTAGTGTGTGTGTGTGAGTGAGTGAATTCTGTGAGAAGAAGGAGAGCAGTGAGTTGTGCAGTTTCTATTGTAGCAGTAGCTAGTGTAGTCAGTGTGAGTACAGTGTAGGAATTTAGTTCCTGTGAGGTTAGCTGTGTGATCAGTGAGTATGTGAGGTATTAGAGCAGTGGGGAAACTGTGTCAGTATGTGTGTAGGTGTTCAGTGAGCTATGTGTGGCTGTAAGTGAGTTAGAGGTGAGTACCCAAATTTCAGTTTGTGTCTGTGAGTGAGTGTGGAAACCAGTGGGTATGTTCCTGTGTGTGTGCACCCTGAGTGATACCTGTGAGTATGTATCAGTGTTTATGTATCCAGGTAGTTAGGTAGTTAAGTTCAATACTAGATAATAATACTAGTTAGATTTGATTTTACCAAGTGTAGCAGCAACATTAGGAGTTAGAGTATAAGATTTGTATGTAGGTTAGGTAATATAAATATGTATGTCTATGTCAGTTAAGACATAAGTGTTAGTTATTATATACCAATATACATAGAGTATCATATTCCTTATATAGTTAGTACTAGTTAGTTAAGTGACCTTTTAGACTAGTTAACTAGTTTGAACCCTAAACCTTAGTATGACCTAGAAACCTCGTTTTTAATTAGTTAATCATGCTCCTTTCTTTAATTCATTATCCTGACATTAATTTTTCCATAAATAGGTCATTGTGATTCCACTTTGGACCTCGATCCTTACACTTTGCTTAGGACCACAGGCGAGTACATTCTCTGACAGTTTTCATTATTGATTATTACTATAATTCAGTTGTATTACATACTTGATTCCGACACTATGGATACACGGGTTAGTACCCTAGATCCCCATCATGAGGAGTCGTGATTGGAATCCATCGTGCTAGCTGGGGGATGGAGAACTATTAGTAGATTATGTGATCATATCCAACCCTCTACATGCATCATAGCTCACCCCACTTCTCACGTCGGGTGCGGCCTGACCTTTTACATGCATCATAGATGTTATATATGATTAGCCTGACCACTACATGCATCATAGCTAACCATATGGTTAGCCTGACCTACAAGAATCATAGCTAATCATATATAACCAGCCTGATCAAGTCCCAAGCCGATCACATAATAAACTGATAATTCAAACACTTAGCTAGATGTCTATTTATTCAGTTTTACTTGTTCTAGCATTCACTGTCTATTGTTCATTGCTAGATGCTCTATTGCCTATTTCCATTTTCTCCAGTACTTTATATTTCCAGCATTTATTTCCATTTTGTATTTCTTACACTGTTTATAGTCTTTGTCAATTTAATAAAACTGCTGTTAGTGCTTGTGCTTCGCTCCAATCCTGACTGGATAACATTTTTCAGAGGACCTGGAGGATCTTTGCCCCCACTCATTACGGCCCAGGATTAGAGGGAGATTTCACTCCAGAAACTCCAGAGGAGTTGCCTATCCTAGAGGAGACCTTACCTGCCAATTCTTAGATTACTTTTTCTATATTATTGTTTCAGACTGAGACTGAGTTGTATTTATTATTCTGTGATTTTGTGAGGTCATCTAGACCAAGATTTGAGTTGGACTTATTATGGTTGGTTTATATTAGAACTCTTTTCTATTCTCATCGTGCCATTATTTTCTATTAGCTTGTGATTGAGTATATCATAGAACTGTGGATTATTTATCATTATCCTCCGTACGGAGTTGAGACTATTGACAGGATATATTATATGTTGAGACCTAGACAGTGATCTACCGCCGATGCTGCGGCGTAGGCTGGACGTACCCACGACCCCTGCTCAAATTTCGGGTGCGGGTCATGACAGATACAAGATCACACAGGTATACACAACACACACTGAAACATCTTAGAACCCGACTGCACAGAACCCCCAATGCACACAGCACAGTACAGCTGAACCCGACTGCACACATACTCTTTTACAACACAAATATATTTATGTATATAGATTTATATATCAAAATATGCAGAAATTCGAATACATTAGGTAGATAAGTTCCTAATAAACATTCCATCGAACACAAGCAGTGCAGAAAAACAAATTTACATAAGAACCCATGAATCCTCAAATCAAAACCCTAAAATCGAGTTCAACCCTACAAATATGAGATAAAATCTGCCTACATGTAAACCCCTATGATTTAGGGTCCACGAAAATTGGGGAAAACCAATGTAGGTCACCAAAACCCTAGAATTACTTAGGTCTTTATGTAGGATCTTAGAAATCGAGATCTACACAAAAGAGGGTTCCCTAATGCTAATAATCAACAGAAAACAGAATCTGAAAGAACTAAAATTGGATTTTACCTATAGGGAGATGGTTTCCCTATGAAGGTTCTTCTTCCCCAAGGTTCCTTGACCCAAGCTCCTTATTTTCCTTGCTTTGGAGGAGGAAGATGGAATCCTTAGGGTTAGATTCCGAATTTGGGGTGGGGGAAAATGGTTTTTCTAATGGAGGCTAGGGTTTCTTTCTTCATGAAGGAGAAAAGGGTTGAGGGTGGCTCTCTTTTATATTAAAAACTAGGTTAGGGTTTCAAATGCATAGGTTTAGGTTAAACCCCCATGTTAGGTCATGCAGAACTCAATTAACTCAGGTTTAGTCATTCTAGGGTTTGAGGTTCAACCCTAAAATTAGAATTCTAGGGTTTGTCTAGAATTTGGGTTTTCAAATTAGGGTTAGTCATTAGGTTAGTCCTAATGAGTTCTAGGGTTTGACCTAACCCAAACACCACTAACAATATATATATAGTTTATAAAAACTCAGCAGATTAAATTTAATACATAATTATTCAGAATAGTGAAATTACACAAATACCCTTATCTGAAAATGTGGTAGTGACACTGATGTTCGCTATCCAGAAGACGCGGCACTATGTCACCGGCCAGACTATCCATATCATCTCCAGGATCAACCCTCTTCGAGTACTGATGAGCAAGCCAAGTATTCTTAATTCCTGGCTCGCAACTTGGGCAATGTTGTTAACACCATATGACATGGTATACGTCCCGCAGAAGTCCATCAA
Source organism: Iris macrosiphon (assembly GCA_036927795.1). Lineage (NCBI taxonomy): Eukaryota > Viridiplantae > Streptophyta > Magnoliopsida > Asparagales > Iridaceae > Iris > Iris macrosiphon. Next base: position 37,869,008 of record JAYESA010000001.1, on the reverse strand, counting down.
AGGCCAAGCGCTGGCTGACTTCCTAGCTGCTCATCCGATCCCGGAGGCCTCCAAATTATACAAAGACATTCCCGACGAAGTTGCAGAATGTAATTCCGCAATAGAAAGTGACGTATGGCAACTGTTCTTCGACGGCGCCTCCAGGACTGGTCCCCAGGGAAACGTGGTTTCAGGGGTAGGAATCGTCCTGGTCACTCCTGATAAACTCGTCATCTACCGAGCATATTCTCTTAACGAACTATGTTCCAATAATGTGGCGGAATACAATGCTCTGTTAATCGGGCTCCAAGTCGCTAAAGAACTGGGGGTCGAGTCCCTGGAAGCTTTCGGTGATTCTCTACTTATCGTCAATCAAGTCAGGGGAATATATGAAGTCCAGAATCCAGACCTCATCCCTTATCACCAAGCAACGGTCGAGATAGCCATGACATTCAAAGGGTTCTTCCTAGAGCATGTACCTCGATCTCAGAATCTGGAAGCTGATGCCCTAACCAGTCTAGCTGCGGATTTAGCCACTCCTATAAGAAGGCAAGATTCGGTAATCCTTCTTAACAGAGATTTATTCTGTGTGAGGAACAACTTTCACATAGAACGCAGCTACGCTGTGAATACGGATCCCCCTAGAAGAGACTGGAGAAGTCCCTTCATAGATTTCGTCGCATACGAAATCTTGCCGGAGGACCCCAAAGAAGCAGTATTCGTAAAAAGACGATCATTACGCTTCTACTTTGACGCATCTTCACAATGCCTATATCGCCGGACCTACGACGGACTGCTATTAAGGTGTCTCTCTGACGACGAAGCATAGCAGATTACCAGGGAAACTCACGACGGTATATGCGGAGCGCATCAGCCTGGTCCTAAGCTACAGGATCGTATCAGGAGGATGGGCTATTACTGGCCCACTATGATCACAGACGCGATCAACTATGCAAGACAATGCAGGGCCTGTCAGGTTCATGCAGACTTCATACATCAACCGTCTGAATATCTACATCCTACAGTTGCATCCTGGCCTTTCGAAGCATGGGGTATGGATATCATTGGTCCTATTCACCCGTCTTCTTCCAGAGGTCACCGGTTCATACTGGCTATCACGGATTACTTCTCCAAATGGGCAGAGGCGATCCCTTTTACTGAGGTAAAGGCGTATGACATAATCAGCCTCATCAAGCATCACGTTATTTATCGCTTTGGGATTCTCCGAAGGATAATCCATGACAATGGGCCTCAGTTCATCAGCCAAGCATTTCATCGATTTTGCGACAAAAATCAAATACATAATATTGCCTCTACGGCATATTATCCAGCTGCTAATGGTTTGGCGGAAGCTTTCAACAAAACCATTATCAAACTCTTGAAGAAGTTTGTCTCTTCAAACAAAAAAGACTGGAATGAGAAGCTGGGCGAATATCTCTGGGCCTACCGCACAACGGTACGGACACCGACAGGTTGTACCCTATTTTCACTGGTCTACGGGAGCGAGGCAGTTCTTCCTATTGAAATCCAGATCCCGTCGCTCAGGATAGCCGTGACTAATGAGCTGACCCAAGAAAAGAACGACCTGCTAAGGCTTCAAGAGCTAGAAGGATTAGACGAAAAATGCCTCCAAGCTCAACAGCGCATCGCGCTCTACCAAGCACGCATTTCCAAAGCTTTCAATCATAAAGTAAAGGAAAGAGTGTTCAAAGTCGGCGAGCTAGTTTTAGCCATAAGAAAGCCGATGATTCTTACTCACAGGAGTAAAGGCAAATTTCAGCCCAAGTGGGAAGGCCCTTATGTGATCGAGACAACGTTCTCGAACGGCGCTTACAGGTTAGCCCAGTCTAATGGAGACCTGTTAATGGCTCCTATCAACGATAAATTCCTGAAGAGGTATTATGCTTAATCTCCTCTGCTCAAGTAGAATATAGCGAGAATCTCAAAGTCTGACCAAACTACTTCCAGAACAAAACTAGTTAGGTCATATTCTATCATGTCCGTGTGACCTCTGAATAGATATGTCCTGCTAAAAGTTTTTCGAGAGTCTATCATGTTCATACTACCTCTGATATCACTCTCGCCTAAACTTGTCATTTATATTCCGAAATGATGGGTCCACAAAGTCAGAAAAGATTCACTTTATTTATTCCCGGAAAGAGCAGAATTACATTGGGGAAGCAAAAAGAAGAAAGGGCACATCATTGCGGGGGAGCGGTCAGATCGCGAATCAGCTTCGCCAGTGCAGCCACCCTCTCGTCCCTGGAAACCAAGGCATCAGCGCGGGCCTATTCCAGCCGTGCCTCGAAATTGTTCATAAAGGACAGTTCGGCCCTTGCCCGAAGAGAGCCAGCTCGGGCAGCTTCTGCACGCTCCAGGTCCCGTCGTGCTGTGCTCAGTCGACTAGTCGCTACGTCTAGACCTGCCAACGACTGAGAAACCCACTCCTCTGAACAACGTCACGACGCCAGAAGGGCGGCTGACAAACGACCCCTGGTCGGCTCCTTTCAGGTGAAAGATCTTCCCCGGCTTGCCGTGAAGATCGGGAGTCAGCGTCCACGACATCCTCCTAGAATGTGTGGCATGGAAGAAAGCCGAGATGGGATAATCTCTCGGCATCGTGGGCAGATACAAGACTACGCTCTCGGCAGGGAAAACCCAGGGTTCTCTCTTGGGCTTCGTCTGGGACTACTTGTCTATCATGTCCCCAAAGAGAAAGGCCGGCTTAATGTATTGCTCCCCGTCTACGTACGTTAGGGGCTCCCCGTTGATCATACTCAGCAGCATTCGCTCGCCCTGAGCCGATATCAAGATCCCCCTCCCTTCAGGATACTAGCGTCCGGAGACAGGAAATGTCACGTGCGACAGATCCTCCAGGTAGTTCGAATGCAGCATCCCGGCAACAGAATCCATCACCTCAGCTAGTGGAGACTCGTGCAAGTTAACTGTGAAAGTGCAAAAAAAATACGTCATTACAAATCTTGCAAACGCAAAGACCAAGAAACGACAGTCTGTGCTTTACGCCAAGACTGTACAAAATTTGGTCATTTTACGCCGGAAGTCACATCCTGAAGCGTAATTGGCGGTATACAGTTCGTGCTTTACGCCAGACTGCCAAAATTCTAGTTACTACGCCGGAGGTCCCATCCAAAGCATAAAACTAAAATTTTATAGTATATACCAAATTTTCGACAGTCAGAGCTTTTACGCTCAAAACTGCAAAAACATGGAGTTTTTACGCTGGCACATTAGAAATATGGGCGTAAAAGATGAAAACGTCTCCGTGCGTCATCTTCCTCAAAGAGGCTATCAGCACAGAAGACGACCTAGCATGGTCACGTTCAACGTGTGCGAAGGATTTTTCGTCGTTCTTTGTCATCCCCAATGGCTATACCTCTAAGGCCGGGTGCGCTACTCGTCGGCAGGAGCCTTCGTTCAGAAGGAAGTTCACCTTGCCCGACCGAAGACTCTCTCGCTGGGGCAGAAGAACGAGAAGAAGAGCCTGTGCTCTTTCCCTTGGTGGAGTGGGTTTGTTTCGGCGCCATTTCTGAAAACTCGGAGTGCTCGGAGAAAGAAAGAGGGGAAAAACTCAAATAATCGAGGCTCTCTTTCGCAGAAGACGAATAAAAAGTTTTTCTCTCAAAAGCTTGGGATATATATAGAGTTCGGGTCGACTCCTCGAATCCTCAGATGGGCTCCTCGAAACCCCAACCAAATCTCATAAATTAAAAATTTGGTTATGATTGGGTACTACGTCAGCCCACTACTCTCGAAAGATGGACAGTCAGCAAATCCGAAGAGTTTTTCGTGCAAAAGCAGGTCAGCGGTTCCTATGCTAAAGAGCTTTCTACGCTCGACAGCAACAGATCTACGATTTTTACGGTCGCAAGCTACAAGTCTATAGTTTTATGTCCGGATGCCTTTGTGCTCGGTAGCTTTTATGCTCGAGAGGCTACAAGCCTACGACTTTACGCTCAGCAGATACCAAATCGATGATCTCATGCTCGATGGCGTTTAGTTTACGCTCGGAGGCAACAGATCCGCAACCTTACGCTCGGAAGATTTCTTTTCCACAGGCTACAAATCTACAGTTCTACGCTAAGGGGCTTTTTACACTCGACAGCAACAGATCTACGGTTTTACGCTCGCAAGCTATCGGTCTATGGTTTTATGCCCGGATGCCTTTGTGCTCAGTAGCTTTTACGCTTGAGAGGCTACAAACCTACGACTTCACGCTCAGCAGCTACGAATCTACGATCTCACGCTCGGTAGCTTTCTACGCTCAATAGACTATGAACTGAGGATTCTCAGCTCATCTACACTACGGATCTCTGACTTTCCGTATATCCGAACAGCAAGGCGGTCGATTACAGGAGTTCACACAGAAGATACTCCTTCTTAACCTCAACATATCCCAAGTACCCAAAGCATACAGAGTTTAAGCATTGAGAAATTACTCTTATTGGGTCAATTGGAGGTTCATCCAGACTCCAGTCTGAATATCTCGTCTACCAAGATGGCAACTCAGTTTGACAGCCATTTCTCGACCCTGTCCAAGGGATTTACGAGAAGTCATTCTTGAAGACGAAGCCTGAACAAAAATTCTACGCGGTTCCTCAGTCCTAGCAACAGGACAGTTCTAAACGTTCAAAATGCTCAAAAGCATTCTATGGACTATTCGCTATGCGCAAAAGGACAGGACCTAGCACTCTTCTAAACAGAGTCGGCGTAAAGAATCAGACGTGTCGAAGCTACACATATTCAGACTTCACAGCAACGTATGGCAAGACGATCATATGGAGAAGAAAGACGACTTTTATTAAAGATTAAAGTCATGATTACATGTGAGGGAAATCCTGTCTACAAGGGGTTTTTCTTCATTCTTCATGATTACATATGAGGGAAATCCCGTCTACAAAGGGCTTTCTCATCATCGTCATCGGGAGATCGCCCCCAGAATCTGTTATACCGGGTTCTCACGTTGGTGATGGTCTTCCTCTTCTTCGAAGAAGATGATCAGTGGCAGGAGGATACAAAACTGGGCATATGACCCATCCTCCAACAGAAGGAAAGCAGGAAAACTCTTCTTTCCTACAGACCACCGCCGCTCTAGCCGGTCTGTCTGCCTCTCGTCACCAGAGGTAACTGGAGAAGGCGCCACTTGCAAGTCGTGCGGTCCAATGCGACCCTTCCCTTCTCCTGGAAGAACAGCCATATAAAGTTGCTGATTATCCCGAGCAAGGGAGGCTAAGATATCCTTCCATGATCCATCGTTGCAGTGGACACTTGCTCGAAGATGCCGTCTTTTTCGGCTCCTTACACGCTGGAAGAACATGATCTCCTTCTTCCTCAGATCGACCCGACGAACTCAGGCGATCATCTCTGCGTGGTGATGGGAATGTGGGGAGAACAGGTTAACTCCCCCAGCCTTTTTATAGGCGAAAGAGGTCACACCGGTCCCCAATAAATCTGCCATAAAGTCAGCATCGACTGTTTCAACGCTCCATTCAGAAACGTTTCGAGTCACGAGGAGCGGTTCATGCTTCATTCAAAGCGTTCCAAATTTCGAGGAATTTGAAAGCTTTGAAGGGGGTCTTGTAGAAGCATGAAAAATATGCCGGATGACTATACGCGGCATATTGGTACAGTGCAGCATAAGCAGAAGCCTTCAGAGCCATCAAGCGTGCAACAGAGCACTTTCCCCTAAAACCCAGCATAAAATATGAAAGCTCAAAGGACCATCCGCGTAAGAAAGTACGTCCAAGCCGCTTCAGCGTAAACAGGGTACTTCATCGCCTCCAGGGCGTAAAACTCATCCTCTTTCAGACGTAGCATTGAGGTGTACAAGTGACGCTTCGTATTCTCCAAAGTGAACCTGTCAGACCCTGCAATGAACCTAACGTCTGGACTTCTGACAAAGGGATACGGCTCGACTACCCAGACGACGGCTATAATGATGATACAGCACTGCGACCCAGGCTGTCAAATACCGCCCTCCTCTTTGCGTAAACTGCTTTACGAAGGGATACGCTGCCTTGTTTTACACAGGCAGACACAAGCTGTTTACGTTCTGCAGTAGACAAACCGCTTGTTACATCAAAAGCTGCACTCCGTATGGGGTCGAGGCATGTCTCTACGTCTAATGCACAGAGCGGTGACAGTTTCTCAAGGCACGTCTCTGCGACTGATGCGCAGAAGGAGTCGCAGACCTTCAAAGACACGCCTCCACATTTAATACACAGGATGGTGGCAAATCTCGGCATTTAATGCAAGAGATTTGATTATATCTTCAAAAGCTGTAATTTTGGCTAAGACGTCCCCATCAGCACTCTGGCACGGTACGCAGCGACTTCTACGCCCATTCGGCTTCTACGCCTGCTCAACCTCTACGACCATTCGGCTTTTACGCCTGCTCGGCCTCTATGACCATTCGGCTTCTACGCCTGTTCGGCCTTTATGACCACTCGGCTTCTACGCCTGATCGGCCTCTATGACCACTCGACTTCTACGCCTGTTCGGCTTCTACGCCTATTTCGGCTTCTATGCCGGATTGATAACTATTTGGCTTCTATGCCATGGTGACAGATATTTGGCTTCTATGCCAACCTCTTCTACACAATGGATACCTACCTACGTGGCTTCTACGCCGTGATCTTCGTAGCAATTATACGCATTTTGTCCCTTAGTTGGACCCGCGTCACACGATCATTCAAAGGATCATCTATACGTAGGCATTGGTTACTTTAATCGTTGTGTAAAAGGGTGCTGTACTTTTCACTCCTCGGTTTCTATACCGACGGAGTGGTCACTGTCACTAAAACTCTATAAATAGAGACCTCTATCAATGAGGAACAAGGTCGACAAATAAAAAGGAGAAATAGGAGAAGGAGATCGAGAGAGAGAGGGAGAGAGAATCCGGGGCTCAGGCATAGAGTAGGGATCGACGACTTTAGCATCGTGCATCCACCCTCTTTTGCAACCTTCGAAGCTGCTTCCTGTCTTCTACGACACTTCTTCAACATCGTGTGGTCCAAGGGCTAAAGTGATCGACTGCAGATCAGACATCTATAACAATATTTATCCAGATTAAATAAATTGTACGCCCATATCCTCGTATAGGATCAAATTGTACAAGTTTGTTTGTAAACCAAAGAAGGCGGGTTTCGTATAAACCCCATCCTGAATACATTTTCCATTATTTTGTTTAATACCACAAACATGAACGTGTTGATGTGAGTAGAATAATCTATGCTCGATCTTCAGAAATCTGAGTAAAGCGAGATTGGGTAGAATATCCCGTACGAATAAACAATGGTTTGACCTTAGGAATTGGGGTGAGCATCGAGCAATAAATTTGTACGATGAGTCATGAGCATAAACTGTACCTATGATCTTATGAGCTGACCTATCAGTTAGGCAAACTACCCTATATCGAGTAAAAGAACTTGTGTGACCGATTTTAGAGTATTGCTTGGGCAAGCCATAGAACTGGGGCAACAAGACTTAGAGTTAGGCTTGGAACGGTAAGTGTGTACTATGTTTGACACGAACAAAATTGGTAATAGGACTTGGACGCTAGTCAGTAGATTGGGTAAATCGTGCATAACAGTAGTGCAAATATTTTATTTTGAGTTGGACTTAGATTGGCATAGATTATGATTGACCCCGCTAAGAGGTAACGTCGTGGTTTCGTAACGCGAAATACTTGGAAACGGAATCTTGTTGCTCGAAAAAAATCATTCACTAGTAGCTTGTCCGACTTCTCTATCACTAAGTTTAGTTGAAATGCATATATTTGGGGAATGCCTTGAATATGTGTACGATCCAGACTCGTGATATGCTGATCTTGAATGCTAGTCCAAGTGAATATGTTAGATTCGCATGGACAAGTATAACAATTTGGATTAGTCACCCTCGGCCTAAGATCATCGTATATAATAGATCATGCCCTGCGTTAAGCGATATATGTTTCGCGCTAAGAAGCAATAGAGACCAAGTCAGAGAATACGACGTTCGAGTAATATAGCTAACTAAGTTTGAGTGATAGATTCATTCAAATGCATCGGACTAAGCACGCACACGACACAAAATATAAGAAAACGAGTAGGAAGTTGTGTTCAAACGGTTCTAGTGATACAGAGTGATATACTTGAGATAGATTCTATAGTGTGCGATAGAACGGTTTGCTCTCAGGAAGTCTCTAGGACGAGACTTGTTCTGAGTGGTGTATAATGTAATAACCCGTTCTGCGTCAATGAGGAGAGACGATTCAAACAGCATAAGTGCGATGACCCGTCCCGCTTTGCTCAGTAAGAAGAATCACATGAGGCAAATAAATTCAAACTTGGCCCTTAAGAAGTCCAGACTTAGACTTTCAAAGGCACGCTCGGAGTATCGCTCAGACGAGGCAAAATATCGCTAAGGTGGTGGTTATGATGAACCTGTCTTTTCTTAGCCTGTACATATAAAACATTGATGATACATGCTACTCTAAGAAAATTATCTCTTTTATGCTAATAAAGAATATAACGCACCTAGCTAAGGGAATAATCCTATCTTGTATTGCTTATCTATAACATAGAAAAGAAGTAACTTGGTAGATTTCCTTATGTGATGCTCTATATGCCTCCGTACGGTTTTAATACTCATATTAACCCTTTAGACTCGCACTAGTGTAAAGGTTTATGTTCTCACTATTTCAATGCTTGCCCGCTTACATGTTAAATAGTACTCCCTCGTCTCGTTTTAATGCTTGTCATATAATTTTATGTCATGACCAAGTAACACGATCTGCGTCTTGCATCCATCTAGTTCGCCGGAAGACTATCGAATAGTCATTTCGTGCAAGTATGAACCTGAAAGTATTTGGGACCATTAGGTCGCTAAAGTTAGTTCTTGAACGAGGGGACTGCATCATGTTAGGTTAAGCAACACTCGCCCTATACTGAATCTGACGGCTCGGAGAGTCCATAAGTGTGAACAAGAATCAAGAATTTAATATGTCATGTCATGGATCTCATGAATCTGGAAGACCCAAGACTTTTATGTTGCGGATAACTTGTGCACAAGGTAATTCAAATTTGTTCCTGCGGATGGTCACCAGGGCACTGGGGCCGATCTGATCCAGACGAAACATCGTGTTAATCTTCGTGTTCGGGCAGGATGGCATATAGCGCTTCATGATTATTTTGATGTATGTCATTCTCACTCTAAGACTAAGTAGTCTCGTGATTGGGCAGGATGGCATGTGATGCCTCGTGGTCTTTGAGTCACATACCATTCTCGCTCATGACTACGTCATGGTCCTTTATGGCTATGCCAGCGATGATTGTTCATATAGAATAAGTCATCTCGCTTAGCGACAATCTGCGTGCAAGTCATTACATCGAATCGATAATTTGAACAAAAGAAGTAAATGTTCAATGACGAGCAGGGAAGAAGAAAATCCACTCACTATCCCCTGCGACCTGTTCTTTGTATGCGCCATAAGTTGGGGGAAGGTACGTTGGATTCTCAGGTGTTGGCTCGAAACCTGGCCATGCAAAACCAGTGGATTTAGACCCCAAATAGCAAGTACCACAAAGGAAGCACAAAATGGAGAAATAAAAACCCAAGAAAAATATATAATAATATATAGGTTCAGTGTTGTAACTTAGGTCCATGGCATATCCTATCTCAAAGGCCCAACCCTACAACTAAACAAGGACAAGGGTTGAACCATCACATTATGATAGTCTACTTTCCTAGGCTACTAGCTGAATAATACAATCACAACCAAGTCCATTTCTTCCTAAATTAGTCAATCATTTGTACGGCTTGCTATTTTTGTGGAGTCTGAGGTTATCTCAGAAATAATGCATAATAAGTATCCTTAGATCACGTCAATGCTGAACATGAGCTAACTGAACCAAATAAATAAAACAGGCACTTGCAGGATGTACCAGTCCCCCGTAGGGCCACTGCGCTTCCTATATTGAAATAGTGGCTCGTCCAAGGCAGATGATATACAGTATCTGTGGTGGCCAGTCCACAACTCACTTAGAATGAATCTCTGTGGGAAGGTTCGTTGGCATAATCTCGGGATACTGTTCCCTCCAATGTTACTACAACTTTTAGTTACCTAATTAAACCTAGGTTGTGTTTGAAATCTTAAGGCGAGGCCACATGAGAATTTTCCTTAAGATGTCGTACAAGGTACGGACACACTAATACGAATCCATGAAAGTCAAATCTGAATTCACCCGAACGTGTATGCAATATTCAGATAATCAATATCCTAGCCACGCTTTAGTAGTTGACTCGCTTATTATGCCCGTATTGGGGAAACAATGTATATTTATAATATCACGCGTTCAGAAATTTGGAGGCATTCTTGTCACGACCCGCACCCGGTTTAGGGGCACGAGTGCGCGGGTACGTCCAGCCTACGCCACAGCATCGGCGGTAGAACGTTGTCTAGGTCAAGAACTATCTAAACAATCTCGCACTAGTATCCAACTCCATAAGGAGACACGGATAACTATATAGAATAACATACTTAATCACATAACTACAGCACGATAAGAAATCGAAGAAATAAATAAGAATACAACACAAGTCTAATATAAAAATCTAACTCAACAATAAATCCAAGTCTCAACAAAATACCGGAGACAAATCCGGTACCAAATAAACTACTGAAGAAAACTAACTAGATATCTAGTGATTCCGGCTAGACCTCCCGGAATCACGACTGCACTACTAAGTCCAAGACTGCAGCTACTCACCCTGTGGTCTACAAGTGTCGGATACCAGTCCTCTAGGCATAGTCTGGAAAATATTTTCCAGTCAGGAAGGAGCAAAGTATATTTCTAAATAGCAGTTCTATATCAATGATATAAACTATGTAGCAGTATATAGATGGAAATATACAAGATGCATATATAGGTACGAGAAACATACAATAAAGGATATACTGGAAATACTGTAAGTAAATGCAGGAAAGGAAACAATATATCAATGAGCAAGAATACTATGACTAAGTGTGTGAGTACTAGCTTTAACATGTGATCGGCTTGGGACTGGTAAACTCATTACATTGGTTAGCGATCATCCTTGAGGTCAGGCTAATCCGTGCGGATAGCTATGATGCGAGTAATAGTCAGGCTAACCATATGTAACAGTGATGAGGCATGTAATGGTAAGGCTGCACCGATGTAAGGCGTGGGTGAGCTATGATACATGTAGAGTTGGGTATGATCACATATCTACACTAAAATACTTTCCACCCCCGACTGGTATGGTAGATCCAACCATGGTACGCTATGGCACGGGATTCCCTAGGGAGGTAGCAAATCTCCCCGAAAATCAGTGTCTGTACATGTACAAGATAACAATAAAATAAGACTTGTACAAGCTACACCATGAACAAGGAATAATATCTTATGACGAGATCCGGATATACCAATCCGTGTAACCATCGTGTCGAGAATATGTATATTTATACTAGATATAATGAATATAGGGAATATCATAAACAAGAAACTATTCAGAGAATATACTCGCCTTGGGTCCTTAGCTGGTAAAACCAATGTCCTGTCCCAGAGTTTCGTCTGGAGGATCCAACAGCCCTATAAACATATAATAAACAATATAATGTTTGCATCATATGCTACACTAACACAAAATCAAATACCTAACTCAGGGGCTATGCCAGGTATGGCACTGGTCAATCTAGGGTCAGTGTGCGTCAAGTCGCACGGGCGTCGTGTCTGTGATTGTCGGGCAAGACAGACGATCAAAACGGTACGGGACTTGCCAATACATCAGTGTACGTGTGGCAATCTGCTAGCAGTTCACATGGTCATAGGTCAGGTGTAGTTACGGGGTTTCCGTATTTACACTCGGTCGCCTATAATATATATATACCAATTGGGTTACCAATAATTAAATATAATACATATATTGGGTTACCAAAATTTGCGTACAAAATATGTATAAGTATATATACATTAAATAGAAATATATATATTATATACATTTATATGTTAAAGATATACATAACACCCATTATTTAAGAATATATATTTATACCAAGGTAATACTTATACAATATATATATGTACCATTTAATTATATGTATAATATATACATTTTGAACAATACATATATACCAATTTTATATTAAAAATATATTAAGTATATACAAAATATATATATATATATATATATATATATATACATATACCAATATTACATATACTAGAATACGTATTTACATATATAAATCATATTAAATATATACATGTACATATACATATACATATTACCATTAATTAATATACTTATACATATACATATATTAGTATATACACATATACGCACACATATACACATAGATATATATATATATATATATATATATATATATATATATACGTATACATATATACACATATACGCGTACACAAACACCTACACACACATACGTATACACATACGTATATATATACTAACACGTATACGTATTCATATATATATAAAGGAGGGAAGAGGGAGAGGAGAGGAGCTCATAGGGGGCTGGCCGGAGTTGATGACAGGTCGTGGTGGAGCTGCAGTGGTTTGTGTGGAGGAGATGGCCGGAGTGCAGCTCGCCGGGGTCGTCGTGGGTGCTGCACAACTCGGTTGGCCGGATCGTGGGAAGTTGGGAGGAGAGCAAGGAGGGAGATGGAGGTGCTCAGGTGGTTCAGGCAGGGAAGGATGGGAGGCAGGGGAAACCTTGGGTCGCCGGGCCGGAGATGCAGGGAAAAGTCGGAGTTGCAGTCCGGTGTCGGGGGTGCAGGCTCGACTATGGAGTCAAGGGGAGGATGTCGACGATCTGAACAGATGGTGGGGGAGAAGACGTTCAGCGAGGTAGGACTCGAACGTTTGGCTGGTGTAGGGAGGTCGATGGTGGAGCAGTGTGGTCGTCGGCGGGGCTCAGCCGGGTGGAGAAGATGCAGCGGGGATGAGTGGAGACAGCAGGGTGGTTCGACGTCGGCTGGCCGAGAGCGGGGTCGGGGTCCGACGCGGGGAGATGGAGGAGGGGATGTCGACTGCAGGCTCTACGTCGGCTCGATGGGGATGGCTGGGAGTCGACTGTTGGCCGGAGAGGAGTAACAACGTCGGGGAATGCAGCTGGGGTCGGGGTCCGGGAAACAGTGGCTGTGGGGAGGGGTTGTATGGTGAACAGTGAAGTTGGGCTTGTGATTTTTCTCCCCTTTTTATTAAATTCAAAAGCAAGGAGAAGGAAAAGAAAGGAAGAAGAAGAAGAGAAGAAGAAGGGAAAAAATAAAATGAAGGAATGGGGGCTACGATTGGGTGTGGGCTAGCCTAGGTTTTTGGGGATTAGGGCTTGGTGATAGGACATTAAATAGGGAGAGAGTGTGTGGGAATTAAAGGGTGAGGATGCACCCCTCTAGAATGGATGGTCCTGATTTGTCATGAAAAAAAATTCCTACATGTGAGGATGGGGTGTTGACTAGTCAAAATTGGGCTTCTCCATTTGGTTAAACCAATGGGGTGTCGATACCTAATACAAATTTGTAATTTAGCCCCCTTAAATTTGGGTATTTGTACAGACGCATAAAATGATAAAAATATAGTGGGCGATTCGGTGTTTGGCATTTTGTAGGGTGAGGGGGCACCGTGTGTTTGGTATAGGCTCAATTAGCAGGGTACTGGAATTAAACCGGGATTAACGAGATCAGACAAAATGGTATACTCAATTTAATTAGAAATAAATATAAGTTGTGTTCTAAAATTAATTAGGAGTACATGGGGCCAAAATCAGGTCGGGTCATCAATATCATTAATGAAGAAGACTCAGAACAGAATATTATCCTAATTTGGGTCGTACGAAAAATAGGTCAAGATTGCCTCCAATTTCGATTGAAACGCACAATGATACAAAAATTAGAATTTATTTAGAATTTAAATAAACTTCCGCGACGATTTTTGTGCGGCTAAAATAAAGCACAAGAGAGCACAATTATGAGTTACAAAAAATGGCAGAATGGAAGGCGGGCATATCTAGGGCAAGGTTATGAAATTTGTTGGAAGGTAAAAGCTAGGATAGCGCTCCAAATATCGAAGCAACGGTAGCGCGCAACAATTAAATAAATTACGGTAATTAATTACTATCTCAATAATTACCTAAATAATGTAATTCAAATTCATAACCCTATATTTTGGTCAGGTGTTCATCTAGTGGGCTTCTAGGTCCAGTCTACCAGCTCAGACCTTAATGAATACTGTAAATATTTAAATATACATCTCATACAATTATTTAATTTAAATACACCTATAATGAAATTATTTAATATATCTACCATAATACTAATAATTATAAAAAGTCAAAAATACCCCTATTTTCAGAATGTGGTAGTTACAATTCTACCCTCCTTAAAAGAATTTCGTCCTCAAAATTTAAAATCCTCATAGTAGTGTTTATTCATTATATTATTTTCCATCAACGGTTAAATTCACCAACCCACAAAATCCTGAAATAATCCACCTTGTCATTTCACAATTTTCAAAAATTCTGAGATTATTGTATTCCTGAAAAATCCTCGAAATAAAATCAGTCTCCATTTTCCTCACAATTTCCTCCAAAAAAAATTTTAAGTTAATTTAATACTCGAAATTTGATATCTATTCCTCAAATTTAATTTTAATCAATGCACATATAAAAATTAAATCTCGTCCCAAAAAGTTTGAATTCAAATATGAATCCATCAATAATTTTATTCCTTGGTTTCCTTTTTCTTCAAAATACTCGACAACGCGATACCTATGGACTTCTTCAAATGCAACGTCCATAATATAAAATTTTAAAAATTCATAACTTGCGATCAAATAAATATAATGGCAATCTCCTAAATTTCCTCAAGTTTTTAATGATAGATATATCATAATCAATAATCCTCAATCCTACCATATTAAATTCTTAACCTCTCATTTAAATTAATGTTTATCCTCGAATTTTAATGGTAATTTAATCATATCTCAATCTTGACAAAATCAATGATTCATCAAATCTGCCATATTAAATCCTTAACTCTTTATGCTTATCTTTCAAAAATTTTAGCATCTCGTTTCTCTTGTTAAGTCATAACCTCTTTATAAATCTACTATGGTCAAACCCCAATAATCATGGTCGGAGAAAACTCTACCAACAGTCATTCACTATGCAATCTAAGAGAAAATATGTACGATCATGTGTCTTTTGTCATGGTATTGCAGTCTCTGTCAGGGTATACTACTAACTACATTCTAACAAGAAAATCATGCATACAAGCTACGGTACTAAGGACTCAGTCGATCAATCAAATAGAAAGGAACAGGAGGAAGGAAAGAACAAAACATACTAACACGTTACCTGCAGTATCGGTCTCCTCGACCGTCACCGCAATGCACCGCCCTGCTGGGGTGGTTCCCTTCGCGGGTGCTGAGCAATATTCGGTTCCACAGGTAGCCTAACTGGATCTCTATAATTTGGAGCTGCGCGCTGAACTAGAGGGCAATCCTTCATTCGATGTCCTGTATCGCCACAACGCAAACAAAGTCCTAGCCTCGCTCTACAGCTCTTCCTAAGATGACCTGGCTTCTTACAGTAAAGACAAGTCTGATCCTGCTGAACACGAACAGGTGCCTGGTACTGTTGTTGATACTGAAATGCCCTCGGCTGTTGCTGGCCAGGATACTGCTGGGCAACTCTCACAACTGCCTGTAGTGCCATCTGGTGAGCGTTCTTCATGCTCTCTCTCATTAGTTCAGTCTACGCCTGGTGCGCTTCTGCTTGCACCCTCAGAGCCTCAGCTTGAACTCGCTGAGCATCTGCCTTCACTTTTTGGGCATCTACCATGCCCTGGATCAAGGTAAATATCTGTGCCCCGTCAATGGGCACACCTCCGGAAATTGGAGTCGGTGAAGGAGGCTGGTTGTCTGTCACAGCTGCGGCTATCCTCTGAACAGGTGGGGGAGGAAGACCCCCGGAAAGTGCAGATACTCCCACATGCATCGAGGATGTAGGAGGAACTATGGTTGTCTGTCCATCAGGTGAAGAGGTGGCAGACCCCTCTAAAGCTAGTGCTCCCACTCTCATAGATCGTGTCCTCGGCGACATCCTGAAGACAAATCCAAAAGAATCAATTTAGGCAATAAAGGCGATATCATCAATGAAGGACAGTAAAGTTCTAAAGAATCAACATTCAAGATAAATAGATTAGAATATTCCTAGTTGTGATTGCACAGGTCAACGATGCATACAAGGTTTGATACCTCTATCCCTTTAGGTACCATAGTTCTACTACAAGCACACTCACTGCTAGCTTCCTTACCTACTAAAATTGTTCATACTAGTTGTTCTTTATCACTCAAGTGCACACCAAGTGCAACACACCATACTAAGTACTGTTCTCCCTAATACAACTCTAGATGGACACCCAAGTCCGTTTGCAGTGCCATCTCAATCATGCCCAAGTCAATAGATCCTTACGTATGCACTTCATCCACTCATATATTATTATACATTTCTTACCCACCGAAAAATTAATCCTCAAAATAAGATCATCAAAGTTTTAACTCCTTTAAAATAAAATGCATATACTTCCTCAAAAATCTAATACTCAATATTGAAATAAAATGGTAATCACTTATAAAATCTTTATAGCCGTGACCATGTTTATTGAATCAAATTTAGTCCTCAAACATTTAAATAACATAAAAATCTCAACTCCTTAAAATTCAAAAAAATTTGTAATTCATTCCCATTCTTCAAACGATAAAATTGAATCCTCAAGTATACATATAAATACTCACAGTCTCTAATACTCAAGGTGCACACTAATACACTAATTATTTACAACCTCAACTGTGTACGAAAATTGTACTGCCCGAATTATTTGCAAAATTACTTCCAAATGATCATCATCACTGATATTCCTTCTCCTTTATCTATAGTGCCAATACTAACTATATTACACCTATCATAGAGCTATTGCTACAAGGCATTACGCTATGGGTTACTTTAGATTAATGCCTACTACTCACATGTCCAACTAGGAAATACTTACAACTTACTAGCAACACTCAGTCAATACTAATACTCAAGACACAGACATATTACAAGTCACTAATTATCATACTTAACAAGGAATCCTCAAAAAATAGAAGCTCAAAGAAACTGGATTGAGGACTAAAGGTATTTCTACTACTAGCAACCCAAGAAACGATGGAATAAAGTCATATAATAACAGAAATAGATAAGTGTTGAGATGATACTTTAAGAACCAATTTTAAGATACAACCTGATAATCATACACGTTGGTCAAAAATCATGACGCTGAGAATCCTCGCCATGCCAGTAAGCATAGGTGCGATAAACGACAGGTTCTGTAACTAAAGTACGCAACCCTATAGTTATGTCATCTAGAATCTTCGCCACGCCAACCGGTATGGTTGCGATAAACTCTAGGTTCCATAACCGAAGTAGACGTTTTACCTTTCTCACTGTTCTCATCAATATATGTCATCAGATGATATCGTAAAGTTTAGTCCGTAAAATTCATCTCGACAAGAAATTAAACTCTACAATGAAACCAAGATCCTAATTTAATTAACTGCTCAACAATAATTAAATTCAATATCAATGAGTGAGGACGGACGGAAACAAGGGCAAAGGATTTAAATTGGAATTATAATAAGATTCTCAAGGAGTCGTCCCAGGAATCTCTCAAGAATTTTGTGATTGAGTATCCTCTCTTATCCTAGTATCCTATATCCAATATTCTATAGCAGGCACGCAGTAGTACAACTATGATGTTGCAATACTACGACATCGCACAACTTGCGAAGTCTGACCTGCATGGGCCACCACTAAAAATGTGTCATGACCCGCACCCGGTTTAGGGGCACGAGTGCGTGGGTACGTCCAGCCTACGTTGCGGCATCGGCGGTAGAATGTTGTCTAGGTCAAGCACTATCTAAACAGTCTCACACTAGTATCCAACTCCATAAGGAGACACGGATAACTATATAGAATAACATACTCAATCACATAACTACAGCACGATAAGAAATCGAAGAAATAAATAAGAATACAACACAAGTCTAATATAAAAATCTAACTCAACAATAAATCCAAGTCTCAACAAAATGTCGGAGACAAATCCGGTACCAAATAAACTACTGAAGGAAACTAACTAGATATCTAGTGATTCCGGCTAGACCTTCCAGAATCATGACTGCACTACTAAGTCCAAGACTGCAGCTACTTATCCAGTGGTCCACAAGTGTCGGATACCAGTCCTCTAGGCATAGTCTGGAAAATGTTTTCCAGTCAGGAATGAGCAAAGTACATTTCTAAATAGCATTTCTATATCAATAAAATAAACTATGTAGCAGTATATAGATGGAAATATACAAGATGTATGTATAGGTACGAGAAACATACAATAAAGGATATATTGGAAATACTGTAAGTAAATGCAGGAAAGGAAACAATATGTCAATGAGCAAGAATACTATGACTAAGTGTGTGAGTACTAGCTTTAACATATGATCGGCTTGGGACTGGTAAACTCATTACATTGGTTAGCGATCATCCTTGAGGTCAGGCTAATCCGTGCGGATAGCTATGATGCGAGTAATAGTCAGGCTAACCATATGTAACAGTGATGAGGCATGTAATGGTAAGGCTGCACCGACGTGAGGCGTGGGTGAGCTATGATGCATGTAGAGTTGGGTATGATCATATATCTACACTAAAATACTCCTCACCCCCGACTGGTATAGTAGATCCAACCATGGTACGCTATGGCACGGGATTCCCTAGGGAGGTAGCAAATCTTCCCGGAAATCAGTGTCTGTACATGTACAAGATAACAATGAAACAAGACTTGTATAAGCTACACCATGAACAAGGAATAACATCTTATGACGAGATCCATATATACCAATCCGTATAACCATCGTGTCGAGAATATGGATATTTACACTAGATACAATGAACATAGGGAATATCATAAACAAGAAACTATTCAGAGAATGTACTCGCCTTGGGTCCTTAGCTGGTAAAACCAATGTCCTGTCCCAGAGTTTCGTCTGGAGGATCCAACAGTCCTATAAATATATAATAAACAATACAATGTTTGCATCAGATACTACACTAACACAAAATCAAATACCTAACTCAGGGGCTATGCCAGGTATGGCACTGGTCAATCTAGGGTCAGTGTGCGTCAAGTCGCACGGGCGTCGCGTCTTTGATTGCCGGGCAAGACAGACGATCAAAACGGTACGGGACTTGCCAATACGTCAGTGTACGTGTGGCAATCTGCTAGCAGTTCACAGGGTCATAGGTCAGGTGTAGTTACGGGGTTTCCGTATTTATACTCGGTCGCCTATAATATATATATACCAATTTAAATAATTAAATATAATACATATATAGGGTTAGCAAAATTGCGTACAAAATATGTATAAGTATATATACATTAAATAGAAATATATATATTATATACATTTATATGTTAAAGATATACATAATACCCATTATTTAAGAATATATATTTATACCAAGGTAATACTTATACAATATATATATGTACCATTTAATTACATGTATAATATATATATATTTTGAACAATACATATATACCAATTTTATATTGAAAATATATTAAGTATATACAAAATATATACATATACATATACCAATATTACATATACTAGAATACGTATTTACATATATAAATCATATTAAATATGTACCTATACATATACTTATTACCATTATTAATATACTTATACATATACATATATTAGTATATACACATATACGCACACATATACGTATATACACATATATACGCACACATATACACATAGATATATATATATATATACGTATACATATATACACATATACGCGTACACAAACACCTACACACACATACGTATACACATACGTATATATATACTAACATGTATACGTATTCATACATATATAAAGGAGGGAAGAGGGAGAGGAGAGAAGCTCACATGGGGCTGGCCGGAGTTGATGACAGGTCGTGGTGGAGCTGCAGTGGTTTGTGTGGAGGAGATGGCCAGAGTGCAGCTCGCCGGGGTCGTCGTGGGTGCTGCACAACTCTGTTGGCCGTATCGTGGGAAGTTGGGAGGAGAGCAAGGAGGGAGATGGAGGTGCTCAGGTGGTTCAGGGAGGGAAGGATGGGAGGCAGGGGAAACCCTGGTCGCCGGGCCAGAGATGCAGGGAAGAGCCGGAGTTACAGTCCGGTATCAGGGGTGCAGGCTCGACTATGGAGTCAAGGGGAGGATGTCCATGATCTGAACAGATGGTGGGGGAGGAAACGTTCAGCGAGGTCGGACTCGAACGTTTGGCCGGTGTAGGGAGGTCGATGGTGGAGTAGTGTAGTCGTCGGCGGGGCTCGGCCGGGTGGAGAAGATGCAGCGGGGATGAGCGGAGACAGCAGGGTGGTTCGACGTCGGCTGGCCGAGAGCGGGGTCGGGGTCCGACGCGGGGAGATGGAGGAGGGGATGTCGACTGCAGGCTCGACGTCGGCTCGATGGGGATGGCTGGGAGTCGACTGTTGGCCGGAGGGGAGTAACAATGCCGGGGAATGCAGCTGGGGTCGGGGTCCGGGAAACAGTGGCTGTGGGGAGGGGTTGTATGGTGAACAGTGAAGCTGGGGTTGTGATTTTTCTCCCCTTTTTATTAAATTCAAAAGTAAGGAGAATGAGAAGAAAGGAAGAAGAAGAAGAAGAAGAGAAGAAGAAGGAAAAAAAATAAAATGAAGGAATGGGGGCTACGGTTGGGTGTGGGCTAGCCTAGGTTTTTGGGGATTAGGGCTTGGTGATAGGACATTAAATAGGGAGAGAGTGTGTGAGAATTGAAGGGTGAGGATGCACCCCTCTAGAATGGATGGTCCTGATTTGTCATGAAGAAAAATTCCTACATATGAGGATGGGGTGTTGACTAGTCAATATTGGGCTTCTCTATTTGGTTGAACCAATGGGGTGTCGACATCTAATGCAAATTTGTAATTTAGCCCCCTTAAATTTGGATATTTGCACAGACGCATAAAATAATAAAAATTTGGTGGGCGATTCGGTGTTTGGCATTTTGTAGGGTGAGGGGGCATCGTATGTTTGGTATGGGCTCAATTAGCAGGGTACTGGAATTAAACTGGGATTAACGGGATCAGACAAAATGGTATCCTCAATTTAATTAGAAATAAATATAAGTTGTGTTCTAAAATTAATTAGGAGTACATGGAGCCAAAATCAGGTCGGGTCATCAATATCATTAATGAAGAAGACTCAGAACAGAATATTACCCTAATTTGGGTCGTACGAAAAATAGGTCAAGATTGCCTCCAATTTCGATTAGAACGCACAACGATACAAAAATTGGAATTTATTTAGAATTTAAATAAACTTTCGCGACGATTTTTGTGCGGCTAAAATGAAGCACAAGAGAGCACGATTATGAGTTACAAAAAATGGCAGAATGGAAGGCGGGCATGTCTAGGGCAACGTTATAAAATTTATTGGAAGGTAAAAGCTAGGGTAGCTCTCCAAATATCGAAGCAACGGCAGCGCGCAACAATTAAATAAATTACGGTAATTAATTACTATCTCAATAATTAAATCCGAAATAATGTAATTCAAATTCATAACCCTATATTTTGGTCAGGTGTTCATCTAGTGGGCTTCTAGGTCCAGTCGACCAGCTCAGACCTTAATGAACACTATAAATATTTAAATATACATCTCATATAATTATTTAATTTAAATACACCTATAATGAAATTATTTAATATATCTACCACAATACTAATAATTATAAAAAGTCGAAAATGCCCCTATTTTTAGAATATGGTAGTGACAATTCTCGATGCATAATCCAAATATAATCACTTAACACGTTACATGATATATCGTACCTCAGTGTACTAAATCATGAATAATAATAAGGCAATAATGGTATCAGCACGGATTCAGTATTTGAGTCCAATTACCAATTATAAATTAGGTCACATGAATCAAGAAGATATTCAATCAAAACAAGCAAGACTGCATGGGTCTCTAGGCCGCATGGGAAGACCAGACCGCATGAAGTCAAGCCGCATGAAAAGTCAGGCCGTATGACAAATTCTGGCCGCATATGAAGTCAGGACCACATGAACCACTTTGCCTTATGACAAGTCCTAACCACATATGAAGTCAGGCCGCATGAAAAGTCAGACAACATGAACCACTTGACCACATGCTCAGGGTTGGGGTCTACTCCTTAGGATAAGTGATGAAGTAAAGGACAATAAATAAAGTATCAGTGATGTGACATAAAGTGACTAATGTGACTGATATGATAAGCTATAAATTGTGTCTGGAAGAAAAGATAAAACCATAGAAATAAGTGCCAATGGTTCAGAGCCATGCGTCCAAGAAAAATAGTGGTCGCATGCTCTCCATGCCGCATGAGTGTTGGTGCCGCATGGGGTTCAATGCCGCATGGACTTCTCTTGGACTTAGTAAATTTTTCATTCGTTCAACGAGTGAAAGCACAAGGTATTCAAGGACACTTATGTAAATCAACAGTCATGCGTCCAACAAGATGGTCGCATGCTATCAGTATATGGCAAGAGTTTAGGTCGCATAACCCTCTTAGACCGTATGTCACCCTCAGCCGCATATGCTCACTGGCCGCATGGGAATTTCTTCTTCTCCAACAGCAGGTTCAGCCATGGCAAAAAAGCTCCAAAAACTAAAATTTTGTTTTGTCCATAAAATCCTCATTTTAAGTCTCGGGTAAACCAAAAGCCAAAATGCTCTAAACTGAAAGCTCTATCATGTAGCAAAAATAGGTTTTCAAAGACACAAATTTAATAAATCAAAACTAAGAAAAACTCATGAAACACATAAACTCTAAGTTAGAAATATAGATCTATATTAATTCATCTATCAAAACAGAAAACTCCAAGAACTAAAAGTGCTTATAAATATATAATAAACATAATAGAATAATAATATAGAGGGTTTCTCTATTTCTCATGTAAGGTGTACTTACCTATGGAAATGGGAAGAAAAAACTAAAGAGAGGGTAAAAAATAAAGAAGTGAAGAGAGAAAGAAAAATGTTGGGTTATATATGGTAGGGTTGAGGGTTAAACCAAAGATTCTCAAGACTTGAACCAACCCACAAAATAAACTATGAACCAGGTTAAACCAAAGAATGGATCTAGTCTCCATGCACATACAACCATACTAAAATAAAATATGTTCCAAATATGTATATCAAAAATGGGGAGTGACAAGAAACTCGCTCATGACACTTGTGTTTGCTTATATGATTCTTTAGATTTTATTATATATATTCGTGCTTGGTTTAACTTGGTTTTATCTTTAGACAGTGAAGGATGAATGGTAAGTTGGTAAGTCTTACCGTGTTACTCTTATATCACAAGGCGCACTTCCACACAAATTAGGCTTTATATTATGTCATAAAACTGATCCTAAGGAAAGACTAGTAAAAAACATAATAGTTGGTGCACGGAACTAATTGAACGTGTTTAGATTTATTGAGCGGGCGAGAATCCTCCCCACCAGTGCATTCAATGTACTGATAACCCACCAGATTATGTGCAGGGTACGAGAGAACCTCGTTTGGTGCGGAGTGTCCCTTTATGCACGCTAAGGCATAGAGTTTGTTCTGGAGCCTTGGAGTGTTGAGTACGAAGCTGAAGCACATATACAAGACATAATGTATTAAAATATTGCCTATGTTATTATCCTATGTTGTAAGCCGCTTGGCACACTTTTATTGTTTTAAGAGAGAGAGAGCTTGAGCGACTTGTAATCTCGGCCTAGCATCACTTGTATACTTATTCAATATCAATAAAGTACTTGTTTTACTTTCATACTTGTGTTATTCAATGCTTCCTCAACGACGACTCTGTGAACTTGTTACCAATCGCTAATTCGGTTCCTATTCTGCTGTATTCGGACTATCTATGCGACTATGTGGCTTAGCTATTTTATCGTCTGTTCGGATCATGGCCTTGTGCGGCGCCGCTTGTGCTCGCGCGACATCACGTCCTGATGGACACGATCGTCCTGCTAGAGCGCTGGTGCGATAATTCACGTCCAGCGGGGACGACCGATCCTCGGGAGATCGGGGCATGATAATGATCACGAAGATAGTAGAGGTTGTCAGGTATATCAGGGAGCGACTTCAGGTTGTGCAGAATAGGCATCGTCACTGGGAAGATCAGCATCGTAGGCCTTTATAGTTTTGTGTCGGCGACCATGTGTTGTTACGAATTTTGCCGACCCATGGAGTCATTAGATTTGGGGTCCTCGGGAAGCTTAGTCCCCGATATGTAGGTTCGTTCAACATCCTCGAGCAGGTAGGCGTTGTTGCTTATCGTCTTGCCATTTCGCCTTCGCTTCGTGAGGTACATAATGTGTTTTATGTGTCTCAGTTGTGTAGGTATGTCCTAGAACCGAGCCATATCCTTAACCATTCTGAGCTAGTCGTTGGTACCGACTTGTCTTACGAGGAAAAACCTGTATCCATTTTGGACCAAAGGGAGAATATGCTCAAGAATTGGACTATTCGTCTTGTCCGGGTTACTTGGGGTCATCACCCTCTGGAAGAGTCAACATGGGAGCGCGAGGACGATATTCGGTCTCGGTATCTGCACATATTCGACTCAGAAGGTATATTTATTCTTATGCCTTCGCATCTTGAATTCCATGATTCGATCCCCCATGCAGTATGATGTTGGTTTTTTTTATTTTGTAAGATTGATTGTTTGATAGCATGTGTAGATATGTTTGTAGTTAGTATAATGCTTGTTTTGATCTCTCTAGCTAGCCTTGGGTTTAAATTTCAATTATATAATTTTTCTAAGGTGAGTAGAGATGTTTCTCTCGTTCCCGATATACGTATTAGAACGTATTATTTCTTGCTAGCATGGTTGTCATATTACGTGGAGACTAGACCCACTTCTATTTTTGGTATAAGATTCATGGTTTATTTGTATGGCTAGGATTGGTCATGACTTGATCCAATGACCAAGCATCCAACCCTAGCCTATATAAGCCCTCTTGTTTCTCTTTCTTCCCTCATTCTTTATTTTCTTTTTTTTTTCTTCTTGGAGCTAGGCAAGTACATCTTGTATGACATGGAGAAACCTTACATTTTTATTTCTTTATTTTTCTTGCATATTATTAGTCTATAGTATGTGCTATGAGTTTCTTTACATCTTTAATACTTGGTATTTTTGGTTTTGATGGATGGATTAGAGTAGATCTACATTTCAAAGTTAGAGTTTTTATGGGTTTCATAGTTTTTCTTGGTTTTAATCTATTAAAACTTGGTATCTTTAAAAACCAATTGTTCCATGTGGTAGAGAATTAAATTTCAGACAATTTTGGCTTTGTTTCACTTAATTTGGATTTAAATAAAGATTTTATGAAGAAAATAAGATTATATATTTTTGGAGATTTTTCCATGGTGTTCTTGCTGTTCTGGGACGATGGAGTCCATGCGGCAGGGAAGGCCATGCGACAACAATGCTATGTGGCACAAACTTTCCACTGCAGCCCTTCACAGCATGCGCCTATCTTCTTAGGCGCATGACTGTTCTGCATATGCATTCTGAGCTATGCGCCAGACTGAGCCATGCGGTAGATCAAGCTATGAGCTCGTTCTCTCCATGCGCCTGAGGGCACATACGGCAGGATGTTGTGCGCCTAGGCACTAGACGCATGACTTTGCTTGGCTCATGAAGTATCATGCGGCTACCCTTGTACATCTTTTCTGTAACACCCCGTTCCGCTCAAGCGGACTGTCGATTCAAACGACAAAAGTGCAATATCCCAACCCGCATTGCTCAGGCAAGAATACTCGTTTGAGGCAAAGGATATCCAAACTTGGCCCTACAGGAGTTCGGCTTAGGCTTTCAGAGGCTCGCTCGGAGTATCGCTCAACCGAGGTGAATCATCACTAAGGTAGGTGGCTACGCTGAACTTGTCTTTGCTTAGCCAGCACACTTAAAATATGGAATGCTACATGCTAGTCGTTAGGTGAATCACCCCTGCATGCTAATAAGAATACAACACACCTAGCTAAGAGAGTAATCCCAACTTGTATTGCTTGTATTAGAACATGGAATAATGAAAAATTGCTTATATTTAGACCCTCGCATGCTACCCTTGCCTTGTGCAACTGGATCTTGCTATGCCTCGATAGAACGATACGTATATGCTCTTCTTAGTTTATACTGTACGACTCTAGATCATGTCGCTCGGAGAATCCCCTTACGGTTTTACTACTCGGCTTACCTTCAGGCCCAAGCTAATGTGAATGCTTATGTGATGCAAATGCATGCATGCCTACTTATATATTGCCTCGATTCAGAGCTTGTCATATAATTACATGCTAAAATCTAGTGAATGCCATCTTGCCTTGTTTCATCTAAACCACCGGAAGACAATCTAATAGTCGTTCCGTAAAAGTATGAACATTAAAAGTATTCGGGACTGTGTGGTCGCCAAGGCAATCCTCGAACCAGGGGAACGCATCATGTTAAGTTGCATCTGAATAATGAATCAAGGATTTTCATGTCTGCTTGTGTGAAATTCAAAATAAATGAACCACTGAGTCAGGAACGACCAGGGATGGCTTGTAGCGAGGATCATGACCTGCGCCTACAACTATTTTTGTTTACTCAGAATACTGAAAGAACAACAAAGAACTCATTCATTCAGTCGCGGACGCTTGTGCACAAGTTTGATTTCCTTGGATGGGGCACCGGGGCATCGGGACCGATCTGGCCTAGGGGGAAGATCCGGTAGTCGCGCTAGTTTGTTCCTTGTATGGATAAGTTTGGTCGGGTTGCCGGGGCATCGGGACCACCGTCTTATTGCGACTATGTCCATAAATGGCTATGTCAGGGACTCCTGTGCATACATGATCATACTCGCTTAGCGACAATCCGTATGCGAGTCATTGCATTGCATCTGTAATGTCCTGTTCCCCCTATTCGGGGAGCACGGCCAAGAAATACTCAATACCGTCCGATCGGGACAGATTGAATCAAGATCCTTTCCTCGTTATGGATTGGTTTCTTCGGAATCAGGTCCCATATTCAACGGATCATGCCTCAAGGAAGGACTTAACGGCGGAGTCAGGAGAGGCCTTTCCGTTGCACTGGTTTCCTTGCCCGTTTTCGTGCCGCTTAGTTGCTTTCTTGTTGGTTTTATGACTTGCATTTTCTTAAACGGTATTGATGGATTTTATTGCTTTCATTCTTAGGATCTAGCAATTTCATATCGAACCTCGAAGACCGAAGCAGGAGATATTGATCATCTGTTGGTACGTGCAGGTGATCGGGTAGACGACGCACATGCGGAGTCTTGAAGTTCTCCCTTTTCTCTCCTAGTTCTCCAACTTGTGAGTGGATTTATTTCGATTATCACCCTTCTGCCAAGTCTTCACTCTAATAATAATTGACTCATTATGCATCCCGCTCCAACGATATCATAATAAGAATAAAACTGAGTCAAAAGGAAGATGAGTTAGACTTGAAATACTTGAAATGCTTGTCACTTAGAATTCTCTAACGATCACTTTGATGTGTGCTTGTCCGCTATGCATATATATATTCATGTTTCAGTTGTAGCTAGAATCATTCTATATAACTGTACAGATGTATTGGGCAAACTATGTTGAAATACAATCACTTGGACAGGAAGACTATGCCAAATGCACTATGCTAAAGTAGATGTATACATTCTTGTGGTTTGAGCACTTTATCTGTTAATCTAGTATCAATGCGTAGTTCGATCGGACAACTTGTGCATAAGGTTTAGTTCCTGCGAACGGCGCCTGGGATACTGGGGACGATTCGTTCCGGGCGAAACTCGGATAGCTACGCTAGCAAGACTAGCACGGGTAAGGCGGGGGGGCCTTGTAGCGGGGCTTGCTACCCGAGATGCAAGGGTCACCGCTTACTGTAGCTATTGTCCACGGTGGTAACGATATGCCATGACCCAATGTATATATATTTCTGCATTACTTGCTCAAACTAATGGTGTCTTCGTGGCAGGGAAGAATATGGTAAGTGTTATGCAGACAGTTCAGACGGAAAGGTAAAAGTTACCTAACGGTAGCACGTTTGTTCTGTAAATCAAATATTCAATGCTTGCATGTAAATTGAACTAAGGGAAGATAGAAAGACTACAATAATATTGCATGTTTCATATGAACAAACTTGGATTTGGTTAGTTGGGTTAGCTCGCCCTCACCAGTACTTTTCATAGTACTGACCCTCATTGCAGCAGGTACCCGAGCCTGAGCGACGCGGCGAGGAGCTGAAGCTTCTTCCTTCTCCAACCAGTCCAGTATCCAACGTATTCCGTTCGTGACTTTTGAAGCTTGTACAAAGCACTTGGAGCAAGCACAACCCTTATATGCGGCTCTGTGGCAAGACGATAGTTTCGCCAGCAGGTGTCTATATCATTTTGGAGTTTTAGTAAAAGGATATGATGTATGTGAATGGCTATCTCATTTTGTATCCAAGTTGTAAGCCCGTGTGGCATCCTTCTCATTTTTGGTCAAGTGTCTATAAACAAATGTTCATTATTAAGAAAAAGGAAACTTTTCTATGCCTCAATGTGTGTTATCTTATTTGCGTACTCTGTTGCATATGTTCTAAAGATCATCATTATGCCTAGGCCTTGTGCACGCGCGTCCTACGCGTGCACCACATCACGCCCGAGGGACGATTATCGATTGGGCAAAATCAGAGCGTGACATAGTGGTATCAGAGCAAAGCTTCAGATTCTTTGATCTCGAGTCGGAAAGTTTTCCTAAGATGACCCTGTCTCGTCCGAGTTAACTCTTGAATCAATTGGTGCAAAATGAGATGCGTTCCATACAGTAAGTCCGTAATACTCTATGAGACTGATATAAGTTACTTGTTTCAGCAGGAATGGCTCGAACCCAAGCAACAGGCCAAGTTGATGCAAGTACTTCAGGCACTTCGTCTAGTTCCGAGAGCCAGTGACTTGCGACCTCTGTCGATCTGGTCGAACGAATGATGCAAATACTGGAAGCGCAACAGAGGAGAGATGAGGCCCGACAGGACAAGTTCGAGGAAAATCTAGAAGCACGATTTGAGATCCATCAGAAGCAGGTGGACGCTCTGCAACAAATTGTTCAGACCTTGGCTTCTAACCAATCCGCAACAACAAAAGTAGAACCGGTGGAGCCAGTGACAGATGAAGTCATAGTGCCCCAAAACACAAAGAAGAAGGATGTGACTGCCTTCAACTTTGCTGACTTCAAGAAGGTTTGCAAAGTTGAGATCCCTCATTCTTTATTTTCTTTTTTTTCTTCTTCTTGGAGCTAGGCAAGTACATCTTGTATGACATGGAGAAACCTTACATTTTTATTTCTTTATTTTTCTTGCATATTATTAGTCTATAGTATGTGCTATGAGTTTCTTTACATCTTTAATACTTGGTATTTTTGGTTTTGATGGATGGATTAGAGTAGATCTACATTTCAAAGTTAGAGTTTTTATGGGTTTCATAGTTTTTCTTGGTTTTAATCTATTAAAACTTGGTATCTTTAAAAACCAATTGTTCCATGTGGTAGAGAATTAAATTTCAGACAATTTTGGCTTTGTTTCACTTAATTTGGATTTAAATAAAGATTTTATGAAGAAAATAAGATTATATATTTTTGGAGATTTTTCCATGGTGTTCTTGCTGTTCTGGGACGATGGAGTCCATGCGGCAGGGAAGGCCATACGACAACAATGCTATGTGGCACAAACTTTCCACTGCAGCCTTTCACAGCATGCGCCTATCTTCTTAGGCGCATGACTGTTCTGCATATGCATTCTGGGCTATGCGCCAGACTGAGCCATGCGGTAGATCAAGCTATGAGCTCGTTCTCTCCATGCGCCTGAGGGCACATACGGCAGGATATTGTGCGCCTAGGCACTAGACGCATGACTTTGCTTGGCTCATGAAGTATCATGCGGCTACCCTTGTACATCTTTTCTGTAACACCCCGTTCCGCTCAAGCGGACTGTCGATTCAAACGACAAAAGTGCAATATCCCAACCCGCATTGCTCAGGCAAGAATACTCGTTTGAGGCAAAGGATATCCAAACTTGGCCCTACAGGAGTTCGGCTTAGGCTTTCAGAGGCTCGCTCGGAGTATCGCTCAACCGAGGCGAATCATCACTAAAGTGGGTGGCTACGCTGAACTTGTCTTTGCTTAGCCAGCACACTTAAAATATGGAATGCTACATGCTAGTCGTTAGGTGAATCACCCCTGCATGCTAATAAGAATACAACGCACCTAGCTAAGAGAGTAATCCCAACTTGTATTGCTTGTATTAGAACATGGAATAATGAAAAATTGCTTATATTTAGACCCTCGCATGCTACCCTTGCCTTGTGCAACTGGATCTTGCTATGCCTCGATAGAACGATGCGTATATGCTCTTCTTAGTTTATACTGCACGACTCTAGATCATGTCGCTCGGAGAATCCCCTTACGGTTTTACTACTCGGCTTACCTTCAGGCCCAAGCTAATGTGAATGCTTATGTGATGCAAATGCATGCATGCCTACTTATATATTGCCTCGATTCAGAGCTTGTCATATAATTGCATGCTAAAATCTAGTGAATGCCATCTTGCCTTGTTTCATCCAAACCACCGGAAGACTATCTAATAGTCGTTCCGTAAAAGTATGAACATTAAAAGTATTCAGGACTGTGTGGTCGCCAAGGCAATCCCCGAACCAGGGGAACGCATCATGTTAAGTTGCATCTTAATAATGAATCAAGGATTTTCATGTCTGCTTGTGTGAAATTCAGAATAAATGAACCACTGAGTCAGGAACGACCAGGGATGGCTTGTAGCGAGGATCATGACCTGCGCCTACAACTATTTTTGTTTACTCAGAATACTGAAAGAACAACAAAGAACTCATTCATTCAGTCGCGGACGCTTGTGCACAAGTTTGATCTCCTTAGATGGGGCACTGGGGCACTGGGATCGATCTGGCCTAGGGGAAAGATCCGGTAGTCGCGCTAGTTTGTTCCTTGTATGGATAAGTTCGGTCGGGTTGCCGGGGCATCGGGACCACCGTCTTATTGTGACTATGTCCATAAATGGCTATGTCAGGGACTCCTGTGCATACATGATCATACTCGCTTAGCGACAATCCGTATGCGAGTCATTGTATTGCATCTGTAATGTCCTGTTCCCCCTATTCGGGGAGCACGGCCAAGAAATACTCAATACCGTCCGATCGGGACAGATTGAATCAAGATCCTTTCCTCGTTATGGATTGGTTTCTTCGGAATCAGGTCCCATATTCAACGGATCATGCCTCAAGGAAGGACTTAACGGCGGAGTCAGGAGAGGCCTTTCCGTTGCACTGGTTTCCTTGCCCGTTTTCGTGCCGCTTAGTTGCTTTCTTGTTGGTTTTATGACTTGCATTTTCTTAAACGGTTTTGATGGATTTTATTGCTTTCATTCTTAGGATCTAGCAATTTCATATCGAACCTCGAAGACCAAAGCAGGAGATATTGATCATCTATTGGTACGTGCAGGTGATCGGGTAGATGACGCACATGCGGAGTCTTGAGTTCTCCCTTTTCTCTCCTAGTTCTCCAACTTGTGAGTGGATTTATTTCGATTAGCACCCTTCTGCCAAGTCTTCACTCTAATAATAATTGACTCATTATGCATCCCGCTCCAACGATATCATAATAAGAATAAAACTGAGTCAAAAGGAAGATGAGTTAGACTTGAAATACTTGAAATGCTTGTCACTTAGAATTCTCTAACGATCACTTTGATGCGTGCTTGTCCGTTATGCATATATATATTCATGTTTCAGTTGTAGCTAGAATCATTCTATATAACTGTACAGATGTATTGGGCAAACTATATTGAAATACAATCACTTGGACAGGAAGACTATGCCAAATGCACTATGCTAAAGTAGATGTATACATTATTGTGGTTTGAGCACTTTATCTGTTAATCTAGTATCAATGCGTAGTTCGATCGGACAACTTGTGCATAAGGTTTAGTTCCTGCGAACGGCGCCTGGGATACTGGGGACGATTCGTTCCGGGCGGAACTCGGATAGCTACGCTAGCAAGACTAGCACGGGTAGGGCGGGGGGGGGGGGCTTGTAGCGGGGCTTGCTACCCGAGATGCAAGGGTCACCGCTTACTGTAGCTATTATCCACGGTAGTAACGATATGCCATGACCCAATGTATATATATTTCTGCATTACTTGCTCAAACTAATAGTGTCTTCGTGGCAGGGAAGAATATGGTAAGTGTTATGCAGACAGTTCAGACGAAAAGGTAAAAGTTACCTAACGGTAGCACGTTTGTTCTGTAAATCGAATATTCAATGCTTGCATGTAAATTGAACTAAGGGAAGATAGAAAGACTATAATAATATTGCATGTTTCATATGAACAAACTTGGATTTGGTTAGTTGGGTTAGCTCGCCCTCACCAGTACTTTTCATAGTACTGACCCTTATTGCAGCAGGTCCCCGAGCCTGAGCGACGCGGCGATGAGCTGAAGCTTCTTCCTTCTCCAACCAGTCCAGTATCCGACGTATTCCGTTCGTGACTTTTGAAACTTGTACAAAGCACTTGGAGCAAGCACAACCCTTATATGCGGCTCCGTGGCAAGGCGATAGTTTCGCCAGCAGGTGTCTATATCGTTTTGGAGTTTTAGTAAAAGGATATGATGTATGCGAATGGCTATCTCATTTTGTATCCAAGTTGTAAGCCCGTGTGGCATCCTTCTCATTTTTGGTCAAGAGTCTATAAACAGATGTTCATTATCAATAAAAAGGAAACTTTTCTATGCCTCAATGTGTGTTATCTTATTTGCGTACTCTGTTGCATATGTTCTAAAGATCATCATTATGCCTAGGCCTTGTGCACGCGCGCCCTACGCGTGCACCACATCACGCCCGGGGGACGATTATCGATTGGGCAAAATCAGAGCGTGACATAGTGGTATCAGAGCAAAGCTTCAAATCCTTTGATCTCGAGTCGGAAAGTTTTCCTAAGATGACCCTGTCCCGTCCGAGTTAACTCTTGAATCAATTGGTGCAAAATGAGATGCGTTCCATACTGTAAGTCCGTAATACTCTATGAGACTGATATAAGTTACTTGTTTCAGCAGGAATGGCTCGAACCCAAGCAACAGGCCAAGTTGATGCAAGTACTTCAGGCACTTCGTCTAGTTCCGAGAGCCAGCGACCTGCGACCTCTGTCGATCTGGTCGAACGAATGATGCAAATGCTGGAAGCGCAACAGAGGAGAGATGAGGCCCGACAGGACAAGTTCGAGGAAAATCTAGAAGCACGATTTGAGATCCATCAGAAGCAGGTGGACGCTCTGCAACAAATTGTTCAGACCTTGGCTTCTAACCAATCCGCAACAACAATAGTAGAACCGGTGGAGCCAGTGACAGATGAAGTCATAGTGCCCCAAAACACAAAGAAGAAGGATGTGACTGCCTTCAACTTTGCTGACTTCAAGAAGGTTTGCAAAGTTGAGATCCCTCATTCTTTATTTTCTTTTTTTTCTTCTTCTTGGAGCTAGGCAAGTACATCTTGTATGACATGGAGAAACCTTACATTTTTATTTCTTTATTTTTCTTGCATATTATTAGTCTATAGTATGTGCTATGAGTTTCTTTACATCTTTAATACTTGGTATTTTTGGTTTTGATGGATGGATTAGAGTAGATCTACATTTCAAAGTTAGAGTTTTTATGGGTTTCATAGTTTTTTTTGGTTTTAATCTATTAAAACTTGGTATCTTTAAAAACCAATTGTTCCATGTGGTAGAGAATTAAATTTCAGACAATTTTGGCTTTGTTTCACTTAATTTGGATTTAAATAAAGATTTTATGAAGAAAATAAGATTATATATTTTTGGAGATTTTTCCATGGTGTTTTTGTTGTTCTGGGACGATGGAGTCCATGCGGCAGGGAAGGCCATGCGACAACAATGCTATATGGCACAAACTTTCCACTGCAGCCCTTCACAGCATGCGCCTATCTTCTTAGGCGCATGACTGTTCTGCATATGCATTCTGAGCTATGCGCCAGACTGAGCCATGCGGTAGATCAAGCTATGAGCTCGATCTCTCCATGCGCCTGAGGGCACATACGGTAGGATGTTGTGCGCCTAGGCACTAGACGCATGACTTTGCTTGGCTCATGAAGTATCATACGGCTACCCTTGTACATCTTTTCTGTAACACCCCGTTCCGCTCAAGCGGACTGTCGATTCAAACGATAAAAGTACAATATCCCAACCCGCATTGCTCAGGCAAGAATACTCGTTTGAGGCAAAGGATATCCAAACTTGGCCCTACAGGAGTTCGGCTTAGGCTTTCAGAGGCTCGCTCGGAGTATCGCTCAACCGAGGCGAATTATCACTAAGGTGGGTGGCTACGCTGAACTTGTCTTTGCTTAGCCAGCACACTTAAAATATGGAATGCTACATGCTAGTCGTTAGGTGAATCACCCCTGCATGCTAATAAGAATACAACGCACCTAGCTAAGAGAGTAATCCCAACTTGTATTGCTTGTATTAGAACATGGAATAATGAAAAATTGCTTATATTTAGACCCTCGCATGCTACCCTTGCCTTGTGCAACTGGATCTTGCTATGCCTCGATAGAACGATGCGTATATGCTCTTCTTAGTTTATACTGCACGACTCTAGATCATGTCGCTCGGAGAATCCCCTTACGGTTTTACTACTCGGCTTACCTTCAGGCCCAAGCTAATGTGAATGCTTATGTGATGCAAATGCATGCATGCCTACTTATATATTGCCTCGATTCAGAGCTTGTCATATAATTGCATGCTAAAATCTAGTGAATGCCATCTTGCCTTGTTTCATCCAAACCACCGGAAGACTATCTAATAGTCGTTCCGTAAAAGTATGAACATTAAAAGTATTCGGGACTGTGTGGTCGCCAAGGCAATCCCCGAACCAGGGGAACGCATCATGTTAAGTTGCATCTGAATAATGAATCAAGGATTTTCATGTCTGCTTGTGTGAAATTCAGAATAAATGAACTACTGAGTCAGGAACGACCAGGGATGGCTTGTAGCGAGGATCATGACCTGCGCCTACAACTATTTTTGTTTACTCAGAATACTGAAAGAACAACAAAGAACTCATTCATTCAGTCGCGGACGCTTGTGCACAAGTTTGATCTCCTTGGATGGGGCACCGGGGCACCGGGACCGATCTGGCCTAGGGGGAAGATCCGGTAGTCGCGCTAGTTTGTTCCTTGTATGGATAAGTTCGGTCGGGTTGCCGGGGCATCGGGACCACCGTCTTATTGCGACTATGTCCATAAATGGCTACGTCAGGGACTCCTGTGCATATATGATCATACTCGCTTAGCGACAATCCGTATGCGAGTCATTGCATTGCATCTGTAATGTCCTGTTCCCCCTATTCGGGGAGCACGGCCAAGAAATACTCAATACCGTCCGATCGGGACAGATTGAATCAAGATCCTTTCCTCGTTATGGATTGGTTTCTTCGGAATCAGGTCCCATATTCAACGGATCATGCCTCAAGGAAGGACTTAACGGCGGAGTCAGGAGAGGCCTTTCCGTTGCACTGGTTTCCTTGCCTGTTTTCGTGCCGCTTAGTTGCTTTCTTGTTGGTTTTATGACCTGCGTTTTCTTAAACGATTTTGATGGATTTTATTGCTTTCATTCTTAGGATCTAGCAATTTCATATTGAACCTCGAAGACCGAAGCAGGAGATATTGATCATCTGTTGGTACGTGCAGGTGATCGGGTAGACGACGCACATGCGGAGTCTTGAAGTTCTCCCTTTTCTCTCCTAGTTCTCCAACTTGTGAGTGAATTTATTTCGATTATCACCCTTCTGCCAAGTCTTTACTCTAATAATAATTGACTCATTATGCATCCCGCTCCAACGAAATCATAATAAGAATAAAACTGAGTCAAAAGGAAGATGAGTTAGACTTGAAATACTTGAAATGCTTGTCACTTAGAATTCTCTAACGATCACTTTGATGCGTGCTTGTCCGCTATGTATATATATATTCATGTTTCAGTTGTAGCTAGAATCATTCTATATAACTGTACAGATGTATTGGGCAAACTATATTGAAATGCAATCACTTGGACAGGAAGACTATGCCAAATGCACTATGCTAAAGTAGATGTATACATTCTTGTGGTTTGAGCACTTTATCTGTTAATCTAGTATCAATGCGTAGTTCGATCGGACAACTTGTGCATAAGGTTTAGTTCCTGCGAATGGCGCCTGGGACACTGGGGACGATTCATTCCGGGAGGAACTCGGATAGCTACGCTAGCAAGACTAGCACGGGTAAGGCGGGGGGGCGTGTAGCGGGGCTTGCTACCCGAGATGCAAGGGTCACCGCTTACTGTAGCTATTGTCCACGGTGGTAACGATATGCCATGACCCAATGTATATATATTTCTGCATTACTTGCTCAAACTAATGGTGTCTTCGTGGCAGGGAAGAATATGGTAAGTGTTATGCAGACAGTTCGGACGGAAAGGTAAAAGTTACCTAACGGTAGCACGTTTGTTCTGTAAATCGAATATTCAATGCTTGCATATAAATTGAACTAAGGGAAGATAGAAAGACTACAATAATATTACATGTTTCATATGAACAAACTTGGATTTGGTTAGTTGGGTTAGCTCCCCCTCACCAGTACTTTTCATAGTACTGACCCTCATTGCAGCAGGTCCCCGAGCCTGAGCGACGCGGCGAGGAGCTGAAGCTTCTTCCTTCTCCAACCAGTCTAGTATCCGACGTATTCCGTTCATGACTTTTGAAGCTTGTACAAAGCACTTGGAGCAAGCACAACCCTTATATGCGGCTCCGTGGCAAGGCGATAGTTTCGCCAGCAGGTGTCTATATCGTTTTGGAGTTTTAGTAAAAGGATATGATGTATGCGAATGGCTATCTCATTTTGTATCCAAGTTGTAAGCCCGTGTGGCATCCTTCTCATTTTTGGTTAAGAGTCTATAAACAGATGTTCATTATCAATAAAAAGGAAACTTTTTTATGGCTCAATGTGTGTTATCTTATTTGCGTACTCTGTTGCATATGTTCTAAAGTTCATCATTATGCCTAGGCCTTGTGCACGCGCGCCCTACGCGTGCACCACATCACGCCCGGGGGACAATTATCGATTGGGCAAAATCGGAGCGTGACATAGTGGTATCAGAGCAAAGCTTCAGATCCTTTGATCTCGAGTCGGAAAGTTTTCCTAAGATGACCCTGTCCCGTCCGAGTTAACTCTTGAATCAATTGGTGCAAAATGAGATGCGTTCCATACAGTAAGTCCGTAATACTCTATGAGACTGATATAAGTTACTTGTTTCAGCAGGAATGGCTCAAACCCAAGCAACAGGCCAAGTTGATGCAAGTACTTCAGGCACTTTGTCTAGTTCCGAGAGCCAGCGACCTACGACCTTTGTCGATCTGGTCGAACGAATGATGCAAATGCTGGAAGCGCAACAGAGGAGAGATGAGGCCCGACAGGACAAGTTCGAGGAAAATCTAGAAGCACGATTTGAGATCCATCAGAAGCAGGTGGACGCTCTGCAACAAATTGTTCAGACCTTGGCTTCTAACCAATCTGCAACAACAATAGTAGAACTGGTGGAGCCAGTGACAGATGAAGTCATAGTTCCCCAAAACACAAAGAAGAAGGATGTGACTGCCTTCAACTTTGCTGACTTCAAGAAGGTTTGCAACACGTCCTTCCGAGGGACGGAGAATCCGGTCGTGGCATTGGTTGGCCGAGCTGGAAGACCACTTTAAGCTTTTAGAAGTACCCGATGACAAACGAGTCGCCTGTGCCCAACTCCAGCTTCGGATGAACGTGCACGATTGGTGGGACGTACACCATAGGTCTCTCTCCGTTGGTGCTGAGGCGAGACGATCCCTTGGTCCACCTTCCGTGGCACATTCGAAGAAGAATTTATCCCCTCGCCTATTCGTTGTCAGAAAGAAAATGATTTCGTACGACTGCAACAAGGAACGATGACAGTGAAGTAGTATGCCGCAAAATTTAATCGGTTGGCAAAGTTTGCTAGTCCTTACCTACCCATGCAGCAAGCCGAGCCAGACGATTCGAAGGTGGCCTGCGACCTTGCATTCACGCGCACGTAGTCGCTCCGCAATACGAGACGATGAGGGAAGTCCTTAACCATGCCCTTGTCCTGGAGCCGCAATATCCTTCCACTACCGCAGGCGCTGTGCAACATTCTCATCACAAGTGCCAAGGTAATACGGAAGGAAACAATGCTAACAAGCGTCCAAATCATGGCGGCAACCAGGGCAACAATCTGGGAGGAAACCAAGGGCAGCGCTGTGCAAAATGCAACCGTACAGGGCACCAGGATAGCAAATGTCGTAATCAGGGATGCTTTAATTGTGGTCGGCTGGGCCACTATGCCCGTGACTATCTTGATCGCCCCAACCGAGTCCCTCAGCGCCGTGCAGGACAGCAAAATTTAGTTTAGGGACCCCAAGCAAATTGGGCTGCATAGAAACAAGAGCATTGTCCGAACACTGGGGGCCGAGTTTATGCCTTGACGAGGGACGAGGCGCTTGCCTCGAACACCGTAGTGTCAGGTATGTTGCTATTCAATAATGTACCTACACGAGTGTTATTTGATTCAGGAGCTACACACAGTTTTGTGTCATCAAACTTTGCTAGGGAACACAAGTTTATTCAAACCCCGTTAGGCCTAAGGCTTAGCGTCAGTACTCCGTCAGGCACGAGCTTGCCTGCCGATTCAGTTTGTCGTGATGGCTGCATTTGCATCGGAGGAAAGAAATTGTCACTTGATGCGATAGTTCTAGACATAGGGGACTACGATATCATTCTGGGAATGGATTGGCTAGGCACTTGTTCAGCTACTATCGATTGTGTGGAGAAGAAAGTCGTGTTTCGTCTACCTGGCGAGATCGAGTTTTGTTATTTTTGCAGTCCACAGTCGAAAGCGTCGAATGCCTGCATGGTGATATCAGCAATGTCTGCTCGACGGATGTTTCACTCCGGCTGCGTAGGGTACCTGGCTTCAGTTCGAGACACTCGACAAGATTGCACAAACGTTGAGTCCATTCCCATTGTGGCGCATTTTCCCGATGTGTTCCCAGACGAGTTGCCCGGTATGCCGCCCGATCGAGAGACAGAGTTCACTATCGACACATTTCCTGG
The DNA here is from genome assembly GCA_036927795.1 of Iris macrosiphon. NCBI lineage: Eukaryota > Viridiplantae > Streptophyta > Magnoliopsida > Asparagales > Iridaceae > Iris > Iris macrosiphon. The sequence continues at coordinate 37,829,643 of JAYESA010000001.1, read as the reverse complement.
AACTCAACCCATTTCCAAACCTCCGTATTGAATGGCACCGACAAAACTAAAAGAGTTAAAAATTCAGCTACAGGAACTGCTTGATTGTGGATATATTCGGCCTAGTGTGTCTCCGTGGGGTGTACCGGTACTGTTCGTTAAGAAGAAGGATGGCTCGATGCGACTCTACATCGACTATCGGGAATTAAACAAAGCTAATGTTCGAAACAAATATCCCCTCCCCAGGATAGACGATCTATTCGATCAGTTACAAGCTGCAACAGTATTCTCGAAAATTGATCTCCGTTCGGGTTACCATCAGCTCAAGATTAAGCCGGACGATGTGCTAAAGTCAGCCTTTCGCACTCGCTATGGCCATTATGAGTTTTTGGTAATACCGTTCGGTTTGACCAATGCCCCTGCCGCCTTTATGGGTTTGATGAACCAAGTATTTCGGCCGTACCTTGATAGATTTGTAGTAGTGTTCATTGATGATATCTTGGTGTATTCGAAGAATGGGGTAGAGCATGCAGAGCACTTGCGGACCGTACTACAAACCCTTCGAGACAACAAGTTGTATGCGAAACTGAGTAAGTGCAAATTTTGGCTGAGCAGTGTATCTTTCCTTGGGCACATCATTTCTACAAGAGGCATTTCAGTCGATCCGAAGAAGGTGGAGGCCATTGTCGAGTGGAAGTGACCTGCATCCGTTAGTGAAATTCGAAGCTTTCTTGGGCTAGCAGGCTACTACAGGCGGTTCGTAAAGGATTTTTCCAAACTTGCCTCATCTCTGACTCGCCTCACACAGAAGGGAGTCGCGTTTGAGTGGTCCGTCGACTGCGAAGCATCGTTTGCTGAGTTAAAGCATCGCCTCACTTCTGCCCCGTTACTTGCACTACCGGACGAGACTTCGGGATTTCAAATCTTTAGTGACGCATCAGGGCAGGGCTTAGGGTGTGTATTTATGCAGCAAGACAGAGTGATAGCCTATGCATCCAGACAGTTGAGAAAGCACGAAAAGAATTATCCCACGCATGATCTGGAATTGGCAGCAATTGTGTTCGGGTTGAAGTTATGGCGACACTACCTTTATGGGGTGCCTTGCCGAATTTATACCGATCATAAGAGTTTAAAGTACTTATTCACCCAGGCGGATCTGAACCTACGACAGCGGCGTTGGCTAAAATTGATAAAAGATTATGATTTGACGATAGACTACACACCTGGCAAGGGAAATGTGGTAGCGGATGCGTTGAGTCAGGTCTTTGCGGGATCTCTATCTGTCGATCGCAGGTTACAAAGAGAGTTAGAAGAAATGGGCATCGAACTCAGGATTCGTTATCGCGGCATGCGGGTTGCTCAGATGCGATTTGTACCTAACCTGATAGAGAGAGTCATATCTACTCAAAGAGACGACCCATTCCTCCGAAAAATGCGGGAGCAGGTTCAAGCGGGAAAGGCTAAAGACTTTGCGGTAGATGAGAATGGGGCATTGCGAGTGAAGGGAAGGCTATGCGTCCCCAATGATTCAGAACTCAGAAAGGAAATCCTTACGGAAGCACATTACGCAGCCTATACTATCCATTTCGGGAGCACGAAAATGTATAAGAACTTTCGTACTATCTTCTGGTGGCACGGCATGAAGAAAGATGTGGCGCTCTTCGTGTCGAAATACATAACCTGTCAGAGGGTGAAAGCAGAGCATCAGAGGCCGGGCGGAGAAATGCAGAATTTTGCTATCCCGGAATGGAAGTGGGAGCACATCAGCTTGGACTTTATTGTTGGTCTGCCAAGGACGCAACGGAAAAACGACGCAATCTGGGTAATCGTCGATCGGTTAACCAAGTCTACACACTTTATCTTCATCAAAAGTACTTGGGGCGCCGATTGCCTCGTTCAGACCTACCTTGACGAGATAGTCCGGCTGCACGGAGTGCCAGTCTCCATAGTATCAGATCGGGACGGACGGTTTATCTCACGTTTCTGGGCAAGCCTTCAGTCTCGATAGGGACCAAGTTGAAATTCAGCTCAGCCTACCATCCTCAAACCGATGGCCAGACAGAACGGGTGAATCAGGTACTAGAAGACATGCTACGTCTCTGCGTAATCGATTCAAAGTCAAGTTGGGACGTCAACCTGTCGCTATCCGAATTTGCCTACAACAACAGTTATCAGTCTAGCATCCAGATGGCTCCGTATGAGGCTTTGTATGGGCGAAAGTGTAGGTTACCGATCTGCTAGGATAAAGTTGGGGAGAGGCAAATCCTTGGGCCGGAACTGGTTGAACAAGTAGTCCAGAAGGTTCGGGTGATTCGAGAACGGTTAAAAGTAGCACAAAGTCGACAAAAGAGCTATACCGATGTTCATTGTCGCCCCCTTGAGTTTCAAGAAGGGGACCATGTGTTCCTAAAAGTCTCGCCCATGCGTGGTGTTACAAGATTCTGAATAAAAAGGAAGTTAAGTCCGAGATTTATTGGCCCGTTCGAAATTCTCAAACGAGTCACTTCAGTTGCTTATCAAATTGTATTGTCGCCAACCCTATCGGATGTGCACGATATTTTTCATGTGTCTCAGCTAAGGAAGTGTCACTACCACATTTTAGGAAAAAGGGTATTTTGGTAATTTCCTATTTAAATAAATATTGTGCATGGTAAATAATTTTTGTTGTATTATTTAATTATTGTTGGATGTTATTTAATTATTTTGGACTTATTTTAGTGGACCCAACTAGTGTAGTTTGGACCCATGGACCAACATAAATTAAATAGTTAGACTTGGCCCATTTAGAAAGCCCATAGTTAAGGAGATGGATTAAATTAATTAAGTGATTAGACTAGAAGCTTCCTTCCTTAATTATTTATTCATGAGAGGCCCCAAGGGGTACATTGGATATTTTACAATTGCTTGGGGAAGGGGGCATGGCCGGCCTATATTAGAGGGGGGGAAATTTCTCTCTCCTCTCATTCTCATTCCAAATCTAGATCTAGAATTTCCCACTCCCAAATTTCTTCCATTTCCATTCCAATTCCCCACCAAATTCATTCCAAATTCTTCCCAATTCACCATTAGAAAGTTGAGAAGTAAGGATCTAGAAGGAGGAAGCAAGGATCTACAAAGAGGAGCAAGGATCTATAATTTGGAAGCAAGTTCATCTCAATTGGAGGTTTCATTGGGAATCCATCTCCCAATAGGTATAATTCAATTTTTTCCATTAAAATAGCTTCTAAATCTGAGATTTAATCATTTAAAATTAACCCATATGTATGTACTACCCATAGGACTTTGTTTTATGTTCATAGGAGACCCATGGAGAAAGTTATGGTGCTTTTTGTGTCAATTTTATTGGAATTCTGAATTTACATTTTGTTGTGTGTGTCAATTGATCCTATAGATCAATTGGGCATGTGCTTATGTGTTTGGGGCTTGTTTCGTGTCCATATTTGGGTACATGTGGTTCGTATCCCAACTATTTGGTGATACGTGTCATTTTGGGGGTTTTCCTCCGACACGGGGCTTTGTACATGTCGTATTTTGACACGGACACATAGATCTACTTTTGACACTTTAATTTATTCATAAATATTATTTGTGACTTGTTTGTGTCCTTCGGGGTACATTTGGTTTTGTGTTGGACTCGTGTCACATGCGTATCCTAGATCTAGTGGGATACGGTGTGAAACTTTCCAATTTGGTGTGTTTATGTGTAGATCTAATTATTTATGCTTTAAATTCTTCATTTATAATTAGTAAATATATATATATATATATATATATATTATATATTTATTTTAGTGTATTTATTATGGTATTTATTGTAGCATAGATCTATATATTTCTATGTGTTTAATGTGGTGTATAAATATATGTATGTAGCTTTCTTGCATACAATTATATATGTACTTATGTTAATAAAATAATTTATACATAAATATTTTATAAAATATATTTATGTGTTTAAATGTGTAATTATATTATTTATAATTATTATATATTTAATTGTTAATTTAATGAATGTATTTTTATGTGTGCTTCTAGCCATGTAAAATACGTACATTAATATGTGCATGTGTTATGTAACTATTGATATTTAATTATGTAAGTTTATATATATATATATATATATATATATATATATATATATATATATATATATAAGTATATAGTTATTAAATTGTTTTATATATATATATGTATTTTGATTTATATATCTTGTATATATATAGGTGTTTTTGTGAGGTATAATACTAATAATAATATATTATTTTATTTGTATAAATATTGGTTTGTATATACATTATTTAGAGTGTATAATATTGTATTATTAGTATACTTTGTGTGGGTATCAATTGGGATCTAATTTTGATTCCTAAATTGTTATATTTTATTTTCTATATTATTTATATAGATGTCTTGTGAGGATGACCTTGGTTTGACCATGTTTGACTTTAATTGACTTTAGAGTTGACCATAGTTGACTTTTGACTTAGAATTTATTTATTGACCTAGAAGTTGACTAGTTTGACTTGTTCTCTTTCCGGGACCTTGTTTTAATGTGGTATTCCATATCTAGGTCTTCGAGGCACCGAGTCAGACATCTGTGAGACTGTTCTTTGGACTTCAGGCGAGTACATTCTCTGATAGTTTCTCATTTATGATATCCTCTATGTTCGTTGTATCTAGTGTAGATATACATGTTTCTCGTGACACTATGGTTACACGGATTGGTATATCCGGATCTCGTCATGAGAAATTATTCCTTGGTATATGGTGTATATGGTGCAAGTATTGTTTCATTGGTTATCTTGTACATGTACAGACACCGATTTTCGGGAGGAGTCGCTCTCTTCTTGGGGAATCTAGTGCCATAGCATACCATGGTTGGATCTATTATACCAGTTGGGGGTGGAGAGTATTAGTATAGATATGTGATCAAATCCCTATTGAATAAAGTATTGGTAAGCAAATAGTGTTGATCATGCACCTCACGTATGATTAGCCAGGCCGCATTGTATCTTGCCCAAGCCGATCACATGTTAAGCTAGTACTCACACACTTAGTCATTAGTATTATTGTTTCATTGGCATATTGTTCATTATTGTATTTCTTTCCAGTATTTCCTTATTATCTATATATCTCTTGTATCTATTGTGCATCTTGTTTATCCACAGCTATTTACTGTTACATAGTTTTTATCATGGATTAGAACTGCTGTTAGAGATGTACTCTGCTCCTTTCCTGACTGGATATATTTTTTCAGATGACACTGAGGAGTACCCTACCTATTATGGACCCCAGGATGTTGTGGGTTTAGATTCTGAGACCCTGGCTCAAGAGGGACTTATCCCAACTGAGATAGTTGACCCTGGAGTGTAGCTTTGTAGTATGATAGTATTCTTTTGTACTGGATTTGTCTCCAGCTTATTTTGTTACTCTTCAGACTCATTGATGTATTATTTTAAACTCATGAGTTGTATGGTGACTATTCTATTCTTATCTGATTCGTGCTCATTCTATCTTAGTTCTGTGATTGAGTATTCTATCATTATTGGTGGTTCATTACTTTAGATAGACTATCTAGACAGCGTTCTACCGCCGATTCTGCGGCGTAGGCTGGGCGTTGTTTTCGACTAGTATCCTTACATCGGGTACGGGTTGTGACACGTTTTTGGTGGTGGCCTATGCAGGTCTAGCTTCACAAGTATGTGATGTCGTGGTAGTGCGACAACTTAGTTGTACTACTGCGAGCCTGCGATAGGATATAGGATATAGGCTGAGATACTCAATCACATCTAGGAAAATTATTTTGATTCAACTATTCTCCTTTGACGTTGATACTTGATCCCTTAAACTGTCCTTTCCTTGATATCTTTTATCATGTGCCATATTGATCCTCATTCCGTCTTTTTATGAGACATACTCGGAGATACTTGCGGAGGCACGCAAGGTTGAGCGGGATCTGGGTTTGAAGACCAAGAGAGACCGTGATTCTTTTCTGGGGGCCAACGGCAGTGCAGTATCTGCCAAACGTCCTCATTTCCAGTCCAGACCTTTCCAGCAGCCACAGCAGAACCAGACTCCAGCTAGAGCGCCTTTTCACCAGGCACCTCAGCAGCAGAGACAGTTACAGCAAGCTCTATGCAACTTTTGCAAGAAGCCCGGCCACATCTGGGAAGTTTGCAGGAGGAGGCTAGGAGTTTGTTTGTATTGTGGTACTGAAGGGCATCAATCAAGGGAGTGTCCTCGTCGTGCAGTTCAGGAAGCAGCTCCAGCTCCGAGGACACAGACGAGACCACCTGCAGCACAGCCGAGGGGACCGCTTCCGACACAGCAGCAGCGTTTTGTCCAGCATCAACAGCAGGAAGGTGCTCGACAGGGACGAGCGTTTGCTATGACCGTCGGAGAGGAGGAACCCACCGGAGATGTCATCGCAGGTTCTATTCTTCTTGATTCTATTCCAGCTTTAGCTTTGTTTGATAGTGGTGCTTCCCATAGTTTTGTATCTATTTCTTTTGCTCTGAAGCATGCTTTGGTAGCTGAGTCTTTGCTTAGGACTTGCAAGATCATGACCGGGGGAGGCATTATCCTGGTTAATGATATTTGCAAGGATCGGAGAGTTACTCTGAGAGGCCGGGAGTTGAGTGCGTGTCTACTTGTAATGTCACTTTCGAGCTACGACATTGTACTTGGGATGGATTGGTTGAGTAGGCACCGTGCTAGCATAGACTGTAGAGGAGGTAGAGTTTTGTTTGGTTCGCCAGAAGAGCCAGAGTTCGAGTTTGCTAAAGGAGCTGCGGAGCAGGGAGAAGGCATTATTTATGGAGCTATGGTGGAAGACAAGGAGTTGCCACATCCGTTGATAGCAGAATTCTTGGATGTGTTTCCTGAGGAATTGTAAAGATTGCCGCCAGATCGAGATGTTGAATTTTCTATAGATTTGGTGCCAGGTGCAGAACCAATTTCGTAACATATCTATAGAGTAAACAACAGCGAGCTGGTCGAGTTGAAGAAGCAGGTGGACGAATTACAGGATAAGGGGTTTATCAGATCGAGTTCTTCACCATGGGGAGCCCCGGTATTATTTGTACCAAAGAAGGATGGATCGGTGTGCATGTGCATTGATTACAGAGCTTTGAATAATCTCACTATCAAGAATAAATATCCTTTGCCACGGATTGATGATCTGTTTGATCAGTTGAGTGGTGCGAAGGTATTTTCTAAGATAGATTTGAGATCAGGCTACCATCAGGTGAAGGTGAAGCCGGAGGACATACCGAAGACTGCTTTTAGAACTCGGTATGGTCAGTACGAGTTTATGGTGATACCGTTTGGTTTGACTAACGCACCGGCGATATTTATGAACTTGATGAACAAAGTGTTCCACCAGTACCTTGACAAGTTCGTGGTGGTGTTCATCGACGACATACTCATATACTCGAGGACACCGGAGGAGCATGAGGAGCATTTGAGGATTGTGTTGGATGTGCTGAGGAAGGAGAAGTTGTATGGAAAGTTGTCCAAATGTGAGTTTTTCTTGGACAAGGTGGAATTTTTGGGGCATGTTGTGACTGGTGATGGTATTTTTATGGATCCGAAGAAGATTTTAGCAGTGGAATCTTGGAAGACTCCGAGTTCGGTAGCAGAGATCAGGAGTTTCTTGGGATTGGCAGGCTATTACAGGAAGTTTGTGCAAGATTTTTCGAGGATTGCCGAGCCGATGACCAGACTCACAAGGAAGGATGTGGAGTTTGTTTGGACGGAGGATTGCCAGGTTGCTTTTGAGGAGTTGAAGAAGAGGTTAACGTCTGCTCCTATTTTGACGTTGCCATCAGGGTCCGGAGGTTTCACTATTTATAGTGATGCATCGGGGAAGGGTTTAGGTTGTGTTCTTCAGCAGCATGGGAAAGTGATTGCCTATGCATCCAGGCAATTGCATCCTCATGAAAAGAACTATCCTACCCATGATTTGGAGTTGGCAGCCGTCATCTTCGCTCTGAAGTTGTGGAAACATTATTTGTACGGAGAGCGTGTGGAGATCTTCACAGACCACAAAAGCTTGAAGTACGTTTTCACGCAGAAGGAGTTGAACATGAGGCAGCGCCGGTGGTTGGAACTGATGAAGGATTTTGATATCTCTTTGCAATATCATCCTGGGAAAGCCAATGTAGTTGCCGATGCTTTGAGCAGGTATCCGGTAGCTATGTTCTTAACGTAGGATCGATATTTGTTGGAGGACTTGGAGAGCTTGGGCATTGAGGTAATTGTTTCTGGGTGTGCTATGCAGATATGGGGATTGCAGATACACTCAGATTTGATGGATAGGATTAAGGCAGCACAGTATGATGATGTATCTTTGAGGAGTATCAGAGCTCAGGTGAGAGCATGATTGGAGGATGATTTCACTATTGCAGAGGATAGATCTTTGAGGCATGGAGTTAGATTGTGTGTGCCTAGTGGGGAGTTGCGAGAGGAGGTATTGCAGAAAGCGCATCGCTCTCAGTATTCCATACATCCAGGTGCTAACAAGATGTATCGGGATATGCGAGAGAGTGTGTGGTGGTATGGCATGAAGAGGGAAGTGGCACAGTTTGTATCCAGATGCTTAGTGTGCCAACAGGTGAAAGCCGAGAGGCAGAGGCCAGGATGGTTACTTCAGCCATTACCCATTCCAGAGTGGAAGTGGGAACACATTACTATGGATTTTGTGTCCTGACTTCCACGATCTCCAGGAGAAAAAGACGCGATTTGGGTTATTGTTGATAGGTTGACCAAGTCGGCCCACTTTTTGCCTTTCAAGGTGGGTTTGTCTACGGAGAAGCTGGCAGAGATGTATGTGAGGTAGATCGTTAGGATACATGGAGTTCACGTCAGCATAGTCTCAGATCGGGATAGTCGTTTCACTTCTCATTTCTGGAGGAGTTTGCAGGAGAGTTTGGGCACTCAGCTCAAGTTCAGTACTGCATATCATCCCCAGACAGATGGGCAATCTGAGCGGACTATCCAGACTCTCGAGGATATGTTGCGCACTTGTGTACTAGATTTTGGGGGTTCTTGGGAGGACCATCTCTATTTGGTAGAGTTTGCTTACAACAACAGTTACCAGGCCAGTATAGAGATGTCACCTTTTGAAGCTCTATATGGTCGGAGGTGTCGTACTCCTTTGTCTTGGGACGATATTGGAGAAAGAGTTTTGCTTGGGCCAGAGATGGTTGTGGATGCAGCGGAGAAGGTTCAGTTGATCAGAGACAGACTTCGAGTGGCGCAGGACAGACAGCGGCATTGGGCCGATAGCCATCGGAGACCTTTGGAGTTCGAGGTATAGTTTAGATTTTGTTTGTGCTTGTTCTTGTTTGTTATAGAATAAGTTCTTAAGATGGTGTTTTGTTCTAGGTGGGTGGTTTGGTGTTTCTGAGGATTTCTCCGACACGAGGCACGATTCGCTTCGGTGGAGGCAAAAAACTTAGTCTGCGATTCATCGGACCTTTCACTATTCTAGAGAGGGTCAGTGCAGTTGCTTATAGACTAGACTTGCCACCTACATTGGAGGGAGTGCATAACGTGTTTCATGTGTCACAGTTGAGACGATACGTGGCAGATCCTAGTCATGTATTGGATCACTCAGAGATAGAGGTGGGCCCTACTCTTAGCTATCCAGAGCAGCCAGTTGAGATTCTGGATCGGAGAGAGAAGGTGCTGAGGAACCAGACTATTCCTTTGATACGCGTCGCATGGAGGCATCACTCTCCGGGGGAGTCTACCTGGGAGAGAGAGGATGACATGCGAGAGCGTTATCCATATTTGTTTGTACCTTGAGGTATGTTATTCTCTAGCTATGTTATGTTCATTGTTAGGTTTTGTTCATTAGTTAGTTGTGATTCTTTAGTTTTGTTATGTGATTTTCTGGGGGTAGTTTTCATCTTTAAATTTCGAGGACGAAATTATTTTAAGGAGGGTAGACTTGTCACTACCACATTTTAGGAAAAAGGGTATTTTGGTAATTTCCTATTTAAATAAATATTGTGCATGGTAAATAATTTTTGTTGTATTATTTAATTGTTGTTGGATGTTATTTAATTATTTTGGACTTATTTTAGTGGACCCAACTAGTGTAGTTTGGACCCATGGACCAACATGAATTAAATAGTTAGACTTGGCCCATTTAGAAAGCCCATAGTTAAGGAGATGGATTAAATTAATTAAGTGATTAGACTAGAAGCTTCCTTCCTTAATTATTTATTCATGAGAGGCCCCAAGGGGTACATTGGATATTTTACAATTGCTTGGGGAAGGGGGCATGGTCGGCCTATATTAGAGGGGGGGAAATTTCTCTCTCCTCTCATTTTCATTCCAAATCTAGATCTAGAATTTCCCACTCCCAAATTCCCTCCATTCTCATTCCAATTCCCCACCAAATTCATTCCAAATTTTTCCCAATTCACCATTAGAAAGTTGAGAAGCAAGGATCTAGAAGAAGGAAGCAAGGATCTACAAAGAGGAGCAAGGATCTACAATTTGGAAGCAAGTTCATCTCAATTGGAGGTTTCATTGGGAATCCATCTCCCAATAGGTATAATTCAGTTTTTTCATTAAAATAGCTTCTAAATATGAGATTTAATCATGTAAAATTAACCCATATGTATGTACTACCCATAGGACTTTGTTTTATGTTCATAGGAGACCCATGGAGAAAGTTATGGTACTTTTTGTGTCAATTTTATTGGAATTCCGAATTTACATTTTGTTGTGTGTGTCAATTGATCCTATAGATCAATTGGACATATGCTTATGTGTTTGGGGCTTGTGTCGTGTCCATATTTAGGTACATGTGGTTCGTATCCCAACTATTTGGTGATACGTGTCATTTTGGGGGTTTTCCTCCGACACGGGGCTTTGTACATGTCGTATTTTGACACGGACACATAGATCTACTTTTGATACTTTAATTTATTCATAAATATTATTTGTGACTTGTTTGTGTCCTTCGGGGTATATTTGGTTTTGTGTTGGACTCGTGTCACATGCGTATCCTAGATCTAGTGGGATACGGTGTAAAACTTTCCAATTTGGTGTGTTTATGTGTAGATCTAATTATTTATACTTTAAATTCTTCATTTATAATTAGTAAATATATATATATATATTATATATTTATTTTAGTGTATTTATTATGGTATTTATTGTAGCATAGATCTATATATTTTTATGTGTTCTAATGTGGTGTATAAATATATGTTTGTAGCTTTCTTGCATGCAATTATATATGTACTTATGTTAATAAAATAATTTATACATAAATGTTTTATAAAATATATTTATGTGTTTAAATGTGTAATTATATTATTTATAATTATTATATATTTAATTGTTAATTTAATGAATGTATTTTTATGTGTGCTTCTAGCCATGTAAAATACGTACATTAATATGTGCATGTGTTATGTAACTATTGATATTTAATTATGTAAGTTTATATGTATATATATATATATATATATATATATATATATATATATATATATATATATATATATATATATATATATATATATATATATATATAAGTATATAGTTATTAAATTGTTTTATATATATATATGTATTTTGATTTATATATCTTGTATATATATAGGTGTTTTGTGAGGTATAATACTAATAATAATATATTATTTTATTTGTATAAATATTGGTTTGTATATACATTATTTAGAGTGTATAATATTGTATTATTAGTATACTTTGTGTGGGTATCAATTGGGATCTAATTTTGATTCCTAAATTGTTGTATTTTATTTTCTATATTATTTATATAGATGTCTTGTGAGGATGACCTTGGTTTGACCATGTTTGACTTTAGTTGACTTTAGAGTTGACCATAGTTGACTTTTGACTTAGAATTTATTTATTGACCTAGAAGTTGACTAGTTTGACTTGTTCTCTTTCCGGGACCTTGTTTTAATGTGGTATTCCATATCTAGGTCTTCGAGGCACCGAGTCAGACATTTGTGAGACTGTTCTTTGGACTTCAGGCGAGTACATTCTCTGATAGTTTCTCATTTATGATATCCTCTATGTTCGTTGTATCTAGTGTAGATATACATGTTTCTCGTGACACTATGGTTACACGGATTGGTATATCCGGATCTCGTCATGAGATGTTATTCCTTGGTATATGGTGTATATGGTGCAAGTATTGTTTCATTGGTTATCTTGTACATGTACAGACACCGATTTTCGGGAGGAGTCGCTCTCTTCTTGGGGAATCTAGTGCCATAGCATACCGTGGTTGGATCTATTATACCAGTTGGGGGTGGGGAGTATTAGTATAGATATGTGATCAAATCCCTATTGAATAAAGTATTGGTAAGCGAATAGTATTGATCATGCACCTCACGTATGATTAGCCAGGCCGCATTATATCTTGCCCAAGCCGATCACATGTTAAGCTAGTACTCACACACTTAGTCATTAGTATTATTGTTTCATTGGCATATTGTTCATTATTGTATTTCTTTCCAGTATTTCCTTATTATCTATATATATCTTGTATCTATTGTGCATCTTGTTTATCCACAGCTATTTACTGTTACATAATTTTTATCATGGATTAGAACTGCTGTTAGAGATGTACTCTGCTCCTTTCCTGACTGGATATATTTTTCCAGATGACACTGAGGAGTACCCTACCTATTATGGACCCCAGGATGTTGTGGGTTTAGATTCTGAGACCCTGGCTCAAGAGGGACTTATCCCAACTGAGACAGTTGACCCTGGAGTGTAGCTTTGTAGTATGATAGTATTCTTTTATACTGGATTTGTCTCCAGCTTATTTTGTTACTCTTCAGACTCATTGATGTATTATTTTAAACTCATGAGTTGTATGGTGACTATTCTATTCTTATCTGATTCGTGCTCATTCTATCTTAGTTCTGTGATTGAGTATTCTATCATTATTGGTGGTTCATTACTTTAGATAGACTATCTAGACAGCGTTCTACCGTCGATTCTGCGGCGTAGGCTGGGCGTTGTTTCCGACTAGTATCCTTACATCGGGTACGGGTCATGACAGGAAGTATGTGCACGATCCGAACCATGTGGTAGACTTTGGTCAGTTAGATCTGCAAGCGGACTTGTCGTACACCGAAGAACCCGTGCAGATATTGGAGCATAAGGAAAAGCAGTTACGAAATCGGGCAGTATCGCTAGTGCGCGTTCTGTGGCGGAACCACGCGATCGAAGAATCGACGTGGGAACTCGAATCTGATATAAGGGAAAGGTTTCCCTCATTATTCCTTAGGGGTAGGTTCTATTCCTAAGTTTCGGGATGAAACTTTCTATTAGATGGTTATAATGTAATGCCCCGGTCCCCCTATTCGGGGAGCGCGGCCAAGAAATACTCAATACCGTCCGATCGGGACATATTGAATAAAGATCCTTTCCTCGTTATGGATTGGTTTCTTTGGAATCAGGTCCCATATTCAACGGATAGTGCCTCAAGGAAGGACTCAACGGCGGAGTCAGGAGAGGCCTTTCCGTTGTGCTGGTTTCCTTGCCCGTTTTTGTGCCGCTTAGTTGCTTTCTTGTTGGTTTTATGACTTGCGTTTTCTTGAACGGTTTCGATGGATTTTATTACTTTCGTTCTTAGGATCTCGCAATTTCATATCGAACCTCGAAGACCGAAGCAGGAGATATTGATCATCTGTTGGTGCGTGTAGGTGATCGGGTAAACGACGCACGTGTGGAGTCTTGAAGTTCTCACTTTTCTCTCCTAGTTCTCCAACTTGTGAGTGGCTTTATTTCGATTAGCACACTTCTTCCAAGTCTTCACTCTAATAATAATTGACTCATTATGCATCCCGCTCCAACGATATCATAATAAGAATAAAACTGAGTCAAAAGGAAGATGAGTTAGACTTGAAATACTTGAAATGCTTGTCACTTAGAATTCTCTAACGATCACTTTGATGCGTGCTTGTCCGCTATGCATATATATATTCATGTTTCAGTTGTAGCTAGAATCATTCTATATAACTGTACAGATGTATTGGGCAAACTATATTGAAATGCAATCACTTGGACAGGAAGACTATGCCAAATGCACTATGCTAAAGTAGATGTATACATTCTTGTGGTTTGAGCGCTTTATCTGTTAATCTAGTATCAATGCGTAGTTCGGTCGGATAACTTGTGCACAAGGTTTAGTTCCTGCGAACAGCACTTTGGGCACTGGGGCCGATTCATTCCGGGCGGAACTCGGATAGCTAAGCTAGCAAGACTAGCACGAGTAAGGCGGGGGAGGCCTTGTAGTGGAGCTTGCTACCCGAGCTGCAAGGGTCACCGCTTACTGTAGCTATTGTCCATGGTGGTAACGATATGCCATGACCCAATGTATATATTTCTGCATTACTTGCTCAAACTAATGGTGTCTTCGTGGCAGGGAAGAATATGGTAAGTGTTATGCAGGCAGTTCAGACGGAAAGGTAAAAGTTACCTAACAGTAGCACGTTTGTTCTATAAATCGAATATTCAATGCTTGCATGTAAATTGATCTAAGGCAAGATAGAAAGACCACAATAATATTGTATGTTTCATATGAACAAACTTGGATTTGGTTAGTTGGGTTAGCTCGCCCTCACCAGTACTTTTCATAGTACTGACCCTCGTTGCAGCAGGTCCCCGAGCCCGAGCAACGCGGCGAGGAGCTGAAGCTTCTTCCTTCTCCAACCAGTCTAGTATCCGACGTATTCCGTTCGTGACTTTTGAAGCTTGTATAAAGCACTTGGAGCAAGCGCAACCCTTATATGTAGCTCCGTGGCAAGGTGATAGTTTTGCCAGCAGGTGTCTATATCGTTTTGGAGTTTTAGTAAAAGGATATGATGTATGCGAACGGCTATCTCATTTTGTATCCAAGTTGTAAGCCCGTATGGCATCCTTCTCGTTTTGGGTCAAGAGTCTGTAAACAGATGTTCGTTATCAATAAAAAAAAAACTTTTATATGCCTCAATGTGTGTTATCTTATTTGCGTACTATATTGCATATGTTCTAAAGATCATCATTATGCCTAGGCCTTATGCACGCGCGCCCTATGCGTGCACGGCATCACGTCCGGGGG
Source organism: Iris macrosiphon (assembly GCA_036927795.1). NCBI lineage: Eukaryota > Viridiplantae > Streptophyta > Magnoliopsida > Asparagales > Iridaceae > Iris > Iris macrosiphon. The sequence goes on along the minus strand of JAYESA010000001.1, from coordinate 37,814,558 downwards.
ACGATTATCGATTGAGCGAAATCGGGGCGTGACAGCATCTATGAATCTGAATCCAAGTATCCTGATAAAAGAACAATGAATCTGTGAATCATTCCTGAATCTAAGTAACAAGCATACCTGTGTTCCATAATTTAACAGAAGAACTCGTGCACCTGATTTAGAATTCGCTCGTAGCATACTTGTTTTGCATATGCTATTTCCCCTGATTGTTCATGAATGCTTGTGCTTGAATTAACTTGGTTTATACTTGGACAGGGAAGGAGAATTGGTAAGTTGGTAAGTCTCGCCGTGTTTCCTCCTATATCGCACGGTGCACTGCCACACGAGTTAGGCTTTTCATATATGCCATGAAACTGATCCTAAGGCACAACTAGAAAGACAACAAAATAGTTGGTGCACGGAACCTATGTTACGTGTTTGGATTTTTCGAGCGGACGAGTAGCCTCCCCACCAGTACATTCGTGTACTGATAATCCACCAGGTTGTTTGCAGGGTGCGGGAGAACCTCGTTCGGTGAGGATGCCTCCTTCGTCGTGCTAAGGCGTAGAGTTCACGCTAGAGCCTTGGAGCACTGTGTCCGAAACTGAAGCACATATACAAGACATAATGTTGGAACATCGCCTGAACATCGTCTGTATCATTCCATAAATGTAGTCACTTGGCACGCCTTTACTGTTTGAGAGAGGCTTGAGCGACTTGTAATCTCGGCTATACGCCGCCTGTAATATTGCATAATATCAATAAAGAGTTTGTTTTACTTTAACTTGTGTTATACAATGCTTCCGCTATTGTCGACTCAGTGAACTTGTTACCAAATTGCCTATGCGTTTGTAATTCCGCTGCACTCGGACAATCTGTACGACTCTGTGGCATTAGAACTCTTACCGCCAGCCAATGAACCACAGTCTTGCACGAGCATGGCTCACGCTCGTGCGGCATCACGCCTAGATGGGCCGAAGCGATCATCCCGCGGGAGCGCTGGCGTGGTAATTCTCGCCTAACGGGGACGGACGATTTGCCTGCGGGAGATCGGGGTGTAACATTTTCATGTACATCTTTTCATACACAACTCTCTATATTTTTGACACGCATTATGGCATGTCACTTCTCTGACAATGCGTGTTCCCAATATGGCATTTCCTTAGGCGTAGAATTTTCCCTTGCATGCGGCAGCCAGTGCATGCGACAACTGTTCTCTGCGGCGGTTGAACTCATGCATGCGGTATGAGATGACTGTTTTTATGTGGCATATTCCTATACAATAGCCCCTCATGCGTAGTTTCTCATGCGCGCATGCTACCCTAAGCGATCATATACGCATATTTTTCTGTTTTGCTTGATTTTGAAGTTTTTATTGGATATTTTGATTTCATGTGTTTGCAAGTGTGATGGACTAAGTGTTACTATGTGCTAGACTTGACCATCTGCTAGACTAGATTATGTGTTGAACTAGACTATGTGATGAATGACTAAATCGACTATGCACTTGACCCGATCTAAGTGTTGTAGTATGATAAGAACTCATATGATTAACTGATAATTTGGTAACTTGACTAGACTACTTGTATCCATGTTAATACTCTTACTACATGCTATGTGACCCTACGTGCTAAGTGATCCCACGCGTTATATGTTAAATGTTTTGGTTGTGTACCGAGGTGCTCCTATCCTACGCAATATGTGATATTATATAATTTCTCTAGCACGGACATGCTAGTTGATCAATAACCAAAGCGTGGTTAGGAATTGCTTGATTGTTGCATCATGCTCGGGCAAATCCAGATTGAGCTATCAAGCGACAAAGTTGATTCATATCTAGCATGGCCGTACTGCGGTACGACATATATGAGGAATGATCATGTAACCATGCCATGTGATTTTAGCTCACCGTAGGGTTAACTAGGCAACTAAACTTCTAGAGCATTGGGAGAGAAGGAATCCCGAGATCGTGTATGACCGCCACCCTCAAATATCCATTTGAGGAGTATAAGGCTAGCCCCCATGGATATTGTTTTAAATCCGCACTAGTGGATTGCAATATTCGACTACTATATTGTATCATGTGTTTTATGCGATCTTAACACGGCGGTCTTACAAGGAACCGATGTATATACTATGTGCTTTACGTCGATTATCATGGCTTGGCTAGCCTTGCTAGAATAACACATGATGTGAGGATTCATATTATATGCATTATAATCCTGGGATAACCCCTCCACTTATAAAGTCGTAGAATTGATTGGCCGATCATGTGACCGAGCTTGGTTGTGTATTGTATCTTTTGTTAGTAGTTTAGGAACATGGATTGTCGTGGTGCGGTGGTCCAACCATTGTCCTTGTTTGGTTGTAGGGTTAGGCTATTATGCTACGATAGGTTGTGGACCAAAATTGCAACACTGAAATCTATAGCTTGACCATAATAAGTGGATGTGCTCTATCTCGATGTGGTACGACACTTTTTGTCCTTATTTGGTGTAGAAGTATCATATGGCCTCGATGATGGTGTATATGCCTATGGTTCTTGTCCCAAGCATTATATATATATATATATATATATATATATATATATATATATATATATATATATATATATATATATATATATATATATATATATATATTGATTTGGATTTTTGTTTCTTCATTCGTACTCCCTTATGGTACTTGCTATTTGGAGTCTAACCCCACTGGTTTTGCATGGTCAGGTTTAGAGCTAGAGCCCGAGGATTTAACTTATCTTTCCCGATCAATGGCACGCACCAGACATATGGCCGCTGAGAGACATGAGTGGATTTTTTCTCCACCACTCCGACTTCCATTTTGTTTAGTTTTGGACGTTTAGCCTCCGACACTGATTAGCCGGCATGTCTAGACATTAGCTTCCTTTACATGATTATAATTAATCAGACTGCAACTGATCACGGTCATGTACTTTTGTAATTCAACTAGCTTCTCATTTTGTACAACTAGTTCCTAGAATATTTTGACAGCGTTTCGGACGTCTTTCTGCTTTATCATACATGTTCTATGTTTACTGCTTCTTGTTTGACTGATTGAGACAATAGATGCTCCATGTGACCCTAAGTGACTTGATTGTAACATGCACTCCCTTGTCTAGTTACAGTCGTGATTGTCGTACGACGTTCTATACCTTGTACGGGATAGTCGGTCATGTCCGTCTCCGTATTCCGGTATTGGGGCGTGACACATGCGTATGAAAGTTGTACTCAAAATTGCACGTTTAGGCGGTTAGAAATATTCTGACATACTTTATGATTTTTATTTCAGTTTATGCAACGTGTATATTATGTATCTTGCTACGTTTCTCTGAGGACCTGATTATCTTTCATATTTACAGTGTTGATTGTCGTTGTGGAGCTGCTGATGAGTATCGTCTCGGTATGCAAGTATTGTGATTAGGTACTTGTATCATATCTTCCGTAACTACAAATACTTGTTTTTATTGCTTATTTATATGGCTATTATAGCCTAGTATTTGTAGACTCATATTGTTCATTTCGAGTTTATTCGGACAAATGTTGTATGCGGTGCACACCATGATACATGTTGTCCATTCTTATATATTATATCATTGTGGATTGAGACATGGATATATTTATTGTATAACCTAGATAGTGACCCTTACTGAACAGCTTATACTTATTTAAGTGGGACTAGAGTCAACTTGATACGTAGCTGGCCATTGCTACGTGACATGGTCCTTCGTATTTTGGGACTGGAACGTGACAAAACCCCACCCCATAAATGTGTACCCTCCATGACATTAATGAATTGAGTTCACTAAGTTGAGCCAATTTCTTAATAATGTGTATTTGGCCTTGAGCTTTATTTAATAAATATTGAGATCAATTGTTAGAGGATTTATACGTGAGAAGAGAGAGTAAAACCAATAACGTTAATTTGGATCCTCCAAGTTAAAATCTCATTCACTCTCTAACTATGCAACCATTCACTAAGTAATTTTTTCACAAAAAATAAATTAAATAATATAGAATGAAGGTGTTAAAACGAAAATGACATGAAAATAAGGTGAGGAATAATCTGAGCCGTCCGCTAGGCTTTTTGTGCGCGGATTGGATCAGAACAGATGAGAGTATAGATATAGGTTTTTGTTGGTGGGTTTTGGTCGGATATTTTGAATGGCGACTCTCAGCTCCGCTTCTTCCTGCTGCTACCTCCTCCAACCGCCTACAGTCAGCCATGGCCGCCTCCGCTTTCCAAACCCTAAGTTTCAAGTACGCCCCTCCCTCGCTCTCTATCCCCCACCCCCCTCCCTTTCTCTTTTGGTACAATTGATGATGACTTTGTTGTTTGCTATACAAAAATAGTAGTCTACTGCTCAAAAAATGGTTTCTAATCATATCCAAACGAGGAACATATCAATATGTACAAGTTCTTCGGTTAGGGTTTGAGCATAGGAGATTTAAAATGCACGTAAACATTGCGAGCTAGAGCACTACAGTGCGCCATCGAAGCATTACTGTACACCCACAGCAAAACACTAATGTTGGAGCTTGTCCTGAACGAGAATTTCTTCAACGGTGGCTGGAACTGATGTTCTTTGAGGAGGATGTTTTAGTTGGGAACTGAGAATCCCCCCAAAGATGGAGCCTTGGAGCAGTAGCTGCGGTCGGGAGGGACTGGAATGTAAAAGAAGTGGAGTTTTACCATGGTGGAAGAATATTAGTAAGAGGAGTGTCGGTTCTAATGAAGGTGGAAAAGTGGGGAGGCTACTAATTTCCAGAAGTAGTAGTAGAAGGCAACAATTTTCTGAGATGAGCATAGGATGGATTTGGAAAGTTTCAAGGGTCAGTCACATGGATTAACTAATTTGTTGAATATGTCCAGGAACTGTTTTTATTTATTTATTTATCTTTTAGTGCTTTATAAACTCTATACTATTTTTTTATTTATCATATCGCTCCTAACCGGTTAATGCCACCAGCTAAAACCATCTTTTGGATGTGTTTCCCAACTGCCCAACACTCGAGATACATCAAGTATGACCCGGTTATTGCCATCTTCTAGAACTGTCCTTCGAATTTCATGGGTACCTACGATCGGATAGCACCCTAGAGGCACTTCAAGTATCGTGCTTTAATCTTATGAACATCATTCTCAATCTTATCATCGTGATGAATTGTTGATTTAAATTGCAAAAAAGAATCATTCTTTCATATCTTTTTCACCAACAATGGGCACTCCTTCATTCTTCTGACGGTTTTGTTATTAGTAAATGTTTGTTTAGTTAAGATCTTAGATGTAAATAAGAAAATGCCAGCTATTTGAGTTTGCTAAAAGTCCACAGAAAAAGACCTTACAAATAAATAGTCCATTTTGAGTTTCAGTACAAACTTTTCACATTTTAGGATTTGCTCACAATGTTGGTGTGCATTTAAAGCATTACTCATAAGTGTAAATTGTAAGAAACTCTCTAAGGTTTCATAACTTAAATGTAAACCTCCCTGGTTGTTGTTTTTTATATAAATTCGGTTCTTCCTGTTCACTTGACCGCAGTCTGCTAGTGAGGATGTCATGAAACTTTGGGACTTCCATTAAGTCAACTCTGTCATTTCAATAATAAATTCTATCTCTTACACTTGGTTCAAATGTTGCTCTTCAAATCCAAACCATCTAGCGAATTTCAGAAACAATTTCCTTCCTTTTGCAATAAAGCTTTTAATATTAGCAAAATTCTATTACAACCGGGCAAATCAATGGGTTAGCATTAAGCAGTGTTTGGTTGCTTGAAAGCGTCCATTGAAAGTGGAGGAAGATTGAAAGTGTGTTTTGAACTTCCAATGTTTGGTAAACATTGAAAGTAGTTGGAACTCGAAATCCAACTGGAAGTGGACTTTCGATGTCGTAAAGCTTTTTTCTTCTTCACATCCAAATGTCAAAAGAGAATTTGGTTCTTTCAATGTTTTTAGAACTTAAAGTGACACATCAATGAACCACTTTCAATGTATGACCAAACGGTTTTTGGGATTTGCACTTACCGGAAAGTGCAACTTATTTCCTGCTGGATTTGTAATTTTCACTTTTCTCATCCAATTTCAAGCAATCAAACATGTCCTAAAGGGAAAAAAAAAGTTCAATTTAGAATGCTTAATGAAAAGATAGGTTAGCAATAGAGATATAGGTAACAACAGAAAGCAGTTTCATATCAATATACAAGACACTACATGTCAAAATTGCCAGTGACAATCTAATATGGCATGTCCTACTATGAATGTCTGCGTTGCGACCAGTACCACTACCACTACCAGTAGGTTTTCAACATTTATGACATGGAACCCAAAAAGTGGAGCTTCATTACTATCAGTAGGCCACTAAGAGTGGGATCGTTGTTCCTCCACTCTATGGCGCAAGTGTCATAAATATGAACATAATTGCCCATAACAAATTGTATCATCTAAACTGTTCGTCTATACTCTTTATAAGGGAACTTGGATGATGCTTCTTGGTTGCATGAGCTCAAATTACAACCCAAAAGGTAGGTGCCCTACTTGAATTAGCCACCTAAGTTTTATGGCATGACCCTAAGGTTGTAAAAGGCGCTAGGTGCTATTCGAGCGGGCACCGAGTGCCTAGCGCCTAGTCCGCCTAGGCGGCCGTCTATGCAGGTGCCTAGGCGGTCGCGGTTCAAAGAAAAATAAACCCTCCCAAAAGAACCTTCTGAAAATTGCAGAAAAGTCCATAAAATCCCAAAACATACATAGTCGAGGGTCGAAGGGGTCTAGGCGGGTGCCTGGGCGGACATCGGGTGTGCACTTGGCGCCACCAAGACCGATTTTTAGAATAGAGCATGACCCTCTCATGCTTATAGCTATCTTGGGTCTTGGCTAGGAATTTGGTACCGACATAGAGGGTTGACGTCAGCACCCTGTCATATCTTGTATGGAGCTTTTTTATGCTCTATAGTCGACCCCATTCTGATGAAAAATTGCTTGGATGATGATGATAATGAGTAGGCTGCTAAAAACAGAGAGAATATAAGATCCTTGTAATTGCCAGACACGTGACCAATTTCTTCAATATTTCCTTTACCTGAAATGTTGAATCTAGAGTTTGTGCTCGATCTCATCCCCTCGCAATACAGAGAAAGATGAGGATTGGGTTGAAACAAAGTCAGATTCCTGACAACAACTTAAGGGAGAGAGATTCTAAATACGTACAAATGTGATACCTGGAAAGGGAAAGGAGCCTGCACTATGTTTCTAGCTACTTTTGACAACAATCTATGCACTTGTAGAGTGCAAACACAACACACAATAGAGGTGTTGGAGTTGGTAACAGTCATCGGGATTCCGTAGATATTATGCTTGCTTGACCAACACTTATATTGCTTGAATATGATCTCTCATTCTTATGGAAGCACGGAATGATCCTGCTAAATTCTCCTTGGTTTGCCAGCCATTCCATAGTGCTCATAGTTCTTGCAAAATGAGAACTTCTTAGACTTAACTACTATTGGAGTTTTTCTTATGCAAGGCTAGAAAGATAGTCCCGTATTGGAAAACACTCCAAGTGGGTATCACAATATATAGCTATGCTTGGTCTTGTGGTATGCACATGGGGTGTGGTGGCCCTAGTGGATGCCAAGTGGGATGTCTTCCTAGAGGGGCTAAGTTTATATCCCTCAATGAAATATTTATGTTTTGTCAATCTCTTTGGAAAAATTTCCATAGGAGCTAAGTTCCGTAGGGACTTAGCGACTCGAACTCGAACTCGGATGAAGGACGCAAAGTGGCACTTTGATGGCACACTAAGCACATACGCATCGGGTGCATGACGCTTGTGCGCATATGTTGCGCTCGTGCATTCGTTTTATGCGCGGTTGCATGTGCGGACGCTGAGTGGACTGTGCAGGCGTATGCACGGGCTATACGCGGGTATGTGTGGTTATGCGCACATGGGCTGATGTGCATATACGTGCATGCGAGTATACACACATTAAGGGTCATAAGGTTGGCACTTGGCATGAATGATAATCGACTCAAACATTATAATGCGTACCACTATAGATGCATCAGCTGGACGTTCTTTTGTCTAAGAGTAGCTCTTAGCCATTCCTGGGTCATGTCTCCTTAACCATGTATACAACATTTGATAGTTTCATCGAATTCTAGAACAATGTGACATAATCTGTTGGTCATTCAGCTCCCACTTGTTCGATTAGGATCATTCAAGCTATGGCTCTTGCACATGGACATTGATAGAATCTGACTTACCTTAGTTTGGTATCAGAATTAATATCGGACCCTTAATATAAGTATCAGGATAGGCACTATCAACAATATGAGCAGTTTCAGATCGGAGTATCATATTTTTTTTTTTAGTATCAGAAAGCAAATAATGATTAATAAATTTATTAAAAATTTAGAAAAAATATTTTACATATTTAGGCATAATTTTAAGTATTTTCTGTGTTGTTTATTAGTAGTTTTGAAATTGAATGAAATAATAGTCACCGTTGATGGTTAGTTTACATGCGATAAATACTTTTTTTCTTCATTTACATGCTTTTACACCCTTGTTGATTGGTTTTTTTGTTCAAATTATCTGTCGAACTGACTGGACAAGGGACCCCCAACTTTGATATCTCTTAGTATCAGTAGCGGTTGGTAACGGATGGGGAGGTATCAGCCATATCGTATCAACATCGGCCGAAAGTGCAAACTATTATAGTATCACCTATCTTATGACATGATCATTCTTTAGCGTAACAGCCAGCAGGACATTAGTTCATATGCTAACCACAACGTAGAATAGCCTCTGGGTTACCTGCTGACACTTTGTAAACAACACCCCCCCCCCCCCAACCCCCCCCCCCCCACGCCACCACACCCACTCCCCCACCACACACACACACACACAAGCTTTTGTAGACCTCATTCAAGGTTTGACACCAGCAGATCTAGTGAATAGGTAAATCCAATCAACCTGAGGTATGTATGTTTTTTCAGAGGAAAAAATGTTCACAAACTTGAAATATATCCAATGATTCCAAAGTTAGCACCAATGCTAGACCTTAAAACTTTGCTTGAAACCTCCGATGAAATGTGAAAGGAAGTTGCAGAGGAAACAAGTCTTGAAAATTAGAAATAAATCAAAAGAAGTCTCTGGAACTTCCAGTAAATGCAAATATGATTAATTGGAGGGAATATTCGGTGTCATTTTCTTTGTTAGTTGATGCCCACCGTTCACTTGCTGATGTCAGCTGCAGTGCCTGATACCACTCCTGCGACTAACCACCCTTTCTGTTCCTGCGGATTGTTAATTTGGCTCGCTAGGAAGTAAAGTTTAGCAGTATGACGGAAGAGGGGTGGAGGAACAGAAATGTCAAAGTTTAAAAGGGGTCGGTGGTTGTACTTGACCCAACATACAAAATCATAATGCCAGCAACAAAGAACAAGGTCAAAACTGCACACTCAAGCAACTCACATGCCAAACTGCCATGCAAAATCTCCTCACAAAAGTACAACAAAATTGCCCCCTCCAAACAGTTTTAATACCACACTGCCACACTCGACTCATAATTTTTTTGAACCTTTTTTTGCTTGGTTATCTTTCTTCTATCTAAACTCTTCTATATGAATCCTTGTCAAATTGAGTGGAGGATCAGACCAGGTGGTCGACATGAATGCTATACAACACTGTTTGGAATTAGACATAATAATTTATTCATTGCCTCAATCAAATTGAAAATTTCCCATCTGACCAAACATGTGATTTCATCCTCGTACAATGGAGGGAGAAAAAGAAAACCATGTTACTCAGCTCAACTTACGACAAAGATACTGTTTGAAATTGGTATGAGTGGAGGGTATCAGGGTGAATATCAAACAAGCTTTGGATGAGTTGTAGCAAAACCTTCTACAGTGGAAGAAGGGTTGCTGCTTAAGAGTGGTTGGAACAGCTGCCCCTAAGATTGCTCCAGTTGCTGCTTCATTAAGCCAACATCAATGGATTCGGTGTCAGCTGAAACAGTCATGCCAACTCATCCTTCGGCTCTATCAGGTTGCCAGCCATGATCAAAGGTATTATCGGGGCGAAGGTCTTGGAATCATTAGTGTGAGGAAGCTTGTTGTGTACAGTAGGTCTTAACCATCTTGATCATTTTCATGACACTTTGCTACAAGTAGAAGGAATCCATGCTCTATTATGAAAATAGAGTGGACAAAGGAAACTAGACTCATGTAACTAACTACCAGAAATAAATGAAACAAGGCTTAGTCATGATTACGGCTATTGTAGAAGGTCGCACTGATTTTTTGCAGTAACAAAACCAAGTAAATCATTATCTACCATGTAATGCACAGAAAGTGTTTGTAACTCACAACTAAGAATTGTCAATGATTCCATTACTTCTGAAAATATATTATCTTTATAGGAAGCTGTACTCACAATACTTGATGCTTTACTCCATCATCCATGCTCTGATTTCTTTGAAATTGTCTTTCATTCTCTGATGTCTGGCAACAAATGCTTCAGTCAACAAATATGCAGCGGAGAAAGCGGTTTGATCCTTCACAAAGAGCGTCCAAAGTAATGGCTTTCCATGGCCTGACCACTCCTCCATATGATCTAGTAATTCTTCTACTTCTAAATTCTTGGTGAAATTCATTATAGTTGTTACACGTCACATTCAATTTTCATTATATCATATATGTTTTCTTTATTGATTAAGGTTTGTCATCTTTATTTATAGAACGCATTGGAACCATACATGAGTCAAAAAACCCTGGAATTGCATTGGGGAAAACATCATCAAAATTATGTAGAGAGTTTGAATAAGCAGCTTGTCGACAATCCATTATATGGGCACACTATGGAGGATCTGATTAAAGTAACCTACAACAATGGCAATCCATTACCAGAATTCAATAATGCAGCTCAGGTAGTTTTAGCTTTGGATGTGTGTTCTCTGCTATTCAGATTAAGTTGAAATAAAATTGTATTGCTTGCTTAACATGGTTGGACATCTCGATTTTGCAATTTGTCTCTGATAAAGCTTTTGGCTGGATCGAACTTCCTCATTGATTGTAACCGGGGCTTTTGGTTATTTATAGTGTTAAAGACCTTGCAAGTTTGATCAGCTCTACATCATCTGCTAGGCTGTGTATTATAAAATAGTGAACTTAGTTCAATTTATGTGCTTGATTTGCAATAACTGTTTTCATCTTTGATTCATATCTAGATTCATATCCTGCTAGTATGTGCGAAGGATATCTTTTTCAAACAAGCGCTTAGGTACTTGCTGGCAATTTTGGATTCAATGGTTTGCAGGTGTGGAACCATGACTTCTTCTGGGAATCTATGCAACCAGGTGGCGGAAGTTTGCCTCGGGGAGGTGTACTTCAGCAAATTGAGAAGGATTTCAGCTCATTTTCCAATTTTAGGAACGAGTTTATACAGTCAGCCCTCTCTTTGTTTGGGTCTGGCTGGGTGTGGCTTACCTGTGAGTTATATTTGCTATTGCCCAGTATATGAAAGCTTGAAATTCTCTTTCCTGTTATAATTATAAAATGTAATCAGTCATATGCATGAAAAGATAACTTTCAGAATTCTTGAAGCATCTAAAATTATTTTACTTTGATGAATACTATAATTCAGCTTGCCTTTTCTCCCTCCATTTGCAAGCATACTATGATGCAACATAGACATTTGTTCACCCAAATAAGTAATTTTAAATTTCAACAATTACCTGGTTTCAATATATAATTGGTCTTATATGATCATTTTTTATCAGTTGTTTTATTTATACTTATCGAGTTGCAAGGGATGGAAGTTAAGAAAAACATCCTCACTTACATTCACATCTTCTATGATTATATTTTTTTACAGTAAAAAGGGAGGAAAAGAGGCTCTCCGTAGTTAGAACATCAAATGCCATTTGTCCGCTCGTTTGGGGTGATATTGTATGTTGATTCTATCTAAACCTTGAGGGATTTCTGATATATTCTGGTTAAGCAAGTTGTTTAACTTTTTCTTTTTTCTTACAGCCAATCATTTGTCTGGATATGTGGGAGGTAGTAGAAGTTTTGTTTTACTTTGTTTCATTTCTTGTTGTGCTTGATGCTAGTCATTGATGTTTTTCTTCTTTTGGTACCTCCACTTGTGACAGCACGCGTACTATCTGGACTACAAGGTATTCAAACCATATGTTGATGTATACATGTTTACGACAGTTTATTATATTTGCTAGCTCAGAAATGAGACCTATGGATCACGTTGTCTTTGAAATACAAAAAACTGACCAAAACTTTGCAGATATTGTGGTATCTACTAATTAGCTTACAATTTCAATCCTAAGAAATTTATTTATTGAATCCTGAGAGATTTAAAATAACGAAGTTAAATATAAATTTAATTGTTGGTTTTTACTTCGTAAATTCATTTTGCAGGATGACAGAGAGAAATATGTAACCACCTTCATGGACCATCTTGTGTCCTGGCATTCAGTAACTGCACGCATTGCCCGTGCTGAGGCTTTTGTAAATCTTGGGGAGCCGAAAATTCCTGTGGCATAGACACAATTGAGTGCCGGGCAGAAGTTTCAACTGTTTCTGATCCATCTTATTACTAACAACCTCAACGTGAGTATTTGATCTTGTTTCCCGTGACACTTCTTGGGCCAGTTTTGTTCCCATTTAAAATATTGTGTTTGCCGTTTCTGCCAGCATCCTGGCCATCCTGGCCAAAACGGCAAACGAATTATGTTGGTTCCCAGTGATTACTGTTTTCACCATACAAAAATGGCTGAAAGCAAAGGTAAGTGTCAAACTCTCCCGAGTGCACATTTGGTGTATGTCATTGAAATGGAGCGTTTGTCGTTTGTCATTTCCAATGGGAACCAAATAGCGCTTAGAGAGGTAGATGAATTGGCTACTTGTCAGGTCATCAATTAGGTTTTCTTGCGGCTGTCATCATAGGTCAATATCTGTACTTGCCAATAACAATGGTTTTCTTCCACTTGTGTGTGTTAAGTGGTAAATATTGAAATGATGAATCAATGGAAGAGCAAGGACGGACAATTCCAATAGAAAATGGTGCTTTGAATATTGGAAGTGACATTAGAATCTGTTTTTGGGAAATAGAAACAGTAATGGACATCAGTACTGTAACTTACTCTGAACTTTCTTCCTATCTTGCATTTTGCTGGTGGTTTGATACTTGTCCTTATGTTTCCTCTTTCAGGATGGAGTTTTGGGTGTCAAATGCTAACACGGCACAACGAGCAATCAAAGATATGGCCAACATGTTGAAGAAATGCAGATTGGAAGATGTGTCATCGGAGATAGGAGAATTCTATTTCTCCTAGCTATATTGCATCACAGGTTCCATTTCCAGATGCTCTGGACTGTTGGTTACTTTTAACAGGTCACAGTCATTAGTTTAGTCGGAGGCAGTTTTGTTATATAAGCCTGTGCAAGAACTTCCAAATGTACTGTTTGTAACAGACTAGGGTGGAACAACACTAGATTGACTCTTTGTATGTTCCTTTTTTTTTGGTCATTGTTATTCTGAGATGAAAGCAATTAACCCAAACCCTAGTCATTCCCTTCTATTTCCATGTTAATGAAGATATGGGTGAGTTTTGCCTTGTTCTTGTCGCTGATTGTTGGTTCTTATCCATGTGTCCTGTCAACTTTGGGAGTACGGACTTCAGCTCCCCAAGTGACAGACTTTGAGATAGGCTCCCACGAATACTCTTGCTTCAAATATAGCTAATTAATGTTCATTTTGGTTTTAGGTTGAATTGCTGCAACCATTGTCTACAATAAGATTTGATAACTGCCAAATTCTAAGGTTGAATGAATGGTAGGACATTAATGTTAGTCCCGAAACCAAATCTAAGTAGAGGAGGTCCACAAAGTAGAGACTTACACAAGATTTCGTCTCTACAAAAATTGGTGCACGGTGAGTCACTTGAGAGCGCCTCTACAGTGATACAAAACTCCACTGTAGCACGAACATGTTACAAACTGACAAAGGAAAAAAAGAAGCAAACACATCAAGAAACAGAAAATTGTTCTTCTCTTTGCGTTTGCAGGAGCTACAACGAGAAGGAACGAGAACGAGAAAAGGAAATACAAAGAATGGAACTCCTGCTAGGGTGATCAAAACTATCGGTGCTCAAGGCAAGACTTGTGCTATATGACGAACTGTCACAAGGATCCAGCAAGCTCACACGAGAACTTCTGGAACGCTCTTGGTCACCTTTGGATCACTCGAAAAAAAAATTGTGGGTGGGTGCTCACTGTTGCCGCATAAGGCTCTGGTACTCTGGTTTTTCTGGTACAATAGGAATTTTACCTCCCTCAAATGAAAGAGGAGCCACTATATTTATAGAGGAAATTAACACCTATGCGTCACGAGAAAGCACGTGCCGCATATGCGATGTCCGACCAGATACCAAGGCGAATATGTCGCATAAGCCGCCTCTGCCGCATGCGCCGCCAAACGCTGAAAGTACCCGCAGAGAGCAGAAAACGCCGAAAGAAGCAGCGTGGCACAGAAAACCACACGCCACCCGCGTTTCCTACGTCGCACGATCCGCATGACGCCGCAAACAACAGATCATGTCCCCTCCACATGTGACTCGTGTCACGCCCCGATTTTCGTAGAATCGATAGTCGTCCCCCGGACGTAACGCCGTGCGTGCCTAGGTTGCGGAACGCACAAGGCCAAGGTATTTTTCATAACGAGCACATATTCAGAGTACGCAGATAATTGAAACAAAATGTTGAAACATGAAATTTTTTTTCTCTTTATTGATAATGAACATCTTTTTACAAACTCTTGAACGAGTCGGATAGTTGCTGCACGGGCTTACAAAAGGACACAAAATGAGATAATCGTCATGTACAGTACATTCCACGGAGCTGCATAAGTTTGTGCACGAGCTCCTGAAAACTTCAAAGCGCTTCTTCGTAGGCACGATCAGGACGTGCCGGTAGGTGGACTGGATTGAGAGTCGCTTTAGTTGCTTGCAGGATCTCCTTGGTGCGGGGAACCTGTTGCAACGAGGGTCAGTATATCAAAATGTACCGGTGAAGGCGAGCTAACCCAACTATACCAATCAACACGTTGTTTATATGAAACATGCAAGTTATTTTGTGGTCTTTCTATCTTGCCTTAGTCCATTTTACGAGCAAGCATTAGATATGAAAATTTATTGAAATAAACATGCCACTGTTCGATGACTTTTACCTTTCCGTCTGAACTACCTGTACAATACTTACCATGACCTTCCCTGCCACGAAGACATAAGTTAGCTTGCACAGTTTAAATATACGAGGGGGTCACTGGCATGATGCCACAAGGGACGAATTATAATCACGGGACGAAAATGGTATGCAACGCAGGTGGCGAGCCCCGCTACATGCCATTTCTTCCTCCAACAGACGACTATTCAGACGTTTCGTCCGGATCAGATCGGTCCCAATGTCCCGGCGACCGTCCGCAGGAACCAGAAACCTTGTGCGCAAGTTTTTCGTCACCAACGACGCCTAATATTAAGTTATCAAACAGTACAGTTTAAGGCAATACAAGCACGAGACGAGTTACATGGCATAATTTGTTTGCATAGTCTCCCTGATCAGTTTGTTGCATAGCAAGGTGTGTTCTATACATAGCACAATCATAGAAGAAGTATATACATTCTAACTAAAATTGAAATATGATGAAGAACATTCTAACGAACTAGCATGCAAAAAGGTAACCGTTCATAAGTTGATTGACAAGCATAATGTAATCCAAGTCTATTCCTTTTTATCTTGACTTCTTTTAGTTATTATGGTATCGTTTGATCGGAACAATCAAGAATGCTAGATTTTAGGTGTGAAGACTTAGAAGAAGGGTCAACTGAATCGAATTATAGCCACTCACAAGTTGGTTGGAGAAAGAAAAGGAAAGAGGTGCTTCAAGACTCAGCTTGCACGACGTCTACTGCACGATCACCTACATTGCCACGAACAGATGATCAATACCTCTTATACTCCTTCCAAGCTCAGAATAAAATGCAGTTCAACGAACGAAAGCAATAAAATCCATCAAAACCGTTCAAGAAAACGCAAATCCGAAAACCAACTCAAAAGCACGAAAGCAACAAGGCGACAGCGAAAACTAGGCAAGAAAACTTGCAGCGGAGAGATCCCTCTTGACTTTGCTGCTAAGTCCATCCTTGGGGCACGTTCTACTGAATATGGGAATCGAATCCAAAGAAGCAAATCCATAATGAGGATAAGATCTTGATTCAATCTATCTCGATCGAACGATACCGATTAGTATTTCTTAGCCGCGCTCCCCGAATAGGGGAAATGGGACACCACATCCTAACCAACTAATAGGAAGTTTCATCCACGAAACTTAGGAATATAACCTACCACTATGAAACAATGAAGGGAATATTTCCTTTATCTCAGAATCAAGCTCCCAAGTCGATTCTTTGACCGAATGATTTTCCAAAGCACGTGCACGAGAGGAACCGAACGACTTCGAAGCAGCTTCTCTTTGTGATCCAAGATCTGCACATGATGTTTAACATAAGTCAAGTCTGCCTTTAAGTCCAGTTGATCAAGATCCACCACATGACTCGGGTCGTACACATACTTCCTAAGCTGTAAAATATTGAAGATATCGTGCACTTCAGATAGTGATGGTGGCAGGGCAATCTGATATTCGAATGGGACGACTCGCTTAAGTATCTCGAACGGGCCGACGAATCTTGGGCTTAGCTTCCCTTTTGCTCCAAATCTGGTAATTTTTCGCATGGGCGAGACTTTAAAAAATACTCGATCGCCTTCAAGGAACTCAAGGGGTCGACGGTGCGTGTATGAGTAGCTTTTCTGACGACTTTGTGCTACCTTCAGTCGTTCGCGGATCAAGCGGATCTTTTGGACGGTTTGTTCTACGAGTTCTGGGACAAGAATTTGTTGTTCACCAACTTCATCCTAACAGATCGAAGATCTGCACTTCTGCCCATACAACGCCTCATATGGTGCCATTTGAATGCTGGATTGATATCTATTGTTGTATGCAAACTCAGCTAACGGTAGATGCATGTCCCAACTTGTCTTCAAATCCAAGGCGCAGAGCCGCTGCATATCTTTGAGTATTTGGTTTACCCGTTCGGTTTGGCCGTCTGTCTGAGGATTGTAGGTGGAGCTGAACTTCAACTTCATCCCCATTGCTGACTGAAGTCTTTCCCAAAAGCGTGATAAGAATCGTCCATCTCGATCGGAGATAATGGATACAGGCACACCATGGAGTCGAACGATCTCGTTGAGGTAGATCTGCGCCAGACGGTCGGCACTCCAAGTAACTTTGATAGGCAGAAAGTGAGTTGACTTGGTGAGTCGATCAACGATGACCCAGACGACATCATTCCCCCATTGCGTCCTTGGCAAATCAACAATAAAATCCATCGTTATGTGTTCTCATTTTCACTCCGGTATAGCAAGGTTCTGCATCTCTCCGCCTGGCTTCTGGTGCTCGGCCTTTACTCTCTGACAAGCCATGCATTGTGACACGAATAGCGCCACATCTTTTTTCATACCGTGCCACCAAAATATCGTGTGGAGGTCTCGATACATTTTCGTGCTTCTTGGATATGAAGTATAACTCGCATAGTGGGCTTCAGTGAGTATCTCCTTTCTGAGGTTTGCATCGTTAGGAACACACAATCTTTCCTTCATCCGCTTCATTCCATCTGTGCTCACTGCAAAGTCGTTCGTCTTTTTTGCTGAGATAAGATTTTGCATCTTTTCCAGGAATATGTCGTCCTTCTGAGCGGACTTAACTTTCTCTAACAAGTCCGGTTCGAGGCGCATCTTGTAGTGTCCCGTCCCCCCTATTCGGGGAGCACGACTAAGAAATACTTGGTATCGTTCGATCGGGACAGATTGAATCAAGATCCTTTCCTCGTTATGGATTGGTTTCTTCGAAATTATGTCCCACATTCAACGGATTGTGCCTCAAGGAAGGACTCGGCGGCAGAGTCAAGAGGGGCCTTTCCGTTGCATTGGTTTTCTTGCCCGTTTTCGATGCCGCTTGGTTGCTTTCTTGTTGGTTTTATGACTTACGTTTTCTTGAACGATTTTGATGGATTTCATTGCTTTCGTTCTTAGGATTTTGTATTTCGTATCGAACCCTTGGGGACCAAAGCAGGAGATATTAATAATCTATTGGTGCGTGCAGGTGATCGTATAGGCGACGCGCAAGCGGAGTCTTGAAGATCTCCCCTTTTCTTTCGAGTTCACCAACTTATAAGTGGATTTACTCCCGATTTGCGCCCTTCTTCCAAGTCTTCATTCCTAATAAATTGACTCATTTGTGCATTCCGATCAATGATACCAAAAGAATAAAATTGAGTCAGAATAAAGAAGTAGACTTGAAACGCTTATAATGCTTGTCACACAGAATTCTCAACGATCACATTGATGCGTGCATGTCCGTTATACATATAGCCATTTTGTGTTCAGTTGTAGTTAGAACTTATTCATCTATAACTACTCAATGGATAGTACATAACTTGTGAATTGATCATATCAGCCAGTAGACTATGCCATCGCACTGTGCTAAAGTAGTTTCGTTCATATTGATGTTTGAAATGCTTCGTATGTTAACTTAGTGTTCAGATCGTCAATGGTCATGGATAACTTGTGCACAAGGGTCTTGGTTCCTGCAAATGGTCGTCGGGGCACCGGGGCCGATTTATCCCGGGCAGAATATTAGTTAGTCGTGCTAGCAACTTAGCACGGGTGAGGCGGGAGTTTGTAGAGGGGCTCGCTACCTGCGCTGCAAGCATCGCTGTCTACCCAGACTATGGTCCATGACGGCTAGTCAAGACAGTAATCTTTATGTATATTTAAACTGTGCAGACTAACTATGTCTTCATGGCAGAAAAGTTTATGGTAAGTTTTGTACAGGTGGTTCAGATGGTACAGGTAAAGTCACCGAACAGTGGCGCATTTTGTTATGTCATTCAATTCTATCGTATATAAAGAATTGAACTAAGGCAAGATAGAAAGATCACATAATAAAAATATTGCATGTTCACATGAATACGATATTGATTTGGTATGTTGGGTTAGCTCGCCCTCACCGGTACTTTTTGAAGTACTGACCCTCGTTGCAGCAGGTTCCCCGAGCCGAGACGACGCGGCTAGGAGCTGAAGCTTTCTCCAACCTTCCCCTGATCAGGCGCGTTCGTGTTGTGACTTTTGGAGCCCAAGTACACATTCAAGAAAGAAGCTTGCACTTCCCTTTTTAAAGCTCCTAGATGATGGTGCTAACTCGCACCCAAGGTGTTTGTGCTTTTGAAATATTAGTAAGGGATATACTGTATGGATCGGCTATCTCATTTTGCGTCCAAGTTGTAAGTCCGTGCGACATCTTTATTACTTTTGGGTCAAGAGTCTGTAACCAGATGTTCATTATCAATAAAGAAAACTTTTCTATATCTCAAAGTGTGATATCTTATTTACGTACTCTGTTGCATTTGTTCTAAAGTATATCATTATGCCTAGGCCTTGTGCACGTGCGCCTTACGCGTGCACAACATCACGTCCGGGGGACGATTATCAATTTAGCAGAAATCGGGACGTGACATATTGGTATTAGAGCATGGCTTCAAATCCTTTGACCTTCGTGCCAGAAAAGTTTTCTTGAAACGACCATGTCCCTCCCAGTTAAACCCTTCAATTTGCTTGGCCAATGAGATGTGTTCCATACAGTAAGTCCATAATACATTTTGAGACTGATACAAGTTACTTTTCTTTAAAGGAACGGCCTCAGAGCCGGATGCACAAGAGCAGATGGTGGCGTAAGTGCAAGGGAGCAGTTTTGGCACATCGGGCAGGTCAGGAAGTCCAGCTTCCGCATCCTCTGTCGATTCGTTCGAACGGATGATGCATTTGATGGAAATGCAGCAGAGACAGGCAGAATTACGTCAGAGCCAATTTAAGTCCTGGATCGAAGCTCAATTTCTAGCGTAGCGGACTCAGGCCGAAGTACAGTAGAAGCAAATGGATACCTTGCAAAAGATTCTGACGACGCTCGTCACCAGCAACCATTCTGTTTCAGCGGCTGCCGCGATAGTGCTAGTTGTAGCCGAGACCGCAGTGCTTCAGGGCCCTCAGGAACCTCCGACCTCAGACGAAAAGAGTCCCATATTTCAAATATCAGCATTTCAAAAGATGTGTCATGCTACCTTTAAGGGGACTGAGGACCCCTCTGTGGCGTTAGATTGGCTGGTTGATTTAGAGGACCACTTTGAAGTGCTTCGCATGGATGAAACGAAAAGAGTCGCTTGCGCTCAGCTTTAGCTCTATTTTAACGTACATGATTGGTGGGATGTACACAAACAAGCTATACTGAGTGAAGATAACAAGATGACTATCTCTTGGTCCATGTTCCGTAAAGCCTTCGAAGAGGAGTATCTACCACCCGCCGTCCGTCGCAAGAAGGAAGACAAATTCACACATCTGCAACAAGAAAATATGACAGTGCGGCAGTACGCCTCAAAATTCAACATGCTTACAAAATTTGCTAAGTCTCATCTTTGTGATGCCGAAAGTCGAGCACGAAGGTTTGAGATAGGACTACGACCTTCTATTCGTGTCCACATCGTCGTATCTCAGTACCGTACCATGCGGGAGTCCCTAAACTATGCCCTCTCCCTAGAGCAGTAGTACCCCTCTGTTCGCACCGGCGCTGTGCAAAATTTCAATCACAAGCGCCCTAGCAACACAGATGGTAACAATGCGCATAAGCGCCACAATAACGATGGCTCTCAGGAACCAGATCCAGGGAAGTACCAGGGGAAACCTTGTTACTACTGCCACAGGCCAGGATACCACATTAACGAATATCATATTCGAAAAGGGGAATATTTCGTTTGTGGTAAGTTTGGCCACGTTGCTCGCGATTGCCTGGATCGCCCCAACAATCCTCCTTCACGCCGTGCACAGCAGCAGCATCGTCCATCTCAGAATCAGGGTCAAGCACCTCGAGCGAACCAGACGATACCGCAGAACACTCAGGGCCGGGTCTGTCACACCCCGATCCCGAAGGCCTCCCGACCACCGTCCCCCGCCGGACCGGACGTGAATCACCGCTCCTCGGCACTTCCGTGGGGCGTATGGTCGTTTGATACCGGGACGTGATGCCGTACGAGCCTAGGGTTGGGCCCGCACAAGGCAACATCGTTTAAGTTTGGCTATCATCGCATATATCGAGTAAGCAGCGGCGGGACATTGTTGCAAGCATTTATCCATTTGAGTATACGGGAAAAATCGAGGGACAGGGTTCTCTGAATACAATGGGATCATTCCATACATTGTATCCCTTTATACGAATCGAGGCAACGAAACCAAATTTTTGGGTCTTGGGGATGAGGCACGCCTATCACTTCCTCGGACGATCCAGTACCTGCAAGCAAGTAAACTGTTGGTGGGTCAGCACTTTATAAGTACTGGTGAGAATAACTGAACAGAAGCAACTTTCACTAAAACCAACACTAAGTAATTATGTTATAAAATATTATATTACTAATGATCTTTCTAGTTTTACCTATGTTCATTACATAAAGCACAAGAACGGAGTCATATTACTTTCTTTTGGAAACATCTTTAAAAATAGAGTTCATATTCGATATAAGCAAGCAGGCAAGACAAGTCGATTGTTCTAGTCTCAGGGTCTGCACAGCATGTCTCGTGAGCTATACTCAATGACTCTAGGAATAATGCACCATCTAGGAACTATCCTCTATCAAGCCAACACAATGAACTAGCTATATGCTTTTTGGTCTCCCCGAGAAACTCAGAATCGGTAGCGGTAATCCAGCTAACCATTGACTCCTTTATCTGATGCTATTAGCAGTTGTGACTCATGGTTGCTCTTCACTATCATGGTAGCAGCCGTGACCATGGTTCAGCTCTTTACCAATAGCCATTGTCCGACCGATGCGAATGTGTAAAACACTATCAAATAAACTCTAGGATACAGACGAGATGAACCATCAGACCATATATCTCTTATGTGGACTAGCCACCCTCTCTCTGAATAAGTTCAAGCACACGATATGGTTCTCTCGAAGCACAAGCGATAGTGGAACATGTTTATGCAAAAGCTTACTCTTAGACAAGCATTTCAAGTACTCTTAGTTAAGCAGGCAAGTTTGTTTCAAAGATAAGCTATGTAATTTCTCTTATTTAGCATGCAAGGCAGGTTCTATCATTCTCTTATTTAAACAAGCATTCAAAACCTCATATTCATTATTAAGTCGTACAAGAATCAGAGAACGAAGTTCTGCCTACTCACCTTGATACATAGTGCTGACGCGGAGCGGGGCACTACATACTTACCCACCAACAAAAAGTTTTGTCCTCGAAACTTCAAGGATAAACTTTTCGATATCCCGAGCAGCGATAGTCATCATCCCTCGCCATCCTCAATCAAAAACTCTAGCAAATCACAAGCACAACTCTCAAGCAACAATCAAATCCAGAAAACTTTTGTACAACTTTGAGAATATCTATGGACTTATTGTATGGAACGCTCTATTGCAATACAATATCGAGCACATCTCAGAGTAGTAGCAACGGATTGGGCAAAGAATCGAATCGCTCTGATACCATTATGTCACACCCCGGTCCCGAAGCCCTTCCGACCACTGTCCCCCGTCGGACCGGATGCGAATCACCGTGCCTCGGTGCTCTCGTGGGGCGTATGGTCATTTGATACCGGGATGTGATGCCGTACGAGCCTGGGGTTGCGCTCGCACAAGGCAACATCGTTTAAGTTTGGCTATCATCGCATCTATCGAGTAAGCAGCGGAGGGATATTGTTGCAAGTATTTATCCATCTGAGTATACGGGACAAAACGAGGATAGGGTTCTCTGAATACAATGGGATCGTCCCATACATTATATCCCTTTATATGAATCGAGGCAACAAAACCAGATTTTTGGGTCTTGTGGATGAGGTGCGCCTATCGCTTCCTCGGACGATCCAATACCTGCAAGCAAGTAAACTGTTGGTGGGTCAGCACTTTTATAAGTACTGGTGAGATAAAACAACTGAACATAAGCAACTTTCACTAAAACCAACACTAAGTAATTATGTTATAAAATATTACATTACTAGTGATATTTCTAGTTTTACCTATGTTCATTACATGCAGCACAAGAACGGAGTCATATTACTTTCTTTTGGAAACATCTTTAAAAACATAGTTTATATTCGATATAAGCAAGCAGGCAAGACAAGCTGATTGTTCTACTCTCATTGTGTGTGCAGCGTGTCTCGTGAGCTATACTCAAAGACTCCAGGGACAAATACACATCTAGGGACTATCATCTATCAAGCCAACACAATGAACTATCTTATATGCTTTTCAGTCCCCGAGAAACTCAGGATCGGTAGCGATAATCCAGCTAACCAATGACTCCTTTATCTTATGCTATTAACAGCTGTGACTCATGGTTTCTCTTCTCTAAATACGCACAAAATAGCAGCCATGACCAAGGTTCAGCTCTTCACTAATAGCCATTGTACGACCGAATGCGAATGCTTGAAACCCTATCAAATAAACTCTAGGATGCAGACGAGATAAACCAGCAAACCATATATCTCTGTACGGACAAGCCGTTTGTCACTACCACATTCCGAAAACAGGGGTATTTTTGACTTTTTATAATATTTAATATTATGGTAGTTATAATTAAGTAATTGCATGATAATTATTTGTTTTAAATAATTAGGTGATGTGTAATTAAATATAATATTATATACAGTGTTCATTTATTTTGATCTAGTAGACTTGACCTAGAAGCCCAGTAGGTGAACACCTGTCCAAACTGTGGAATTCTGTATTTTATTGTTTTATCTAGAATTTAATTATTGGAGATTATAATTAATTACCGTATTTTAATTAATTATTGCGCATTGCCTTTGCTTCGATATTTGGAGCGCTATCCTGACTTTTGTCTTCCAACAAATTTTACAATCTTGCCCTAGACATGCCCGCCTTCCATTCTGCTATTTTTGCAACTCATAATTATGCTCTCTGTGCATTATTTCTAGCCGCACAAAAATTATCGCGGACGTTATTTAATAAATCCCTATTTTGCATCATTGTGCGTTCCAATCGAAAATTGGAGGCAATCTTGACCTATTTTTCGTGCGGCCCAAATTAGGGTAATATTCTGTTCTGAGTCTTCTTCATTATTGGTATTGATGACCTGACCTGATTTTGGCCCCATGTACCCCTAATTAATTTTAGAACACAACTTGCATTTATTTCTATTTAAATTGAGGATACCATTTTAACCGATTCTAAAAATCCCTGTAAATTCCCGTGCCCTGCTATTTGAGCCCATACCGATCATACAGCGCCCCCTGACCCTACAAAACACCGGATACCGAATTGCCCGCCAAATTTTCGTTATTTCATGTGTCTGTGCAAATACCCAAATTAAAGGGGGCTAATTTGCAAATTGGCATTTTTGGTGTCAACATCTTATTGTTTAAAACAATGAGGGAGCCCTAATATTATTTAACTAGCCCTCACCCTCATTCCTACATGAATTATTTTTCCTCTTGACCAATCTGGACCACTCAATTAATTGGGTGCATCCTCACCCTTAATTTTACCCACACTCTCCCCTATATAACGACATGTTACATCAAACCCTAATTCCTAGACAACCTAGGAAACCCCACCCTCCTCAAGCCTCCACAATTCCTCTCTCCAACGTAGGCTTCCCATTTCTTCTTCTCTTCTTTCTTTTCTCTTTCTTCTCCTTCTTCCTTCTCCTTCTTCTTTATTTTTTCATTTGAATTCAAATTCAATAGGGGGAGGGGGGAATACTGTTCATTAACATCTCCCCATACTATTTCCGGCCAAACCATTCTCCGGCGCCCCACTGCACCGGCAGGCGCTGCCCGACGCGTCCGGTGGCCGAAGCCCGCTGCTCCTCCCCTCGCCGCTGCTGTGCTCCCCGACTCCCCTCTACGGCGGCTGCTCCTCCCCCGCCGGACAGTTCCCCGGCGGCTGCTCCTCCCTCCATCTCCTCCTACCATCTACGATCACCACCACCACCTCCATCATTATCTCCTAGCCACCACCACCACCAACAGAGATCTGGTCTACTCCGGCGTGGTCAGCCGACTCCCAAACTTGCACTTCGGCGACTCCTCCTCCCTGCTGTGCAACTCTCCCTCCGGCTACATTCACTCCTCCACCTCACTCGAGTCCTCCTCCAACTCCAGTCGGGCTCCTCCCCGACTCGACCCACAGCTCCCCGGCGGCCAGCTCTCCCTCCGGCCAAGCCGGCAGCAACCCCAGTAAGCCTCTCCCTCCTCCTTCTTCGTATGTATATATATGTATATATATACATACGTGTATACATTTATGTATATACTAAGATATGTATATGTATAAGTACTTATTTAAATAAATGTTAATACTTGAATATGCATATGTATATTATTTCTTTTGTTAGTATTTAATTGTATAATTATAGCATGTAGAATTAATTGTATAAGTATGTGTAATTAATTGTATAGGTATGTATTTAATTAACTGTATATGTAATTATGTATTTTAAATTAATGTTTAACAGTAGTTTATATATATATATGTGTTATATTGATATGTAAGTATATATATATCTATATATAAATTTATTTTGGTATAGGTAACCATGTATCATATATGAGTTTTAGTATTTAATGTTATATATATATATATATAATGTAATTGGTATATATATCTATATACATATTGGTATATGGATACTCTAGTATGTGTGTATTGATATATATATATACATGTATACAGGTATATAGTATATATATTTATTTGGTATATGATATATATATATATAGATATAACAAATGTATTTTTCCACTAAAACATATATATGTATGTATTTTGGTATAATTACCTGTATATAGTATAATTATTATTTTGGTACAAATATATATATGTGTAGATATATTTTGTATGGGTATATGTTTAATAAAAACGTATTTTGGTATAAAAACGTATATTTGGTATATATATATACTTGTGTACATATAGGGTATGAGTATATTTTTATTTAGTGTATATAAATGTATAAATGTATATATTCTTAAAATTGGGTGATGTATATTTTTCACATAAATAAAATATATTTCCACTTATGTACATATAGTTATACATATTTTGTATATAATTTGGTATAACAATATATATGTATTATGTTTAATTATTAACAATATGTTTAATTGGTGAACCTACTAGATGACCCTAGTTGACTAGTGCCATACCTGGCACGGCCCTGAGTTCGATGTTTTGTGTTGTGTTAGTATAACACCTGATGCAAATGTTGTATTGACATATTTAGGACTGTTGGATCCTCCAAACGATACTCTGGGACAGGACATTGGTTTTACCAGCTAAGGACCCAAGGCGAGTACATTATCTGATTAGTTTCTAATTTATGATATCTCCTATGTTCACTGTATCTAGTGTAAATATCCATGCTCTTGACACGCTGGTTACACGGATTGGTATACACGGATCTCGTCATGAGATGTTATTCCTTATTCATGGTGTAGCTTGTACAAGACTCGTTTCCTTGTTATCTTGTGCATGTACAGACACTGATTCCCGGGGAGACTTGCTACCTCCCTAGGGAATCCCGTGCCATAGCGTACCATGATTGGATCCACTACACTGGTCGGGGGTGGGGAGTATTTTAGTGTAGATATGTGATCATACCCAACTTTTCATGCATCATAGCTCACCCCACATCTCACGTCGGGTGCGGCCTGACCATCTCCATGTTTCATAGCTGTTACGTGTGATTAGCCTGACCTCTACATGCATCATAGCTAACCAACGGTTAGCCTGACCTTACATGAATCATAGCTAATCACATGTAACCAGCCTGATCAAGTTCCCAAGCCGATCATATGTTAAAGCTAGTACTCATACACTTAGTCATAGGTTCTTGCTCATTGACATATTGTTTCTTTTCCTGCATTTACTTACAGTATTTCCAGTATTTTTCTCGTACCTATACATGCTTCTGGTATATTTCCATCTAGAACTGCTACATAGTTTATATCATTAATATAGAACTGCTATTTAGAGATGTACTTTGCTCCTTCCTGACTGGAAAATATTTTTCCAGACTGTGACCTTAGTAGACTGGTTTCTGACACACTTGAGGATTGGAAGTTAATGATTGCAGGTATGATTATTTTGTCGTTAGACTTGTCTTGTATTTCTTGCTTGCCTTGATATCTCATCGTGCTTTAATTTATGTGATTGAGTATTTCTAGCATTATTTTATGATATCCCCGTCTCCTTATGGAGTTAGGTATTCACGTGAGTTTGATTAGATAGTTACATGACCTAGACAGCGTTCTACCGCCGATGCTGCGGCGTAGGCTGGACGTACCCACGCACTCGTGCCCCCAAACCGGGTGCGGGTCGTGACACCGCTCTCTCTCTAAACAAATTCAAGCACGATATGGTTCTCTCGAAGCACAAGCGATAGTGGACATGTTCCTGCAATCTCTTAATCTTAGACAAGCATTTCAAGTACTCTTAGTTAAGCAGGCAAGTTTGTTTCAAAGACAAGCTATGTAAGTTCTCTTATTTAGCATGCAAGGCAGGTTCTATCATTCTCTTATTTAAACAAGCATTCAAAAACTCAGATTCATTATTAAGGCGTGCAAGAAGCAGAGAACAAAGTTCTGCCCACTCATCTTAATGCATAGTGCCGACGTAGAGTAGGGCACTACAGGGTCTATGCCTTGACTCGAGAAGAGGCGTTCGCATCAAACACGAAGATGTTAGGTATATTACTTTTCAATAATGTACCTGATCGAGTATTGTTTGATTTTGGTGCTACACATAGTTTCATTGCGACGGATTTTGCCGCCGAGAACACATTTCCTATAACACCTCTAGGCCTAAACCTTAGCGTCCGTACTCCATCGGGCATAGATTTGTCGGCTCATTTAGTTTGTCATGAAGGTAACATTTGCATCGGAGGAAGAAAATTATCACTAGATGCGATAGCTTTAGACATTACGGACTACGACATCATTCTGGGGATGGATTGGCTCGGCGCTTGCTCGGCTACCATTGATTGTGCGAAAAAGAAAATCGTGTTTCGTCTACCTGGCGAGATTAAATTTTGCTATGCGTGCAGTCCATAGTAGAGAGCGCCGAATGCCTGCATGATGATCTCTCTAATGTCTGCTCGGTGGATGATACATTCCGGCTGTGATGGGTACTTGGCGTCCGTTCGAGACACGCATCGAGATTGCACAAAAGTTGAGTCAATTTCCGTTGTGGCAGATTTTCCTGATGTGTTTCCCGACGAGTTGCCCGGCATGCCGCCCGACCGAGAGATAGAGTTCACTATTGATATGTTTCCAGAGACTCGACCAATTTTCAAAGCTCCGTATCGAATGGCCCCGGCAGAACTAAAAGAGTTAAAGGTTCAGTTGCAAGAAATGCTAGAACATGGGTATATTCGTCCTAGCATGTCTCTGTGGGGTGCGCCTGTATTATTTGTAAAGAAGAAGGGCGGCTCATTGCGGCTCTACATCGACTACCGTGAATTGAATAAGACCACTGTTCGAAAAAAGTACCCCCTTCCCAGGATCGATGACCTCTTTGATCAACTACAAGGTACGACGGTATTATCGAAAATCGATCTTCGCTCGGGTTACCATCATCTCAAGATTAAACCGGACGACGTACCAAAATCGACCTTTCACATTCGCTATGACAACTATGAGTTTTTGGTAATGCCATTTGGATTAACCAATGCCCCTGCCACCTTTATGGACTTAATGAATCGTGTGTTCCGGCCGTATCTCAACAAATTTGTAGTAGTGTTCATTGATGATATCTTGGTGTACTGGAAGAATGGGGAGGAACATGCAGAGCACTTGCGGACCATGCTATAGACTCTTCGGGACAACAAGCTATATGTGAAACTGGGTAAGTGTGAATTATGGCTGAGCAATGTATCTTTCCTCGGGCACATCATTTCTGCAGGAGGCATTTCAGTCGATCCAAAGAAAATTGAAGCCATCGTCGAGTTGAAGCGGCCTGCATCCGTCAGTGAGATTCGAAGCTTCCTCGGGCTAGCAGGCTTCTACCGGCGTTTCGTAAAGGATTTTTCCAAATTAGCATCACCTCTAACTCGCCTCACACAGAAGGGAGTCGCGTTTGAGTGGTCCGCCGACTGTGAAGCCTCGTTTGAAGAGTTAAAGCATCGCCTCACCTCTGCCCCATTACTTGCACTACCAGACGAGACCTCAGGATTCTAAATATTCAGCGACGCGTCAGGGCAGGGCTTAGTGTGTGTACTCATGCAGCAGGATAGGGTGATAGCCTACGCATCCAGGCGACTGGAAAAGCACGAGAAGAATTATCCTATGCAAGACCTGGAGCTAACGACAATTGTGTTCGAACTAAAATTGTGGCGACACTACCTCTATGGAGTGGCTTGCCAAATTTATATCGATCACAAAAGTTTAAAGTACCTATTCACCCAAACAAACCTCAACCTACGACAGCGGCATTGGCTAGAATTAATAAAAGACTATGACTTGACGATTGACTACACACCTGACAAGAAAATGTTCTAGTGGATGCGTTAAGTCGAGTGTTTGTGGGATCCCTATCCGTTGATCGAAGGTTACAAAGGGACTTAAAGGAAATGGGCGTTGAACTCCGAATTCGATATCGCGGCGCGCGGGTTGTTCAGATGCGATTCGTACCCAACCTCTTAGAGAGGGTCACATCTACTCAGAGGGACAACCCATTCCTAAGGAAAATGCGCAAGCAGATTCTAGCAGAAAAGGCGAGGGACTTTGTAGTAGATGAGAATTGAGTGTTGCGAGTTAAGAGAAGGCTATGCGTCCCCAACGATTCAGAACTCAGAAAGGAGATCCTTGCGGAAGCTCACTATGCAGTCTATACGGTCCATCCCGGGAGCACGAAGATGTATAGTGTCATGACCCGCACCCGGTGTAAGGGTACAAGTCGAAAATAATGCCCAGTCTACGCCGCAGAATCGGCGGTAGAACGCTGTCTGGATAATCTATCTAACAATATAATGAACCACCAATAATGATAATATACTCAATCACAGATCTAAGATGGAAAGCACGAATCAGATAAAGAATAGAATAGTCACAATACAACGCATGAGTCTAAAATAATACATCAATGAGTTTGAAAGAAATAACAAAGTAAGCTGGAGACAAATCCAGTACAAGAATACTAAGAAGCTACTACTCCTGGGTCAACTGTCTCAGTTGGGATAAGTCCCTCCTGAGCCAGGGTCTCAGACTCTAAACCCACAATATCCTGGGGTCCATAATAGGTAGGGTACCACTACTCAGTATCATCTGGAAAAATATATCCAGTCAGGAAAGGAGCAGAGTATATATCTAACAGCAGTTCTAATCAATGATAAAAACTATGTAACAGTAAATAGATGTGAATATACAAGATGCACAATAGATACAAGAGATATATATAAAATAAGAAAATACTGGAAGTAATACAATAATGAGCAATATGTCAATGAGCAAGAATACTATTGTCTAAGTGTGTGAGTAATATCTTTAACATGTGATCAGCTTGGAAACTTGATACACGAGATACAAGATTTATGGCCTGGCTAATCATACATGCGATATACGATTAACACTATTTAAGATAACAAGATAGGTATGATCACATATCTACACTACATACTCCCCACCCCCGACTGGTATAATAGATCCAACCATGGTACGCTATGGCACGAGATTCCCCAAGAAGATAGCTAGTCTCCCCGAAAATCAGTGTTTGTACATGTACAAGATAATCAATGAAACAAGGCTTGCACAAGATACACCATATACCAGGGAATAATATCTCATGACGAGATCCGGATATACCAATCCGTGTAACCATTGTGTCAAGAGAACATGGATATCTACACTAGATACAATGAACATAGAGGATATCATAAATAAGAAACTATCAGAGAATGTACTCGCCTGAAGTCCAATGAATAGTCTCACCGATGTCTAACACGGTGCCTCGAAGACCTAGATATGGAATACAACATCAATACAAGGTTCTGGGAAGAAAATAAGTTAAACTAGTCAACTTCTAGGTAAATAAGTCAATTCTAAGTCAAAAGTCAACTATGGTCAAACTATGGTCAACTATGGTCAACTACCTATTTCTAGGTTGCATAAACATAATACAAAAATATTGGGTCAAGATACTAAGGTCTAAGCCAAGAAACCCACATCTTAAAAGTTAGGATACCGTATCTCCGGATACGTAAATTCTAAGGTAAACATCACAATATATATATATCAAACAAATATTAATAATAATATAGAATCACAATTACAATATTAATTAGGTACCGTGGTTTTGAACCAACTTGGTATCTCAACAAAATCACAAACTTGATACCCAAACCCCATATCTTGGGTATCCCCAATTACCTTGGTTCCTCAAGGTAATTCCCAATACCTTGTTATATTAACTACCCATATTAATACATATACTAAATATTATAGATATAAAAAATTAGCAATTAAGAATACATTACATCAATATTAATACTAATATATATATAAATATATATATATATCTATAAGTATATAAACATATAAATATATAAACTGCCTATTGTAGCTAAAAATTATGCTGAAATACTGATATTCGGATACGCTTCCTTTTTAGTGATAGTTCTGCCTGTCGCTGAAACTGCCGTCGCTTTTGCTGTTGATTTCCTTCGCTGTTGCTGCTGCTTTGGTGACGGTTTGCAACCGTCACCGATTCAACTGTCGCTGCTGCTGCTTATTCTTGCCACCGCTGCTGCTAATTAATGACAGCGACTGCTGTCATTAATATCCCGCCACTACTACAGTGGCTGCTGCTGTATTAAATGACAGTGGCTGCTGTCATTAACACCCTATCGTTAAAAACATATATATATATATATATATATATATATATATATATATATATATATATTATGGGTTCTTTTATATTTTATATATATATATATATATATATATATATATATATATATATATATATATATATATATATATATATATATATATACCAATAAACTATAAATACAACCCCTTATTAATATGTACATATTATGACATAGCCACAAGCACAGACATACATAAATATATTTATAAATATTTAAATATGCATATGTATAAATAATCATATAGCAATTATATATAATATATTTATCCAATTAAATATACATATATACATATTGTCACAACATACATACATATTTACACATAACACATATACATATATATTTATAAATGTAGCTACATAATATATATATTCTTAGTACATATATAATACATAGATCTAGGATACAAGAAGCACAATTATATATACTATAATATATATAATAATATCTATATATATGCACAAATACAATCTACATGAATTAAGAGCACAAGAATTAGATCTACATATAATTACACAACAAATGGAGAGTATCACACCGTATTCCACTAGATCTAGGATACGCATGTGACACGAGTCCACCACACATCCAATTGTACCCCGAAGGACACAAACAAGTTACATATATTATTTATGAATAATACGAAGAGTCAAAAATAGATCTACGTGTCCGTGTCAAAATATGACATGTACAAAGTCCCGTGTCGGAGGAAAAACTCCCAAATCAACACGTATCACCAAATTGTTGGGATACGACCTATACGTACCCAATTGTGGATACGACACTAGCCCCAAACACACAAGCACATGCCAAATTGATCTATAGGATCAATTGACACACACAACAATTGTCAATCTCGGAATTCTCCCAAAATTGACACAAAAAGTACCATAACTTTCTCCATAGGCCTCATATGAACACAAAACCAAATCCTATGGGTAGCCTATGCATATGAGTTGATTTTCCATGGTTAAATCTCAGATTTAGAACTTAATTTAAAGGAAAAAACTAAATTGTACCTATTGGGAGATGGATTCCCAATGAAACCTCCAATTGAGATAAAATTACCTCCAACTTGTAGATCCTTGCTCCTCTTTGTAGATCCTTGCTTCCTCCCTCTAGATCCTTGCTTCTCAAGTCTCTAATAGTGATTTGGGAAGGAATTGGAATGAAATTTGGTAGAAAAATAAAATGGGAATGAAGGAATTTGGTAGTGAAAAATTCTAGATCTAGTTTTGGAATGAAAAGAGGAGAGAGAATTTTTTCCCTCTTTATTAATAGGGCGGCCCCTATTTCCCCTCCCTCAAGTTATCATGTAATATCAATTATACCCCTTGGGGCCTCTCATGAAGAAATAATTAAGGAAGGAAGCTTCTAGTCTAATAATTTAATTAATTTAATCCATCTCCTTAACAATGGGCCTTCTAATTGGGCTAAATCTAACTAATTAATTCATGTTGGTCCATGGGTCCAAACTAAAGTAGTTAGGTCAACTAACACAAGTCCAAATTAAATAATTAACATCTAACAACCATTAAATAATACAACAAATAATTATTTATTAAGCACAATATTTAATAAATATGAAATTACTAAAATATCCTTTCCTAGAAAATGTGGTAGTGACAAGTCTACCCTCCTTAAAATAATTTCGTCCTCAAAATTCAAGACGAAAACTATCCC
Organism: Iris macrosiphon; assembly: GCA_036927795.1. Lineage (NCBI taxonomy): Eukaryota > Viridiplantae > Streptophyta > Magnoliopsida > Asparagales > Iridaceae > Iris > Iris macrosiphon. Next base: position 37,780,806 of record JAYESA010000001.1, on the reverse strand, counting down.
CCGAAAATAACAGAACAGAACTAAAGAATCATAACTAACTATGAAAGAACATATATAACAATGAACAGAACATAACTAAGAAATAACATACCTCAAGGCACAAACAAATATGGATAACGCTCTCGTATTTTATCCTCTCTCTCCCAGGTAGACTCCCCCGGAGAGTGATGCCTCCATGCGACGCGCACCAAAGAAATAGTCTGGTTCCTCAGCACCTTCTCTCTCCGATCCAGAATCTCAACTGGTTGCTCTGGATAGCTAAGAGTAGGGCCCACCTCTATCTCCGAGTGATCCAATACATGACTAGGATCTGCCACGTATCGTCTCAACTATGACACATGAAACATATTGTGCACTCCCTCCAAATGCAAGTGGCAAGTCTAGTCTATAAGCAACTACACCGACTCTCTCTAGAATAGTGAAAGGTCCGATGAATCGCGGACTAAGCTTCCCGCCTCCACCGAAGCGAATCGTGCCTCGTGTCGGAGAAATCCTCAGAAACACCAAACCACCCACCTAGAAAAAAACACCACCTTAAGAACTTAATCTATAACAAACAACCAAAAACAAGCACAAAACAAAAATCTAAACTATACCTCGAACTCCAAAGGTCTCCGATAGCTATCGGCCCAATGCCGCTGTTTGTCCTGCGCCACTCGAAGTCTGTCTCTGATCAACTGAACCTTCTCTGCTGCATCCACAACCATCTCTGGCCTAAGCAAAATTCTCTCTCCAATATCGTCCCAAGACAAGAAAGTACGATACCTCCGACCGTACAGAGCTTCAAAAGGTGACACCTCTATACTGGCCTGGTAACTGTTATTGTAAGCAAACTCTACCAAATGGAGATAGTCCTCCCAAGAACCCCCGAAATCTAGTACACAAGTGCGCAACATATCCTCGAGAGTCTGAATAGTCCTCTCTGACTTCCCATCTGTCTGGGGATGATATACAGTACTGAACTTGAGCTGAGTGCCCAAACTCTCCTGCAAACTCCTCCAGAAATATGAAGTAAAACGACTATCCCGATCCGAGACTATGCTGACAAAAACTCCATGTATCCTAACGATCTGCCTCACATACATCTCTGCCAGCTTCTCCATAGACAAACCCACCTTGAAAGGCAAAAAGTGGGCCGACTTGGTCAACCTATCAACGATGACCCAAATCGCGTCTTTTTTTCCTAGAGATCGTAGAAGTTCGGACACAAAATCCATAGTAATGTGTTTCTACTTCCACTCTGGAATGGGTAATGGCTGAAGTAAACCTCCTGGCGTCTGCCTCTCGGCTTTCACCTGCTGGCACATTAAGCATCTGGATACAAACTGTGACACTTCCCTCTTCATGCCATACCACCAGACACTATCTCGCATTACCCGATACATCTTATTAGCACATGGATGCATGGAATACTGAGAGCGATGCGCTTTCTACAATACCTTCTCACGCAGCTCCCCACTAGGCACACACAATCTAACTTCATGTCTCAAAGATCCATCCTCTGTAATAGTAAAATTATCCTCCAATCCTGCTCTCACCTGAGCTCTGATACTCCTCAGAGATATATCCTCATACTGTGCTGCCTTGATCCTGTCCATCAAATCTGAATGTATATGCAATCCCCACATCTGTATAGCACAACCAGGAACAATCACCTCGATGCCCAAGCTCTCCAAGTCCTCCAATAAATATCGATCCTGCGTCAAGAACATAGCTACCGGATACCTGCTCAAAGCATCGGCAACTATATTAGCTTTCCCAGGATGATATTGCAAAGATATATCAAAATCCTTCATCAGTTTCAATCACCGACGTTGCCTCATGTTCAACTCCTTCTGCGTAAAAACGTACTTCAAGCTTTTATGGTCTGTGAAGATCTCCACACGCTCTCCATACAAATAATATTTCCACAAATTCAGAGCAAAGATGACTGCTGTTAACTCCAAATTATGGGTAGGATAGTTCTTTTCATCAGGACGCAATTGTCTGGATGCATAGGCAATTACTTTCCCATGCTGCTGAAGAACACAACCCAAACCTTTCTCCGATGCATCACTATAAATAGTAAAGCCTCCAAACCCTGATAGCAACGTCAAAATAGGAGCAGACGTCAACCTCTTCTTCAACTCCTCAAAAGCAACTTGGAAATCCTCCGTCCAAACAAACTTCACATCCTTCCTTGTGAGTCTGGTCATCGGCTCGACAATCCTCGAAAAATCTTGCACAAACTTCCTGTAGTAGCCTGTCAATCCCAAGAAACTCCTGATCTCTGCTACCGAACTCGGGGTCTTTCAAGATTCCACTACTGCGATCTTCTTCGGATCTACTAAAATACCATCACCAGTCACAACATGCCCCAAAAACTCCACATTGTCTAAGAAAAACTCACATTTGGACAACTTTCCATACAGCTTCTCCTTCCTCAGCACATCCAACACAATCCTCAAATGCTCCTCATGCTCCTTCGGTGTCCTCGAGTATATGAGTATGTCGTCGATGAACACCACCACGAACTTGTCAAGGTACTGGTGGAACACTTTGTTCATCAAGTTCATAAATACCGCCGGTGCATTAGTCAAACCAAACGACATCACCATAAACTCGTACTGACCATACCGAGTCCTAAAAGTAGTTTTCGGTATGTCCTCCGGCTTCACCTTCACCTGATGGTAGCCTGATCTCAAATCTATCTTAGAAAATACCTTCGCATCACTCAATTGATCAAACAGATCATCAATTCGTGGCAAAGGATACTTATTCTTGATAGTGAGATTATTCAAAGTCCTGTAATCAATGCACATGCGGACCGATCCATCCTTCTTTAGTACAAACAATATCGGGGCTCCCCACGATGAAGAACTCGATCTGATGAACCCCTTATCCTGTAATTCGTCCACCTGCTTCTTCTACTCTAGCAGCTCGTTGTTGTTTACTCTATAGACATGCTGCAAAATTGGTTCTGCACCTGGCACCAAGTCTATAGAAAATTCAATATCTCGGTCTGGCAGCAAACCCGATAATTCCTCAGGAAACACATCCAAGAACTCTGCTATCAATGGATGTGGAAACTCCTTGTCTTCCACCATAGCTCCATAAATAATGCCTTCTTCCTGCTCTGCAGCTCCTCTAGCAAACTCGAACTCTGGCTCTCCTGGCAGACCAAACAAAACTCTACCTCCACTATAATCTATGCTAGCACGGTGCCTACTCAATCAATCCATCCCGAGTACAATGTCATAGCTCGAAAGTTGCATTACAAGTAGACACACACTCAACTCTCGGCCTCCCAGAGTAACTCTTCGATCCTTGCAAATATCATTAACCAGGATAATGCCTCCCCCGGTCATGATCTTGCAAGTCCTAAGCAAAGACTCAGCTACCAAACCATGCTTCAAAGCAAAAGAAACAGATGCAAAACTATGGGAAGCACCACTATCAAACAAAGCTAAAGCTGGAATAGAATCAAGAAGAACATAACCTACGATGACATCTCCGGTGGGTTCATCCTCCTCGACGGTCATAGCAAACGCTCGTCCCTGCCGAGCACCTTCCTGCTGCTGATGCTGGACAAAACGTTGTTGTTGTGTCGGAAGCGGTCCCCTCGGCTGTACTGCAGGTGGTCTCGTCGGTGCCCTCGGAGCTGAAGCTGCTCCCTGAACTGCACGACGAGGACACTCCTTTTACTAATGCCCTTCAGTACCACAATACAAACAAACTCCCAACCTCCTCCTGCAAACTTTCCAGATGTGGCCGGGCTTCTTGTAGTAGTTGCATGGAGCTTGCTGTAATTGTCTCTGCTGTTGTGGTGACTGGTGAAAAGATGCCTTAGCTGGAGTCTAATTCTGTTGTGGCTGCTGAAAAAGTCTGGACTGAAAATGAGGACGTTTGGCAGATACTGTACTGCCGTTAGCCCCCAGAAAAGAATCACGGTCTCTCTTGGGCTTCAAACCCAACTTTCGCTCAACCTTGCGTGCCTCCGCAAGTATCTCCGAGTATGTCTCATAAAAAGACGGAATAAGAATCTTCACTTCCCAGTTTAGACCCTCACAGAAACGAATAGCTCGAACCTCCGGCTCTCTCACCAGATACTCTGCAAATTGGCTCAACCTGTCGAACTCCGCAGCGTACTCCTCCACAGATATGCTCCCCTGAATGAGAATCTTAAACTGTCTCCCCAAGTCTAGCCTGTCTGCCCAAGCGAAGAACTTCTTCTTGAAGAGGTCCTTGAATACCTCCCAAGATTATCCTGCGTCAACCAGAACCGGCTCATTCCTGAACCAAGTACGAGCGACATCGAACAGTTGAAGTCCTACCGCCTCAACCTTCAGATCCTCAGAAATACGGGATACCCTCATAAGACGCTCAATGTCCTCGAGCCAATCATCAGCATAGACGATGCCCTCTGTCCCCTTGAAAACCTTAGGCTCCAGTTTCTTTTAGTCCTGAATATTGCCTGGCCAAAGCTGAGCAACCTGAGGAACATCCTGCTGCTGGACCGGAACTCCTCTCTCAACTACAGCACGAGCAAGCTGATGAGGACTCTCGATGCCCTGCCGTAGAACGTCGGTCTGCCTCTGATGTGCCTCTGACTGAGCCCTCTGTGCCTCAAGCATCTCACGAAATATTATAAACATCTGTGTCGCCTCTGCTGGCATAGGAGGTGGAGGTGGAAGCGTCTCAGATACAACTGGCACAGCCCTCTGAGTAGGTGGTGGACCTCCGAAAGCAGCTGTCACTCCAATCACCGGAGAAGTGACTGGTACAGGCCCTCGAGATGTCGCAGACCTCTCAGAAGCTACTCTTTCCTACTGCGATCTAGTCTTAGGCGGCATCCTGAGACAAAACGAAAGAAAGAATCAATATGGCACAAGATGTAAGGCATTCAAGGAAAGGACAGATTAAGAGATCAAGTATCAATATCAAAGGAGAATAGTTGAATCAAAAGAATTTTCCTATGTATGATTGAGTATCTCAGCCTATATCTTATATCCTATCGCAGGCTCGCAGTAGTACAACTAAATTGTCGCACTACCACGACATCGCTTAACTTGCGAAGCTTGACCTGCATGGGCTACCACTAAAATGTGTCACGACCCACACCCGGTATAAGGGTATAAGTCGAAAACAACGCCCAGCCTACGCCGCAGAATCGGCGATAGAACGCTGTCTGGATAATCTATCTAACAATATAATGAACTACCAACAATGATAATATACTCAATCACAGATCTAAGATGGAAAGCACGAATCAGATAAAGAATATAATAGTCACAATACAACTCATGAGTCTAAAATAATACTTCAATGAGTCTGAAAGAAATAATAAAGTAAGCTGGAGACAAATCCAGTACAAGAATACTAAGAAGCTACTACTCCTGGATCAAGTATTTCAGTTGGGATAAGTCCCTCCTGAGCCAGGGTCTCAGACTCTAAACCCACAACATCCTGGGGTCCATAATAGGTAAGGTACCACTCCTCAGTGTCATCTGAAAAAATATATCCAGTCAGGAAAGGAGCAGAGTACATCTCTAACAGCAGTTCTAATCAATGATAAAAACTATGTAACAGTAAATAGATATGAATATATAAGATGCACAATAGATACAAGAGATATATATACAATAAGGAAATACTGGAAATAATACAATAATGAGCAATATGTCAATGAGCAAGAATACTAATGTCTAAGTGTGTGAATACTAGCTTTAACATGTGATCGACTTGGGAACTTGATACACGAGATACAAGATTTATGGCCTGGCTAATCATGCGTGCGGTGTATGATTAACATTATTCAAGATAACAAGATGGGTATGATCACATATCTACACTACATACTCTCCACCCCGACTGGTATAATAGATCCAAACATGGTACACTATGGCACGAGCTTCCCCAAGAAGATAGCTAGTCTCTCCGAGAATCAGTATTTGTACATGTACAAGATAATCAATGAAACAAGGCTTGCACAAGATATACTATATACCAAGGAATAATATCTTATGACGAGATCCGGATATACCAATCCGTGTAACCATCGTGTCAAGAGAACATGGATATCTACACTAGATACAATGAACATAGAGGATATCATAAATGAGAAACTATCAGAGAATATACTCGCCTGAAGTCCAATGAATAGTCTCACTGATGTCTAACACGGTGCCTCGAAGACCTAGATATGGAATACAACATCAATACAAGGTTCTGGGAAAAAAATAAGTTAAACTAGTCAACTTCTAGGTCAATAAGTCAATTCTAAGTCAAAAGTCAACTATGGTCAACTCTGGTCAACTATGGTCAACTACCTATTTCTAGGTTGCATGTACATAATACAAAAATATTGGGTCAAGATACTAAGGTCTAAGCTAAGAAACCCACAACTTAAAAGTTAGGATACCGTATCTCCGGATACGTAAATTCCAAGGTAAACATCACAATATATATATATATATATATATATATATATATATATATATATATATATATCAAACAAATATTAATAATAATATAGAATCACAATTACAACATTAATTAGGTACCGTGGTTTTGAACGAACTTGGTATCTCAACAAAATCACAAACTTGATAACCAAATACCATATCTTGGGTATCCCCAATTACCTTGGTCCCTCAAGGTAATCCCCAATACCTTGTTATATTAACTACCCGTATATATATATATATATATATATATATATATATATATATATATATATATATATATATATATATATATATATAAAATACATATACTAAATATTATAGATATAAGAATTAGCAATTAAGAATACATTACATCAATATTAATACTAATATATATATACATATACATATATATATATATATATATATATATATATATATATATATATATATATATATATATATAAGTATATAAATATATAAATATATAAACTGCCTACTGTCGCTAAAAACTGTGCTGAAATACTGATATTCGGATACGCTGCCTTTTTAGTGACAGTTCTGCCTGTCGCTGAAACTGCCGTCGCTGTTGCTGTTAATTTCCTTCACTGCTGCTGCTGCTGCTGCTTTGGTGACGGTTTACAACCGTCACAGATTCAACTGTCGCTGCTGCTGCTTATTCTTGTCGCCGCTGCTGCTAATTAATGACAGCGACTGCTGTCATTAATATCCCGCCACTACTACAGTGGCTGCTGTTGTATTAAAAGACAGTGGCTGCTGTCATTAATACCCTGTCGCTAAAAACATATAAAAAAATATATATAACATATATATATATATAACATATATATATAAAAGAACCCATAATATATATATATATATATATATATATATATATATATATATATATATATATATATATATATATATATATATATATATATATATATATATAAACTATAAATACAACCCCTTATTAATATGTACATATTATGACATAGCCACAAGCACACACATACATAAATACATTTATAAATATTCAAATATTTATATGTATAAATAATCATATAACAATTATATATAATATATTTATCCAATTAAATATACATATACATATTTACACATAACGCATATACATATATATTTATACATGTAGCTACATAATATATATATTCTTAGTACATATATAATACATAGATCTAGGATACAAGAAGCACAATTATATATACTATAATATATATAATAATATCTATATATATGCACAAATATAATCTATATGAATTAAGAGCACAAGAATTAGATCTACATATAATTACACAATAAATGGAGAGTATCACACCGTATCCCACTAAATCCAGGATACGCATGTGACACGAGTCTACCACACATCCAATTGTACCCCGAAGGACACAAATAAGTCACATATATTATTTATGAATAATACGAAGAGTCAAAAATAGATCTACGTGTCCGTGTCAAAATATGACATGTACAAAGTTCCGTGTCGGAGGGAAAACTCCCAAATCAACACGTATCACCAAATTTTTGGGATACGAACTACACGTACCCAATTGTGGATACGACACTAGCCCCAAACACACAAGCATATGCCAAATTGATCTATAGGATCAATGGACACACACAACAATTGTCAATCTCGGAATTTTCCTAAAATTGACACAAAAAGCACCATAACTTTCTCCATAGGCCTCCTATGAACACAAAACCAAATCCTATAGGTAGCCTATGCATATGGGTTTATTTTCTATGGTTAAATCTCATATTTAGAACTTAATTTAAGGGGAAAAACTGAATTGTACCTATTGGAAGATGGATTCTTAATGAAACTTCCAATTGAGATAAAATTGCCTCCAACTTGTAGATCCTTGCTCCTCTTTGTAGATCATTGCTTCCTCCTTCTAGATCCTTGCTTCTCAAGTCTCTAATGGTGATTTGGGAAGAAATTGGAATAAAATTTGGTAGAAAAATGAAATGGAAATGAAGGAATTTGGTAGTTGGAAATTCTAGATCTAGTTTTAGAATAAAAAGAGGAGAGAGAAATATTTCCCTCTTTATTAATAGGCCGACCCCTATTTCCCCTCCCTCAAGTTATCATGTAATATCCATTATACCCCTTGAGGCCTCTCATGAAGAAATAATTAAGGAAGGAAGCTTCTAATCTAATAATTTAATTAATTTAATCCATCTCCTTAACAATGGGCCTTCTAATTGGGCTAAATCCAACTAATTAATTCATGTTGGTCCATGAGTCCAAACTAAACTAGTTAGGTCCACTAACACAAGTCCAAATTAAATAATTAACATCTAACAACCATTAAATAATACAACAAATAATTATTTATCAAGCACAATATTTAATAAATATGAAATTACTAAAATACCCTTTCCTAGAAAATATGGTAGTCCTAGAGAAGCAGTTACGAAATTGGGCAGTCTCGCTAGTGCGCGTTCTTTGGCGGAACCACTCGGTCGAGGAATCGAGCTGGGAACTTGAATCAGACATGAGAAAAAAGTTTTCCTCATTATTTTTTAGGGGTAGGTTCTATTCCTAAGTTTTGAGGACGAAACTTTTTGTTAGTTGGTTAAGATGTAGTGCCCCGTTTCCCTATTCGGGGAGCGCGGCTAAGAAATACTTGGTATCGTTCAATCAGGACAGATTAAATCAAGATTATTTCCTCGTTATGGATTGGTTTCTTCGAAATCATGTCCCATATTCAATGGATCGTGCCTCAAGGAAGGACTCGGCGGCAGAGTCGAGAGGGGCCTTTCCGTTGCGTTGGTTTCCTTGCCCGTTTTCGATGCCGCTTGGTTGCTTTCTTGTTGATTTTGTGACTTGTATTTTCTTGAACGGTTTCGATGGATTTCATTGCCTTCATTCTTAGGATTTTGTATTTCGTATCGAACTCTTGGGGACCGAAGTAGGAGATATTGATCATCTGTTGGTGCGTGCAGGTGATCGTGTAGGCGACGCGCAAGCGGAGTCTTGAAGATCTCCCCTATTCTTTTCATTTCACCAACTTGTGAGTGGATTTACTCCCAATTTGTACCCCCTTTTCTAAGTCTTCATTCCTAATAAATTGACTCATTTGTGCATTCCGATCAACAATACCAAAAGAACAAAATTGAGTCAGAATAAAAAAGAAGTGTACTTGAAACACTTATAATGCTTGTCACAATGAATTTCCAATGATCACATTGATGCGTGCATGTCTGTTATACATATAGATATTTTGTGTTCAGTTGTAGTTAAAACTTATTCATCTATAACTGCTCAATGGATAGTACATAACTTGTGAATTGATCATATCAGCCAGTAGACTATGCCATCGTACTATGCTAAAGTAGTTCCATTCATATTGATGTTTGAAATGCTTCGTATGTTAACTTAGTGTTCAGATCGTCAATGGTCATGGATAACTTGTGCACAAGGATCTTGGTTCCTGCGAACGGTCGTCGGGGCACCGACGCCAATTCGTCCTGGACGGAACATCAGTTAGTCGTGCTAGCAACTTAGCACGGGTGAGGCGAGAGTTTGCAGCGGGGCTCGCTACCTGCACTGCAAGCATCGTCGTCTACCCAGACTATGGTCCATGACGGCTAGTCAAGACAATGATCTTTATGTATATTTAAACTGTGCAGACTAACCATGTCTTCGTGGCAGGGAAGTTCATGGTAAGTTTTGTACAGGTGGTTCAGACGGTACAGACAAAGTCACCGAACGGTGGCGCATTTTGTTATGTCATTCCATTCTATCGTATATAAAGAATTAAACTAAGACAAGATAGAAAGATCACATAATAAAAATATTGCATGTTCACATGAATACGATGTTGATTTGGTATTTTGGGTTAGCTCGCCATCACCGATACTTTTTGAAGTACTGACCCTCATTGCAGCAGGTTTCCCGAGCCGAGGCGACGCAGCGATGAGCTGAAGCTTTCTCCAACCCTCCCATGATCAGGCGCGTTTGTGTTGTGAGTTTTGGAGTCCAAGTACATATTCAAGAAAGGAGCTTGCACTTCCCTTTTTGAAGATCCTAGGCGATGGTGTTAACTCGCACCCAAGGTGTTTGTGCTTTTGAAATATTAGTAAGGGATGTAATGTATGAATCGGCTATCTTATTTTGTGTCCAAGTTGTAAGCTCGTACGGCATCTTTATTATTTTTGGGTCAAGAGTCTGTAACCAGATGTTCATTATCAATAAAGAAAACTTTTCTATATCTCAAAGTGTGATATCTTATTTGCGTACTCTGTTGCATTTGTTCTAAAGTATATCAATATTCCTAGGCCTTGTGCATGCATGCCTTACGCGTGCACGGCATCACGCCCGGGGGATGATTATCGATTTAGCAAAAATCAAGGCATGACACATCTGCGCCCCCTGCACCCCCTTTTGTATCTGATTTGGAGTATAATGCCTAAACTTTCGAGATCCCTTCGCAGCCTATTATCGATAGCCAAGCTCCCAACAAACACTTGACTCAGTGCATCAGCTACAATATTGCCCTTGTCCGGTGTGTATCTGATCATCAAGTCAAAGTTTCTAAGGGGTTCAACCCAACGTCGTTGTCGTAGATTCAAATCCTTTTGAGTATAGAGATATTTGAGGCTTTTGTGGTCAGTGAAGATTTTATACGTCATGCCATAGAGGTAATGTCGCCATAACTTCAACACGAACACCACCGCTGTGAGTTCCAGGTCGTGCGTTAGATAGTTCCTTTCGTGAGGTTTTAACTTCCTTGACGCAAAGGCTATCACTTTGTCCCTCTACATAAGGGCACATCCCAAACCCTTTCCTGAGGTGTCGCTATAGATCTTAAAATCATCGGGTCCGTCCGGAAGGGCAAGAATTGGTGCTGAGACAAGTCATTGCTTTAACTCTATAAATGAAGCTTCACAGTCATCCATCCATACGAACTTTACTCCCTTCCCAGAGAGATGAGTCAGAGGTGAGGCGATCTTTGAAAAATAATTTATAAATCTCCTATAGTAGCCTGCTAGACCAAGAAAGCTCCAAATGCCGCTAGCTGACTCAGGTCTTTTCTACTTCACGATGGCTTCAACTTTCTTCTGGTCGACTGAGATGCCCTTCGCGGAAATGATGTGCCCGAGGAAGGATATGCTGTCCAACTAGAACTTGTACTTGCTCAGCTTCGTGTACAACTTATTGTCTCAAAGAGTTTGAAGCACCATCCGCAGGTATCTTGCGTGTTCATCCTTATTCTTCGAGTACACTAAGATGTCGTATATGAATACTACCACAAACTTATCAAGAAATGGTCGGAATACATGGTTCAATAAATCCATGAATGCGGCAGGGGCATTCATCAATCCGAATGGCATGACAAAAAACTCATAATGGCCATAGCGGGTCCGAAATACTGACTTCAGCATGTACTCTGGTTTGATCTTTAATTGATGGTAGCCAGAGCGAAGATCTATTTTTGTAAACACCTATGCTCCTTGCAGCTGATCAAAGAGGTCGTCGATCCTGGGCAAGGGATACTTGTTTCGGATAGTGACCATATTTAGCTTCCGATAGTCTATGTAGAGTCACAATATTCCGTACTTCTTCTTTACAAAGAGTACAGGAATGCCCCAAGGAGACACTCTCGGACGAATATATCCACGGTCAAGCAGTTCTTGCAGTTGGCACTTTAACTCCTTTAGTTCAGTAGGGGCCATTCAGTACGGGGCTTTGGAAATCGGTTGGGTATTTGGGAATGTATCGATGGTGAACTCAATTTCTCGGTTGGGTGGTATGCCAGGTAGTTCGCTAAGAAATACATCAGGGAACTACGCCACAACGGAAGAAGACTCAACATTTGCGCAATCCAGCTGTGTGTCTCGAACTGACGCTAAGTATCCCTCGCATCCAGAGTGTAGCATCCGCAGAGCTGACATTACAAAAATTACCATGCAGGTCCTTGACGCATATGTTGCTGGGCCACTCGTGTAGCAGAATTCGGCTTCTCCAGGTAGACGAAAGATGGCCCATTTCTCTGTACATTCGATAGTTGTCGAGCAAGCACCGAGCCAATCCATCCCCAAGATGATGTCGTAATCCCGAACATCTAAGACCAAAACATCAAGCGAGAGTTTTTTTCCCCCAATACAGACGTGACCACCCTGACATAATGAACGAACAGATATTTTCGTGCCCGATGGGGTGCTAACACTAAGGTCTAGATATAATGGTATAATTTTTATCATATTTTCTACGACAAAATTCATGGATATAAAGCTATGTGTTACACCAGAATCAAATAGCACACGAGCAGGTATATTATTGAAAAGCAATATACCTGACACAACGGTGTCTAATGCTAGGGCTTCTTCCCGATTCATAGTGTACACCCGGCCCTGAGCTTGATGACACTCTTGTTGTGGCGCGGCTCAGTTGGCTTGGGGTACCATAGCATGATTTGGATGTTGAGGGCGAAGCTTGGAGGGGAGCAAACAGTCCTTAGATATATGGCCTTCGCCACCACTATTGAAGCATATCTTGTTCTTGAGGTGACAGTTGTTGATGGTGTACCCTGGCCTCTTACAGAAGAAACATAGTTACCCTAGATTCCCTTTTTGTTGACCGCCGTTATTTGGACGCTTTGGAGCGGTGTTTCCTCCTGTATTGCTATGGCGCTTGTGATTGAAAGTATGCACAATGCCGACAGCAATTGAAGGATATTACGTTTCAAGGAAAAGGGCATGATTAAGGACTTTCATCATAGTTAGATATTGGGGAACGACTACGTACGCATGGATAGCAGATCGCAGGCTGCCTTCGAATCGTCTGGCAAGACTCGTCGTATCAGCTAAATATGAGCTTGCAAATTTGGCGAGTCGGTTGAATTCGGCGGAGTACTGCTTCACTGTCATACTGCCTTGACGGAGCTGCATGAACTCGTTCTTCTTCTACCGACGTACGAGGGGGGGTATGAACTCCTCTTCAAGAACGCCATGGAAGGTAGCCCATGCGATCGTCTCCTCTTCATCGCCGACTGAGAGAGATCTTCGATGCACGTCCCACTAATCATGTGCGTTCAAATAGAACTGCAGTTGGTTCATGCAACATGCTTTTCCTCAAGTACCTCCAGCAAATTGAAGTGATCCTCAAGCTCTGCCAGCCAATCTAGAGCCACGACCGGATCCTCAGTCCTTTTGAAAGGCGTGTTACATACCTTCTTGAAGTCGGCAAAGTCGAAGGTAGTCACTTCCTTTTTCTTTGGAGTTTGAGGCATTTCGATTTCAGGCGCGGGTAGCTCCACCGATGCCGCTGCTGTCGTTGCAAAATGGTTGGAGGCCAAGGTATGAACAATTTATTGTAGGGCATCTACCTGCTTCTTTTGGACTGCAAATCAGGCTTCTAGATTGCCTTCGAACTTGCTCTACCACTCTTCTGCCCGCTTCTCGGCTCGCTCATAATGAGCCTCATCCCTCTGTTGACTTGCTTCAAGCATCCGCTTCATTCGCTCAATCGGGTCTACACGGGGCATGGCTCGTTGTCTTCTGAAACTTTTCGAGGTGCCGAAACTACTTTCTTGGGCTTGTACCTCACCCTGTGCTAGCGCTGATACTTGTGTTTGAGTCATTCCTTTAAAGGAAAGTAACTTATATTAGGCTCATACCATATTACGGACTTACTGTATGGAACGTATCTTATTTTGGCCAAACGAGTTAAAAAGTTCGCATAAGGAATAGATCGTTAAAGGAACTTTTTCGACACGAGGGTCAAAGAAACTTGAAGCTATACTCTGATACCAATATGTCACGCCCCAATTTCTGTAGAATTGATAGTCGTCCCCCAGACGTGACGCCGTGCGTGTCTAGATTGCAGAACGCACAAGGCCAAGGTATTTTGCATAACGAGCACATATTCAAAGTACGCAGATAATTAAAACAAAATGTTAAAACATGGAAAAGTTCTCTTTATTGATAATGAACATATTTTTACAAACTCTTGAACGAGTTGGATAGTTGCCGCACGGACTTACAAAAGTTGACACAAAATGAGATGATCGTCCTGTACATTACATCCTTTTACTAAAGCTTCAAAAGATATAGACACCTTCTGGCGAAGCTATCTCCTTTTCACGGAGCTACATAAGTTTGTGCACGAGCTCCAGGAAACTTCAAAACGCTTCTTTGTAGGCACGATCAGGACGTGTCGGTAGGTGGACTGGAGTGGGAGTCGCTTTAGTTGCTTGCAGGATCTCCTTGGTGCGGGAAACCTTTTGCAACGAGGGTCAATATATCAAAATGCACTAGTGAAGGCGAGCTAACCTAACTATACCAATCAATACATTGTTTATATGAAACATGCAATTTATTTTGTGGTCTTTCTATCTTGTCTTAGTCCATTTTACAAGCAAGCATTAGATATAGAAATTTATTGAAATAAATATGCCATCGTTCGATGACTTTTACTTTTCCGTCTGAACTATCTGCACAATACTTACCATGACCTTCCCTGCCACGAAGACATAAGTTAGCTTGCACAGTTTAAATATACGATGGGGTCACTGGCATGATGCTACAAGGGACGAATTATAATCACGGGACGGAAATGGTATGCAACGCAGGTACTATGCGGCCTGGCGCTATGCGGCCAGCGAGCTTATATGAGCGAGATGTGGTGCCCCATTTCCTCTATTCGGGGAGCACGATTAAGAAATACTAATTAGTATTGTTCGAGCGAGATAGATTGAATCAAGATCTTATCCTCATTATGGATTTGCTTCTCCGGAATCGATTTCCATATTCAGTGGACCGTGCCCCGAGGATGGACTTAGCGGCAGAGTCAAGAGGGACCTCTCCACTGCAAGTTTTCTTGTCTATTTTTCGTTGTCGCCTTATTGCTTTCGTGCTTTTGAGTTAATTTTTGGATTTATTTTTTCTTAAACGGTTTTGATGGATTTTATTGCTTTCGTTCGTTGAACTGTATTTTATTTCGAGCTTAGAAGGGGTATTGATCATCTGTTCATGGTAATGTAGGTGATTGTGCAGTAGACGTCGTACAAGCGGAGTCTTGAAGAACCTCTTTCCTTTTCTTTCTCTAACCAACTTGTGAGTGGCTATAATTCGATTCAGTTGACCCTTCTTCTAAGTCTTCACACCTAAAATCTAGCATTCTTGATTGTTTCGATCAAATAATACCATAATAACTAAAAGAAATCAAGATAAAAAGGAATAGAATTGGATTACATTATGCTTGTTAATCAACTTGTGAACGGTTACCTTGTTGCATGCTAGTTCGTTAGAATATTCTTCATCATATTTCAATTTTAGTTAGAATATATATACTTCTTCTATGATTGTGCTATGTATAGAACATACCTTGCTATGTAACAAACAGATCAGGGAGACTATGCAAACAGATCATGTCATGTAACTCGTCTCGTGCTTGTATTGCCTTAAACTGTACCGTTTGATAACTTAATATTAGGCATCGTTAGTCACGGACAAGTTGTGCACAAAGTTTCTGGTTCCTACGGACGGTCGCCGTGGCACTGGGACCGATTTGATCTGGACGGAACGTCTGAATAGTCGTTTGTTGGAGGAAGAAATAGCATAGCACTTGGACGCATATCTCTAGGCCGCATAGCTCCAGGCCACATAGCTCTTGGCCGCATAGCACCTGGACACATAGCTCCTGGACGCATAGTGCCTCGACGCATAGCTCTTGGCCGCATAACATAATAAAGCATGTGTCCGAACAAGCAACTGTGCATGCAACTCGTGCATAAAAGGAGCGCATAAGCGCCATGCGACGATGCTGATGTGCTAAGTACAAAGTGCGCCAAAAAAGTGCCACTTTGCGCCCTTGAGCTCGAGTCCGAGTCCGAGTTCGAGTTCGAGTTCGAGTCTGAGTCCGAGCCGCTAAGTCCCTTCGAAACTTAGCTCCTAAGAAAAACTTTCCAAAGGTGGTGACAAAATAAAGATTGTCATAATGGGGTTCACACTTAATCCCTCTAGAAAAATCAACCCACATGGGGCCACTACCCCATGTGCATATACCAATACTAAGAAAAGCTATACATTGAGATATACACATTAGTACTTTTTTGATGTAGGACTGAAACTCCCAAAGAAATATAAAAAACACCAACAATCCCCTACATATATCATAATATATGGTCGAGCGTCCCTCACAGTGACTGCCCATCATGCATTAGGATAAATGTCGCCCATGACTTGAATCTTCCCGCATGGGTCAAACAATAGTACGATACAAGAATGGACTACGCCTTGAATTCTGAATCATAATTGTTGTTCTTTCCACTCGCATAATGATATCAGTTGTGCCTCCGGTCGTATATTAAAGGCCCTGTGATGACCTGGTTTCGGTGTATGTATCTTGGATGTCTACAAGTTTACCCTCAAGAGACGGCCTATATCTCTGTCCATACACTTAGGTGAGTTCTTTTCAAGAGAGTTTAATATTTTCCAGCATGAAGCATTGTGCTTCCGTGCGGTGCTACGCCGCTGTGACATGGCTCGTAGCCGAGGTTAACTACCTCATGTTGTGTCATCCACAGTAGCATGAGGTCACTAGCCTCTTAGTAGTGTTGTACTACATCCCAGCATGAAGCCTTGCGCTTCCGTACGGTGCTACGCTGTTGTGACATGGCTCGTAGCTGAGGTTAACTACCTCATGTGGTGTCACCTACTGTAGCATGAGGTCATCGTCCTCTTAGTAGTGATGTGTTACAACTCTCTATCTTTGCAGCATTAGGCTAACTGCCTATTTGTGGTGCTACTGCCACTGTAACATGGCTCGCAGCTGAGGCTTTATATCTTTTACCTCACCGTGGTGTCACACCACTGTAGCATAGGAAATAAGTCCCTTGTAGTACTGAACTACACGTGCTTCCTGCAGCGCACGCCGGACATCCACTCTACCCGAGAACTCATTAAGGCATCGAAGCCATCCTTACACAAGAATTGTTCTATAGAACAAAAAAGTAGACTACAGTAGTTTTGGGTACGTATCCCACATTGTCCATAAGAACTAACCACTGTACCAGATATTTTTCCAGTCAGTGGTCCTCCCTTAAACCAAAAGCTAGATGCCTAGTAGATTTTTCTTTAAACTAATAGCATAAAACTTAATGGTAGGATTACAAAGACACAATATCAGAGGTCCTTTAAGCCCATTTTAGCTGTCATGTCTTCGACTAGCTGGCGCTTGAGACCTTTAGTAAATAGATCCTCCAGGTTCTCCTGACTCCGAACATCCACCACTGTAATGACACCAGTCTTGATGAGATTATTTAGTGCTCTGTACCGAAGCCGCACAGTTCACTTCTTTCCATTAAAAAGATTATTAGATGCCACTACTGCAGCTGCATGGTTGTCGTAGTATATCGGTACAACCAAAATCTGCACACAACCCATGGAAAGATCGTACATGAGCTCCCGAAGCCACTCTGCTTCATCTGCTGTAGCCACAAGTGCATAGAACTCAGACTCCATTGATGAGTGTGAGAGCATAGTCTGCTTTTTTGACTTCCACGATATAACAGCTGTACCTATTGAGAAAATATATCCTCTTGTGGATCTCTCGCTCTCTTCTTCTGACCACCAACTAGCATCACTGAAGCCTTCTGCCACTGCTGGATCTCCGTTGTAGTAAAGTGCAAACTTCTGAGTCTTTTTGAGGTATCTCATCACCCTCTTCACAGCTTTTCAGTGTTCAACACCTGGGTTACTCGTGAATCTACTCAGCATCCCCACAGCAAAAGCAACGTCAGGCCTAGTGGCATTTGTAGCATACATCAAGCTTCTGATGATGCTAGATTACTCTAATTGTCTGACGCTTTTTTCTGGTTTAGGCTTCAGTTTCTTGTCATACCTATATGAGTATCAATACCTGGAAGATCCTGAAGCGTGTTAGCATCTTCTTCACGTAGTGAGCTTGTGATAGAGCAAGCCCAGCTTTCGTCCAGATTATCTTAATCCTAAGGATGAAATCTGCATCTCCCATGTCCTTCATACTGAATTTAGACAAGAGGAACATATTTGTTCTAGTGATACATTCTTCATCCGTACCTAGGATTAGCATGTTGTCCACATAGAGATAAACGATGACACCTCTATCACCATTAAACTTTGTGTACACACACTTATCAGTTTCGCTGACCTTGTAGCCATTTGATCTGATGCCTTTGTCAAATTTTTCGTGCCACAATTTGGGAGCTTGCTTCAGACCATACAGAGATTTTACCAGTTTGCATTCTTTGTCTTCAAGACCTTTGACGACAAACCCTTCTGGCTGCTGCATGTAAATTTTTTTAGTCAGTTCACCATTCAGAAATACTATCTTGACGTCCATCTGATGAATCACCATTCTGTGAATAGCACCTAGAGCAATCAGCATCCTGATAATAGTCATTCGTGCAACGGGAGCATAGGTGTCGAAGTAATCAATCCCCTGCATCTGAGAAAACCCCTTGGCAACTAGCTTGGCCTTGAACTTGTCAACAGTTCTGTCTGCTTTCATCTTCTTCTTAAGAATCCACTTGCATCCGATGGGTTTATCTCCTTCAGGCAGATCGACTAACTTTCAAGTATCATTAGAAGTTATCGAGTCAAACTCATCATGGACAACCTCTTTCCAGAAAATAGCATCTCTAGTCTTCATTGCCTCATCATAGGTAAGCGGATCAGCTTCCACATGATAGGTAACAAAGTCTTCTCCGAAGTTCTTCGGCATTCTCACTCACTTTGCTCTTGGCTCAGCAGATTCTGGTTCAAATGTTGTCTCATCAACGATAACTTTTTCTTGTACTACTTCTCTCTGAGAGGTACTTGCCTCGTCTGTGCTAGCAGCATTCTCTGGGACATCCGCGAGAACAACATTCATGTGCCTAGCAAACTTGTCTTCAAAGAATTCTGTGTCGCGAGATTCTATGATATGATTAGATTCAATATCAAAAAATCTCCGAGCATCACTCTTATCAGCATAACCCAGAAATATGGTCTTCGTAGTTATCGTTCCCAGCTTCTGAATCTTGAGGTCTGGAAGCTTCACATATGCCAGACAACCCCACACTCGAATGACATTCAAGTTAGGTCTGACCTTGAACCAGAGTTCATGAGGAGTAATCTTAGATGTCGTAAACGGTACTCTATTCAGAATAAATGTAGCCGTAAACACTGCTTCTCCCCAGAAGCACTTTGGAAGTCTTGCTGTTAGTAACATGGAGTTCATGATCTCTGTCAGCGTCATGTTCTTCCTTTCTGCTACACCATTAGATTGAGGAGAATAAAGAGAAGTTGTTTCATTGACAATCCTATATTCTTTGCAGAATGGTGCGAATTCCAAGGAACTATATTCTTCGCCTCGATCGCTTCTGAGTCTTTTAAGTTGTTGACCGGTTTGATGTTCTACTTCAACTTTGAAGTCCTTGGACTTCTCTAACGCTTCATATTTTGACATGAGAAGATATAAGAACGCTTAATTCGAGAAATCGTAAATGAAAGTGATGAATTACTTTATTCTGACCTTTGTGGATAATTGCTTAAAGTCACAGATATCTGAGTGTATCAACTTCAGAAGATCTGTGGTTCGTTTCACTCTTCTGAACGGCTTCCTGACGATCTTCGTCTGTGCACATACTTCATATTTCTCCACCTCCTTACCCCCACACTTGGAGATAAGACCTAGACTTGACATTTTGTTAATGCGTTTACAATGCACATGTCCTAGTCTATTATGCCATAACTCAAGAGAATAACCAGAAGTAGAGACTGCATTGATACAAACAGAAGGAGTTACAAGTTACAGTTTAAACATCCCTTCGGTACAAAAAGCTTTTTCGAAGTATGTTTTTCCTTGTAGGACATCACCATCTGACCAGCATTGATATTCATCCTCAGGCCCGCATTGCACAACAAACTTCCAGAAACCAGATTCTTGGTGATCATTGGTATGTTCTTCACATTCTACAGTGTAAGTGACTTTTCAGAAGTCAGCTTCATCACTACCGTCCCGATCCCCAGTACTGCAACTTGAGACTTACCCGCCATCGAGACTTTCTCAGAGGTAGGCTCGTACTTGGCAAACAGCTCCTTCTTAGAGCACACGTGGCAAGATGCACCAGTGTTCATCCACTAGTCAGTGTCCACGCCATGTGACTCAACCTGTGCAATCATAGCAACTAGGTTAAGCTCATCTTGCTCTTTCGGTTTAGGCTTCGACCTGCAGTTGCTCTTTTAGTGACCCTTCTTGCCACAATTATAGCATGTCACATCAGTCTTCCGCTTTGGCTTGAACTGAGCCGACTTCACCTTCAGCTGGTTGAAGTCCTTATTCTTCTTCTTGTAGGAAATTTTTTGCTTTCCTTTAGAGTCACACCATGTTGGTCTTAGACAACTGCTTGGACAAGGAGTCCTACTTCAGTTGCCCCTGGCTTCATCTTCAATTTGAATCTGGTGAAGAAGATCTTTGAGCTGGATCTCCATCTTTTTACGGTACATGTCAGTCTTGAACTTGATCCAGCCTGGAGGAAGTTTGGTGACGATAGCCCCCACCATAAATTTGTCTTCCTGCTTCATGCCCTCTTCTTCCAGTTTCTGCTGCATCTTTAGATTTTCCTAAACTTGTGGTAACATCACCTTCTCGTCCTCAAATTATAAAGTGAAGAACTTTTCGACGAGATAAATTTTAGATATTTTCTCGTCAGTTTTGTAGTACTTCTCAAGAGATTCCCAGACATCTCTTGCCTTCTCCTTCTTGTTGTAGGACTTAGTCATCGAGTCGTCCATAGCATTGAGAATCAACAACCTGCATATGTCGTTGTCTTCCTTCTACTTGGAGTGCGCGTCCTGCGCCACACCAACTACAAGCTCTCCTCTATCTTCGGGAATTGTAGGTTCAGGATCAACCAACACATAAACAACTTTGATAAGACGAAGATTCAAGGAGATCTTCCTCTTTCAAATGTTGTAGTGTTCGTCATCAAACTTCTCAAGCTTATGAAAGCTAGTATCGAGAAGATTTGAACGGTTGTCCATTCTAGCTCGGATCTTGCCTTGAGATTGCTAGTCCTGAAGCCAAATCAAAGTAAAGGAGGTCCACAAAGTAGAGACTCACATAAGAGTTTGTCTCTACAAAAGTTGGTGCACTGTGAGTCACTCGAGAGAACCTCTACAGTGGTACACAACTCCACAGCAGCACTAAACCACGAACATGTTACAAACTGACAAAGGAGAAAGAGAAAAAGCAAACACAGCAAGAAACAGAAAACCATTCTTCTCTTTACGTTCGAAGACGCTACAATAAGAATCAACGGAAACAAGAAAAAGAAATACAAAGAATGAAACTCCTGCTGGGATGATCAAAACCAACGGTGCTCAGGGCAAGATTTGCGGTATACGACGAACTGCCCCCAGGATCCAGCAAGTTCACACGAGAACTTCTGGAACGCTTTTGGTCACCTTCGGATCACTCGAAAAAAAAATTGTGGGAGGGTGCTCACTGTTGCCGCATAAGGCTCTGGTACTCTATGATTTTCTGGTACAGTAGGAATTTTACCCCCCTCAAATGAAAGAGGAGCCCCTCTATTTATAGAGAAAATCAGCACATATGTGGCACGAGAAAGCATGTGTCGCATATTTGTTGTTCCACCAGATACCAAGGCGCATGTGCCACCTTCGCCGCATGTGCCGCCTCCACCACATGCGCCGCCAAACGCCGAAAGTAGCCGCAGAGAGCAGACAACGCTGAAAGCAGTAGCGTGGCACAGAAACCCACGCGCCGTCGCACGCTGCCTGCGCCGCATGCCGCCGCCAACAATAGATTATGTCCCCTCCATATGCGACTCGCTCATACAAGCTCGTTGGCCGTATGGCTCCAGGCCGCATAGCACCTGGACGCATAGTTCCAGGCCGCATAGCGCCTGGACGCATAGCTCCTGGACTATGCGTCCTGGACACATAGCTCCTGGTTGCATAGGTGCAAAGTGCACCAACAAAGCGCCACTTTGCGCCCTTGAGTCTGAGTCCGAGTTCGAGTCCGAGTCATTCGGGACTTAGCTCCTAAGAAAAACTTTTCAAAGGTGGTGACAAAATAAAAATTGTCATAATGGGGTTCACACTTAATCCCTCTAGAAAAATCAATCCACATGGGCTACCACCTCATGTGCATATACAAATACTAAGCAAAGCTATATATTGAGATATACACATTGGTAGTTTTCCGATGTAGGACTAAAACTTCCAAAGCAAAGTGAAAAACACCAACAATTAATATATTGGAAAATGTAAATCACGTGGGAAAAATAATGATACATTGATCAAAATAAACCAGTAAAAGTGTATATTACTAATTCATGTTCATGTAAATTGAGTTGGAAATTTGTGAAGAATCTTCCACCGAAAAGTATGCTTATTTTGGTGGCTTTGGTTTGGAGGACTTGTTCTCAGTATAGTGCAGAATACTCACAGCAAAATGTGCCCATTATGGTAGTGCAATCTTTAAAGTTTAGCATCTATTTTTGCAGGCGTCCTCTCTGTTAATGACCAACTATTAGCCATAGTTCTATAAGGGTTTCATTTCAATGATTGTTTCGTTAAGAAAGACCGAGAATTTACATATGAATAACTGTTGCATGAAAAAAGAAGGAAGAACAAGGAAAAAGCATAGTTATCAGTAAAAAATGAATATACTTCAGTACTGCCCGCAAGTTCAGCAAATATTGTGTCACTACGGTTTTTTGTTTTATTATTTTTTGTTTGTTTGTTTGTTTGTTTGTTTGTGCAAGAGAATCATATTGGGAATAAGCCATGTAAATGGATTTTGAAAACGGTTGCAAGAGCCTTTATTTATGGGTTTTGTTAAGGGCACTACACAATATACTTAGGGCTAGTCCATTGAAAAAATTTCAAAAATTACAAGTTTGTCACTCCTCAAACTTACTTAGGGCTAGTCCACACCAACCTATATAAGTAAAAAATTATTTCTCTTATTTGTTTTTCACCTTCACATGAAGAAATCTCTCATTCTCTCAAGTCCAAAAATCTAAACCTAACTTTGAAATTTGATAGTTGTGGTCCCAAGTGGAAGAAAATTCTGATTTTGTGATTGTCCAACAAATATTCTTCCGGTATGTCTTCGACAACATACGATGAATAAGTTTTGCAATTGTCACAAAAATATTTAGTTTTATTTGACTATTGTAGGAGCGATGCATGAAATTATTTTCGATGAAGAAGTGGATCATGCAATCCATTAAATATGCACTCCGATCCTTCTGAAAAACATGCCGGTTGTTCCGAAGCACGTACGGTACGTAAAATGACAACTATATTTTGACAGTTATCGTGTAAGGACTGTAAAAAATTCGACAGTCCTATATAACTATAGGACTGTCAATAATTCGACAGTCCTATATAAATATAGGACTGTCATAATTTCGACAGTCATATATACTAAGTGGACTGTCAAAATAGTGACAGTCCTGAATCTTAAAGACTGTAAAAAAAAATTACAGTCTACTCAATACATTAGTCTGTAAATTTATGGCAGTCCTAATTTGGACTGCCAATTATTTGAAGTTATTAATTTTGAGATTATTTTTTATTGGTTATAGGACCAACCTCGTACAGATGTTGTGGTAAATCCTGCTATTAGGGTTGATGTAGAGAAGGTATTCTCAATGGATATTCAATTTGCATCCCAGGAAGAAGCATTAGATTAGTGCTGAGAAGTTGGAAGACGACATAACATAGTCATTGCCATTGCAAGATCCATCAGATCTCGGCCGGGCCAAAAATATTTAGAGCTGGGCTGCGAAAGAGGAGGTGTGTTCAGGCAGCATCGTAAAAAAATGGTGTTGTTGAAAACAAAATCCCCAGGAAAAACGTTGGGACGAGAAAATGTGGTTGTCCATTTAAGATTTTGATTGTAAAAGTAGAAGATGTGAAGTGGATAGTCGAAGTTAAGAATGGAATACACAATCATCCTATTCCAGAGACACTTACGGGTCATGCCTACGTGGCACGGTTGAACAAAGATGAAAGAAAGTTGGTTGAAGAATTGTTCCTTTCCGGAGTTGCACTCAAACAAATTTATTTTGCCGTGCGACAAAAAGAAGATGAGAACAAGTCAACCATGAGGACGATCTATAATAGTTTGGCGAGAGCGAAATGTTATAGTATGAAAGGAAGAATGGCGATGCAGCAAGTATTGAAGTTGCTTGGGGAGCATCACTACGTGGAGTACCATAGAAGACATCCACAAAATGATGAACTCCTTTCATTGTTTTGGGCTTATCCTGATTGCACACACTTGGCTAGGTCCTTCGCAGACGTGTTGGCCCTTGATTGTACATATAAGACCAATAAGTTCAAGATGCCTCTTTTTCACATTGTTGGGTTTACGTCTACGGAAAAAACATTTTCAGTCGCTTTTTATTTTATGAAGAGTGAGACAGTAGATGATTACACTTGGGCGTTGAGGAAACTACAATCCCTTTACACAGGATACAAAGAGCCCTCTGTTTTTGTTACCGACAGAAAATATACGCTGATAAATGTTATAGATATTATATTTTCTCATGTGCATAGACTACTATGCACTTGTCATATAAATCGAAATATCCAAGCTCAATGCAAGAGAAAATTAAAAAATGTGGATGGTAAAATCGACAAGCTTCACTTCGAAGAATTCTACAGTGATTGGAGTCTTGTATGGTGAGCAAGTACTACAGACAGCTACGACACAGCATGGTACATGTTCAATCAAAAGTGGGAGACGAGTAACCTGACATGCATTTCTTATATCAAAGATACTTGGCTACAACCACATAAAGAACAATTCGTCTTAGCATGGACGAACATGGTGAAGCATTATGGCACAATCACTACGAACCGGGTCGAAGGATCACACTCAAGTTTAAAAAGATATCTACGATCATCGGTCGATAATTTTGTCTCCGTTTGGCAATCGATTCATTTCATGATTATTTCTACGGTGAACGAGATTGTAGCATCATTTGAGATGAGCCTCAATATTGCAAAGCATGAATACAAGCATGAACACCTCTTGGATGGTTTAATCCATGTAGTATCTCACAAGGCCTTGGGCTTATTGTTTGAGGAGATTGGTAGGTCAAAGTTGGTTGGTTATGATCCTGAGGTTTGCGGTTGTTCATATCGACATTCACTCGGCCTTCCTTGTGCACATGAGATTAACGAATATCGTCGTCAATCTATACATATTCCAATAGATGTTGTTGATCAACGTTGGAGACAGTTGTCGATAATGCTGACAGTGGAAGTTTACGATAATTTTTTTCTTTGCCACAAGTGAAACTCCTTCACGTAAGGTTCTGTGTCGCATTGGAACCGGAGAAAAGATCCATTGAGGTTAAAATCCAAGAAATTGCAGTCCCGGCAATAACTCGATTGCAAGAGCCATCTGTTGTTCGAACTCCTAAGGGAAGACCACACTCAAGAATGAGTAGAGCAAAAAAAAAGGAGATGGAGTCAACTAAAAAAGATCCATCCTTGTTTGAACATATTGAACGAAATTTAGAGCAAGTTGAGTCAAAGTCGATTATCGAAAGTGTGATATTTTCGCAGAAAAAGAGTAAGCTTACTATTCGAAGGGGGAAGAAACAGAAAACGAATGATGCAGTCACGACGGAGGGTTTAGATAACTTCTCTGATTCATATAGTTTATACATTCAAAATTTCCTACCTGAGATACAGAATTTTATTTGGTCTATTGTTGATGTTCCTAAGGATGGCCATTGTTGATATCATGCACTCGTAATACATCTTGGCTATTCAGTTGAAGCAGGATGGAGACATGTTAGGGAAGAGTTGTACGAGGAGTTGGAGTCTCGTCTACCCTTCTATAGACAGATACTCGACGAAAAAATTATTGGAGATTTGTTGGCAAGCATACCTTTTACGGAAACAGTTACCGGACCAGACCATTACATGGATGTCCCGCCTGCTGCATACGTATTCTCTAATAGGTATAAGATACATATTGTAATTATCTCACAAAGCATTAACAATACTTTCTTTCCAATGTGCGCTCCCCCGGTCGAACACAGACTATCCAATCTATGTTCGATAGGGCTTGTTGGACAATACTTTGTCATCCCAAGGTTGATCGGTCATTCTCCTATTCCTCCACCTTTTACGCCTTTGTATAAACACGCACCGGAGGAAGCGATCTCATGGACGACACCCTATACGGATGCAATTGCTGGCTATAAGAAGATGATGAAGATGGAGGATCCCAAAATCTTGCCTAAGGACTACTTTGATATTCTAATCGATTGATACATCTTATACTTCTGTATTATTTTGTATGTTGTGCAATGAGTCATGTATGTTGAACTGTATATTGAACTGTATGTTGTGCAATGAAAGAAATAAAACTAGAACTGTATATTGAACTGTATGTTATGCAATGAGTCATGTATGTTGTGCAATGAGTCATGTATGTTAAACTTTGGTATCTTTTTTAACATTTATATAGATAGTTTTAACCCACTCTCTGTATAAAACTAGGACTGTCAAAATCTGGACAGTCCCATAAGCAAACAGGACTGTCAAAATTTTGACAGTCCTAGTTTTAACTCACTGTGATATATATAAATATAGGACTATCAAAATCTGGACAGTCCCACAAGCTAACCGGACTGTCAAAATTATGACAGTCCTAGTTTTAACCCACTGTCTGAACATTTTTATATAAAACTAGGACTGTCAAAATTTTAACAGTCCCACAGGCTAATTGGACTGTCAAAATTTTGACAGTCCTAGTTTTAACCCACTGTCTGTACATTTATATACTGTGAAACTTGGACTGTCAAAATTTTGACAGTCCAATATAAAATTAGGACTGTCAAAATTTTGACAGTCCAACAAGCTATGTGGACTGTCAAAATTTTTATAGTCCTAGTTTTAACCCACTGTCTGCACATTTATATATAAAAGTAGGACTGTCATGATTTTAATAGTCCCACAAGCTATGTGGACTATCAAAATTTTGACAGACCTAATTTTAACCCACTGAAAATTATATATAAAACTAGGACTGTTAGGATTTTGACAATCCCACAAGCTATAAGGACTATCAAAATTTTGACAGTCCTAATTTTAACCCACTGTCTCTGCAAATTTATATATAAAACTAGGACTGTCAGGATTTTGACAGTCCTGATAGTTATCAGGACTGTCCAGAATTTGACAGTCCTAGTTTTTCTTCAAACATGTCTCCAAACACAAATTGTATGAAAGTTTTACAACTTAAACAAGTCTCGAAACAAAACATAACCAATCAAAAATTCCAACAAAACATAACCAGTCAAAGTTTTCAAACTTAGAAGTTTTACATGTCTCAAAACACAAATTGTAGCAAAGTTTTACATGTCTTGAAACATGGCCTAAATTTTATTCCGCATATTTGTACGTTGCTCTCTATTTTCCAAGAAAGGAAAATCTTCAGTGCTGTCGATTTGTTGTAGCTCGTTATTGATTTCCATATAATTTGTACCCTGGCAACTTACGAGGCTTCTTTCCAACTTTTTCACTTTCCTAGCCTATTCGTGAGAATTCAAAAAAATTGTTAGGTTATAAACATTTACATATATCAAACTGAAAGTGAAGAAGTTGTCTCACCATCTTGACCAATGCAGTATACAAGACAGATTTGGCGGGGAGATCTGATAGTACACGCACAATATCGCCTCCGCGTTTGAACAACGTAGGTAGTCCGACACCAGCGTAGTAGGCGAGGTAGTCGTCGCTATATTCTGTCATATTTACTGCTGCTTGTCATTCAGTTTCTCTAATAACGTGACGTTGCCACTCAGTGAAGAAGTTCGAGACCTAGTTGAATGCCGCAGGAATATAGTTTAGTGGTTTTGTACCTCGCGGAGCAGTTATCATTTTCAAAGTGCGTTTTGGAACTATTTGTAAGTAGCCAAACTGACGGAGAACTCTATCAGACATATAAGCCTCCTCGATTTCATGACAACTTATCAGACCGTGATATAAAGCGACTGGTTGCAATGGACGACTAGTCTGTCGTAAATCACGATATGGATCCCAAACAATCTGCAATGCATAAAATTTAGCATAACGTCATTTAGCATAACGTCATTTAGTAAATTATTACCAAATATTAAAACATTAGGTCTCAATTCACCTGTTTTATTGTCATATCTTCAAGTACATTTCGTAGGACGGCCAATGTGTGTGGACGTTTGGCATCTGCCTTAGTTGGCTTCCATCTGCACATTCTAGGAAGGTGCTCGTCATACCCTCAGTTAAGTTTAGCCCGCTACAGGGTTGGAAAGTGCTCGTATATCTATGCCTTCGCGTAACCAAGTTAAAAAAAATTAATCCAAAAATTAACAATAATTTTTTTTATTATGTATACAAGTTGACAAAGATATATCTATACATGAAGTAGAGTCTGGCATCCAGATATTGTCTTGGAACCGACGCGGGATGCCGCACCAAGCTCGCGGTAAAGGTATGCTAGTATACCGGTGTAGAAGCATGAAAAATACACCGGATGACTATACGCGGCATATCGGTGCAGAGCAGCATAGGCAGAGGCCTTAAGAGCCATCAAGCGTGCAACAGAGCCTTTTTCGCTAGAACAGAGCGTGAAACATAAAAGCTCAAAGGACCATCCGCGTAAGGCAGTACGTCCAAGCCACTTCAGCGTAAACAGGGTGCTTCATCGCCTCCAGGGCATAAAACTCCTCCCCTTTCATACGCAGCATTGAGGTGTACAAAAGACGCTTTGTATTCCCCGAAGTGAAACTGTCAGATCCTGCAATGAACCTGTCAGAGCCTGCAATGAACCTGACGTCTGGACTTCTGGCAAAGGGATACGGCTCGACTACCCAAGCGACGGCTATAATGATGGCACTGCACTGCCACCCAGGCTGTCAAATATCGCCATCCCCTTCGCGTAAACTGCTTTTTCAAGCACGAAGGGATACGCTGCCTTGTTTTACAGAGGCAAAACGCGAGCTGTTTACGTTCTGCAGTAGACAAACCGCCTGCTACGCCAAAAGTTGCACTCCGTACGGGGTTCGAGGCACGTTTCTTCGCCTAATGCACAGAGCGATGACAGTTTCTCGAGGCACGTCTCTGCGACTGATGCGCAGAAAGGGTTACAGACCGTCAAAGAATACGCCTCCATATTTAATGCACAGGATGGTGGCAAATCTCGGCATTTAATACAAGAGATTTGATTATATCTTCAAAAGCCGTAATTTCGGCTAAGACGTCCACATCAGCACTGTGGCACGGTACGCAGCGGCTTCTACGCCCATCCAGCGTTTGTGCTCATTCGGCTTCTACGCCTGCTCGGCCCCTGTGCCCCTTCGGCTTCTACGCCTGTTCGGCCTCTACGACCCTTCGGCTTCTATGTCTGTTCGGCCTCTACAACCACTCGGCTTCTGTGCCTGTTCGGCCTCTACGACCACTCGGCTTCTACGCTTGTTCGGCTTCTACGCCTGTTCGGCTTCTATGCCGGTTTGATAACTATTTGGCTTCTATGCCATGGTGACAGACATTTGGCTTCTATGTCAATCTCTTCTACACAATGGATACCTACCTACGTGGCTTTTATGCCGTGATCTTCGTAGCAATTGTACGCTTGTGTCCCTTAGTTGGACCCGCGTCACACGCTCATTCAAAAGATCATCTATACGCAGGCATTGGTTACTTTAACCGTTATGTAAAAGGGTGCTGTACTTTCCACTCCTCGGTTGTTACACCGACGGAGTGGTCACTGTCACTAAAACTCTATAAATAGAGACCTCTATCAATGAGGAACAAGGGAAAAACTCCAAACTTGAAGATCGAACCAGGTCGACAAAAATTGGAAGATCGAACCCGAGAGAGAGAGGGAGAGAGAGAGAGCACCTGGAGCTCAGGCAAAGAGTAGGGATCGACGACTTTGGCATCGTGCATCCACCCTCTCTTGCAACCTTCGAAGCTGCTTCCTGTCTTCTACGGAACTTCTTCAACATCGTGTGGTCCAAGGGCTAAAGTGATCGACTGCAGATCAGACACCTATAGCAATATTTACCCAGATTAAATAAATTGTACTCCCATATCCTCGTATAGGATCAAATTGTACAAGTTTATTTGTAAACCAAAGAAGGCGAGTTCTGTGTAAACCCCATATTGAATACATCTTCATTCTTTCGTTTAATACCACAAACAACCGGTTTCCCCAAGATATTTTTTCCACCGTGTCTAAGTCGTCAAAATTCAGGAGATATTTGGCATGTATCGACGTTCCAGACTTATCCGTAATGCCGACAGCCCCTAAGATGAACTGCATATATCTACGAGCCACATTATCGCTATTATCCACTTCGGGGTCCGGATCAGCGAATCTCTTCTCCAAATATTTTAAAGGAAGTCCGTACGACCTCTTGAATTCTTGAAGGGTGGTAAAACTAGCCGCATTAACTCCCAGACACCCTGATACATAATCCACGATATGGTCGTAAAAGTTGATGCTCGATTCGTCAAAAGTATGATTCACATGACTCGACCATCAACCCTAAGTCCCAATATATTATGGACGTCATCAAGGGTAATCGTCAACTCCCCGTTTGGTAGATGAAAAGTGTTGGTTTTTGGATGCCATCGTTCTACAAATGCTGACATGAGTGTATTATCCACCGTCGTATATGAGTAGTTATCCAAATATTGTAAACCGGTGGGAATAATTTTAGCCTTCACATCGTCTCCCAATAATTCAAACCCCCATGTATTGTACTTTTTGTCGTGGTTGATCACCGCTAACATACGAGAACTCTCCTGAAAAGTAAACAATTAGATGAACTTATACCTATATATAAAATGTTATTATCTATAAATAATTGGATGAACTTAGAACTTATAACTATATATAAAATTATCATAACGTAATGTGCTTACCGGATTGTTCCATATTTGGTATGCAATATGGTTCTCGATCGACGGCAACATAGAGCAACCGTTTGGACGAGTCTCGACTGGACTATCTGGTTGCTGAGAAGGTCCTGAACCATCAGTATGCCGGTTTTCGAGGGTTTGTGGCAGAGTCTCGACAGGACTATCTGCATGCTGAGAATGTCCTGAACCATCAGTTGGCCGATTTTGGACAGTTGGTATGTCCTCATCGGAGGAGGAAGAAGAACCAGAAGTACTAGGAGTACTAAGAGCACGTCTCTTCGAACGAGTAACAGTCTTCTTCGTCAGTCGACGTTTCCTAACTTCAGGGCGTGCCTCGGGGTCGCGGATAGTGAGAGCTGGTTCAATAGTACGCTGAACATTGCGTTCCTTACGCATCGACGCAGTAGGGCGTCTTCTTATGATATCTTCATCCTCAGTGTCCTTCCGAGGGTCGTGACTATAAGACAAAAAGGATATATATTTTAACATCCCAAAATTAATTCAACATTCAGGACTGTAGAAATTTTTACAGTCCTATATGTATACAGGACTGTAGAAATTTCTACAGTCCTAAATTTATACAGGACTGTTGAAATTTCTACAGTCCTTTATACATATAGGACTGTAAAAAAATTTACAGTCCACAATGTATATAGGACTGTAGAAATTTCTACAGTCCCGCATGGTTCTGTTCCATACGTTCGACGGATGTCGAACTTGTATGCCCTAAAATCGGGTACGATACTCCAGAAAAACGTCGAAACTACATCCGAAACTACATTCAGGACTTGTATGTCCTAATTTTAAGTTTGGAAAGATAATTTTTGAAAAAAATTCGAAATACAATAGAAATTATTATAATTTTTGAAAAAAATTCGAAATACAATAGAAATTATTATAATTTTTGAAAAAAATTCGAAATGCAATAGAACAAGGAGAAGGAAGAATATATCTTGATTCTTTCGAGAGTTTGAGAGCCATCGACAAGGAGGAGGAGGAAGAAGTGGAGGAGGAAGGCTCCGACAAGAAAGGGAGGAGGGAGGAGGGCTCCGGTGGAGATTTGGAGGGTTTGGGAGGAGAGATTATGTTTGGGCTAGTATGAGTAAACTTTTGGACTAGTATGGATAAACTTCATTCATTAATGGACTAGTCTCAATCATGGACTAGTTCCAAGTGTTTTTAGCAGTGCCCTTATCAACAGTCTTATTTATGTGCTCTCTCTCATAATCAACTGCAAAAATGTGTCCTTAAAGCAATCCACGAGAACAAACTCTAAAATTATATGAGCAAATCAGCACGAGGTAAAGAACAGTGCCTTTCTGAAGAAGAGAAAAGTAGCAATTCCTTCAACTAGCAACCACAGGTTCATATTTACATTTAAATAAAAAGAGCAACAGGAATAACCTTCAAAATATAAATCCTCACGTGCCTACCTACATAAGAGCCTTTGCAGTTGGGACTGTTTGATTCGGCAAAGTGAGAGTGAGAATCCAGAAATCGACATTTTGCTTATGCATTGTGTACATACGTCATACGTATGTTTTGTTTTTTTTTCAATTTCTTTGTGCATATGTATTTTTTTTCAATTTCTTTGTTTGGATGTTATGAAGAAGTAGATGTTTGAAGTATAAAATCCTAAATTTACATAAACATCAATTTCCAAATCCACTTTAACTACTATCCGATCATTTATGCAGAGCTTCCTTTGGACTATGGCCGCCGCGGCAAGAAGCAACTGAGTTCTTCACCAGGAGCTGGCACAAGTTCTCATTCTAATCTCAAATCACTATCGTCATCCATCCTGCAACAATCATTTAGAGCAAGCAACTAATTCAACTAACCATGAAATAAACAGAAGATGGCCAAAACAAACATCTGCTCAAAACATAAGAATACCTGCATCCTTAAACCATTATTAACACAAGGAAACATAGAGTTATGTATTACTTCTTCCTCGACTCCCAATCATATCCTTACGGTCCGGTCATACATATAGGATAACAAAATAAACTCCAATTATTTGTTATCTTTCTCGGATCTAAATTTCAGCAAGGGATTATAAATTTCAATCCATAATTCCTACTGTTATAATTCGTTTCCCTAGCGTTTTTCGAGTTTTAATTACCAGAAAAATTCTTTTAAATGTTTAATAAATCTAGAAAATTATATGGGATCACTTAATGTTGTTCAAAGGCTAATTGAAGTGTTTTTTTTTTCAAACTCTATAGTTTTTGCTAATCATTAGAAAGGCTTGGGAACATCATCCCCGTATCCCCCCATTAATACACAATATATCCAATACCCAATTGCATATGTTGCTAATGTGTTAAATTAAGATTTCGCTGTAGCATAGTATGTCCATGAGGGGCTCCGCAAAATTGAGGCCAACCAACCCAACTATATTACCTATGATATCGTATTGTCGAGGAAAAAGGTTCCACTCGCACGATCCTCGTAATACTAGTGTTATGTAATCGATTAAGATAAAGTCTCAAGTTTATATATATATCAACGTGGATTCCTTTTTCCTCTTTAGGTTAACCTTCTTTTTCTCGAACATTCGTCTCTTGTTTCAATTCCAGATACCAACAGCTCCAGATCTGATACCAACAACTGATGTTGAAGATATTGGAGAGAATGAAACAAAACAATGAAAATAATAATATTACGGTTTGGACTGGTGAGGGTTAACCTAAGGACAGGAGGGAGGGAAAAAAGGCTCTACCCAAAGAATCCACCTACAACATAAACTAAAAGAGGAAAACTGTCCAGCATTAAATATAAAATTTTGTTCCTTTCATTTGCCTATGATTCAATGCAAATGTTATCAAAATTTCCGTCTCCTAAAATGAATTGAGATAGAACTCATTCACGTGACAAATGGTAACTCCAGTAATGAACACAAAAACTCAAAATGAAGACTACTAGAAATCGGCACTTGTACCAAAATATTCACTTTTCAAAGGTAGTTGACACCAATTCTGTAAAAGGACTAGAAGAAACCAGCATCAATATACAAAGTTACAAAGACCAAAATAAAAACACCCCTGCTCATTTCTATTACATGTCACATGAAGGTGTCAAACTTGTACATAAACAGTTAAAAACTGACATGTAGTTTGAATATGCTTCCAAGAAAACCATCGTATTTCCATTTTTTTCTGTTTTGTGTTTCATATGCTTCAGGAATGCAAGCCTTTCCTGTATAATGCGATTAACCAACACATCTATACATTCATCCTTCCATTCCAATGCCACCACAATAAAACACCGGCTTTGGCATCCATACATAAAGAAGAAGAAGAAGAAGAAGAAGAAGAAGAAGAAGAAGAAAGAAACCAATCAGACGAAAACCCGGGTGACCACAGGTCCACATGACCAATCCCCACTATCCATTACATAGATACATAATATGAAAGGGGCTGCTCCAAAAATGCCAGTTCCGCTTCTATAATGTTGGTTCCATAATCTCTAGACTAGCAAAGAGCAGTTGCCCCTACTGAACTTATTGTTCTGCTTCCACTCCACTGCCTACCCTTCTATCATTGTGACGACGACCTGGATTAATGCCTGACGCAGCAGCCATGGCATTCCCTACTTCGGACTTGCAGAGTGGACACAGAGCATTTATCTTTAGCCATTTGTCGACGCATTCCATGTGGAAGAAATGGGAGCATGGAAGCTCACATAGATCATCATCATTTGCATATTTAGCCAAGCAGATGCAACAAACCTGCATCAATAAAATCTTCCGCTGTTACAAAAAGATAGGGGCACCTAGTTACTTGTTAGTAAC
The DNA here is from genome assembly GCA_036927795.1 of Iris macrosiphon. Lineage (NCBI taxonomy): Eukaryota > Viridiplantae > Streptophyta > Magnoliopsida > Asparagales > Iridaceae > Iris > Iris macrosiphon. The sequence goes on along the minus strand of JAYESA010000001.1, from coordinate 37,745,625 downwards.
TAGCGACACTAATTGCTAGTAATCGTTTGATAGGGGTATTTATAGCCTGAGATGGTCTTTCTACTTTTTCTTCGAAAATCTCAAAATGGTTTTGATGACTATTCTGATCTTGGTGTCCAAGTAACGGGATAATAGAAGGTATGGATGATAGAAGGTACCTCTGTGCGCTTGTTCACACATGAGCTTGCTCTACTGAAAAAACTTTCCTTATCAAGATGATAATGAACGTTTTCTTCATCAAGAAAACTCCAGAGATCCTTACCACGAAAGCTGTGTATGTGTCTGTGCGTTTGTAACCATGTGAATACACGTTCATGGAAAAGCTAATCAAGTCCATAACATTTTGGTCATTGGCATATCATTTGAGTTTTTGCTATGAGATCTCCAAGCAATTTCCTCAAGTTGGAAACAGTGGTTGCTTGCTAGTACAACTAGACAAATATGGGTTCAAATTTAAACATAATTAACTAATCGAACTCTTGTTAGTAACTAGCGACATAAACTAATTTCTACTAGTCCTGTAATGGATATTTATAGCCTAAGATGGTCCTACATTCTAATAAAAGCTCAAAATGGTTACTATTCTGATTTTGGCGTCCAAGATGGAATCCCTTCACGATAAATAACCTGGCATAAGACAATGTTAGGCGATAAGGGAGGGTACCTCTGTGCGGTTGTTCACACATAAGCTTGCACTACTGAAAAGGTAAAGTTTTCCTTGTCAAGACGATAATGGACGTTTTCCAGATCAAGAAAACTTGAGGGATCCTTACCACAAAAGCTGTGCGTGTGTGTTTGTAACCATTTAAATACAAGTTGATGAAAATGATAATTAAGTTCAAAACATTTTGGTCATTGGCTACTCATTAGAGTGTTTTTGCTACGAGATCTCCAAGCAATTTCCTCACATTGGAAACACTGATTGCTTGCTAGTACAACTAGAAAATTATGGGTTTCGAATTTAAACGTAATCAACCAATCTCACGCTTGTTTAGTAACTAGGACATAAACTAATTGCTACTAGTCCTGTAATGGATATTTATAGCCTGAGATGGTCGTTCTATTTTTTCTTATAAAAGCTCAAAATGGTTTTGATGATTATTCCGATTTTGGTATCCAAAATAGATTCCCTTCACAAGTAACAAACTGGCATAGGTCATGTTACAAGACAAGGGAGGGTACCTCGGTGCACTTGTTCCCACAAGAGCTTCCTTAACTGAAAAGATAAAGCTTTCCTTATCAAGACGATATATGTGTGTGCGCGCGCGCTTGTAACCTTGTGAATACCCATTGACGAAAATGATAATTAAGTTCATAACGTTTTGGTCATTGGCTTCTCATTGAAGAGTTTTTTTCTATGAGATCTCGGATTTAAGCGTAATCAACTAATCCTACTCATGTCAATTTTCACCAACAAGAAGGCAATAGATGCAATCACTATCCAGGCATAATTTACATAATACTTCGCTGAGTCATACCAATAACATACAAAATTAAAATAAGAACCACAGAATCTACAATAATGAAACCATACAATTTCATACAAAAGAAAAGGGCAACCAAGTGGCACAAGGCTCATGCTAATGCAAGGTCTGGGAGGGTCCAGATTTACACAGCTTCCCCCCAACCACCCCACCCCACCCCCCCCACCACCACATCATCTAGGATGCAAGCGCCAAGCCTTACCATCGCACCAAGTGATACTCATAAAGTTTCAGAGAATCAGAATATAAATAACCTATCAGTATCTAGTTCTTATTGACAAAAGTACTAGACTAATAATAAAACAAGTCGGAAATGAGAAAAATCAACAAAAAATATGATGATCATCAGCACAAAATTGATTCTCCCTGATTACAGTTGGCATAAAAGATGGAAGGAAAAACTATTAGAAACAAAAATATACTATTGATTCCAACCAATCTTAACCTGGCTAAGGGACACAATAATCCAACCCGAATCTGCATCATTACTAGTGATCTTTGGACAAAAAATCAACTACAACACTTAACAGATAAAAGATAACAGATACATAGCAATATGCAGTAACTGATATCAGCTTCTAGAGAGGAAATTGGATGCTATGCATAAGAGAACATAAAACTCACAGCATCTTCAGCAGAGATAGTTCGCTCCTTGTCAGTACCAGAAGCCAAGATACCACCCTCACCTGGCCCATCAGAGTTAACTTCACTTTCTTCACCATTTAGGCTTTTCGATTTGAACTTGTAAGTTGGAAGTGCATTTATTGATTCAGAGGTGGCACCTCTATTCTGTCCAGTATCCTCTCTGAAGCCCATAATGGAAATTATGCAGGGCAAGCAGCAACATATCATTGCAAACAGTATAAAAGGCATGGCATACCCAATACAACTGAATGTAAGAAACACTATACATAACCTGAGCCATGTTTGAGAGTATAAATAGTTTGTGTTGGAATTAAATATAAAATATGAAGGTGAAAATATAAAAAGTACTCGTGAACACCTGTACAAGTTGGGAGCATCAGCAGCAGAGGAGTGCCCACCAAACACCCACACATTTCCAACAACAAACCACACAATAAAAAAGCAATCCAAAGCCATTTTGGCGTGATCCATGAATGCATTAAGCCTGCAAAAAAAAAAAAAAATTTGATATTTCTATAAGCAGCCTATTAAATTTCTAGCGAAAGCTAGGATACTATGCCAACTGAAAGCATAAAAATTATCCCACTAACAAATAGATACTTGGAGATTAGTTACCAATTTTCAAATCCAGTCAAGAGGTTTCGTAATTAGTAAGTGCGCCAAACAAACTAGAAGGTAGCACTATCTGTAGCCAAGAATACTATGTGTACCTATATTTCCAAGCAAACACATAGAATTTGCAATTATATATAGTAGAAGTCACGCTCGTCCTTCGAACTCCTAGAAACATGCATGCTTCTCATCCAAGAACACTTCAAGCTCTAATAGTTGGCATCAAGGTCCTGCTTGATTTGAAGGAACTCCAAGAACTGCTAATCCCAGCTAAGAAGCTGGCAATGGAAGTTCCACTAGTTTCTTGTCCCCTCATCTTCCATCCTCCTCCATGTGGTTGCATAGCACAAAAGTAGGAGAAGAAGAAAGAAGATGGGGGTTAGAGAGAGAGAGAGAGGGGGAGAGGGGGGGGTGCATTCAGTGAGAGAGACGGTGTACATTTGGTCTATTTGATTCAACCGAACCATAGTTTTCCAAAATTGTACTTAACCCACATAGACCAATCTGCACCACACAATCACAAATCCGTTTTGACTGAATCATAATAATAATTTGGTTAATTTGGGCTTAACAGTAACTCAACATTCAAAAAGATAAAATATATAAAATGTTGTGATTTGGGATAATACCAAATATGGATGCCCTTATCCCTATCTACAACCACCTCTATGTTATTCCCTCTCCATATATATTGTTAATGAGAAAAGTCCGAAAGTATTCATTCGGCTACCAATTTTCTCTTTCTTTCTCATTTTCACAACATGTTATCAACAGGAGACTCTAAACAAGAAGAAGGTCGAAAGGATGGGAGAGGCTAATCGATTTGCAACAAAAGTCAAAGTAGAGAATAAGAATACATGACGATCTTCATTTGTGGCGCCGATCAAGATTTTATCCGGTTGGCTTTTGGTATCACTAATATATCTCATTCTTTTTCCTCCAAGCAAGGTCAGAAATTCTTTTTCATTCTTTCACAAATGCTATTGGATGATCGAAGCTTTCTTCCTCTTCCAATCTAAATAATCTTTTCAATACTTCCATTCGCTCTATAAAGTTACTTCTGATACCGGTTATCAAAAACAGCAATACGTAGCTTTATATTATCAGCATTAATCGTTCATTATGACTATTGATATTAGTACTTTCGTCAATTATATTGGTTGCGGATCAGAATATTAAATTCCCGTACTTCAGAGGAAAATTTAAAAATATTAAAGTTTAAGTTCAAATATTTTGTGTGCAGATTTTGGTTATCGGATCATCTCTGTTCGTTTTAATACCGCAAATATGTATGCTTATTGGCTGATTTTCTGAACCTTGATCAGTATCTTGCCGATTATTATTCAAGTTATTTTAGCCTCGGATGTAGTCTAATTAATTAACATGTACATTCTGGCTTCTCTAGTGGCAGTTATTTGTTCTATGATGTGCATTGTTAATCAATCATTTTATTTCTACTTCTGATGTATTCATGTTCATTTTTCTTTGTTCCCTTGGTTTATTTATCTGATATTCTTGCTATGCCTTCATTAAACTGAAGGGGCACATGAAGCATGTTAATTCTAATCAGCCGCAGATGATAATACTATTAGTTTTCAAGAAAAAAAAAACATTTACTATTTTAATATCCCGGAATAGATGGACAACATCATTGGCCAAATTTTTATTACCGAATTGAACAATACAAAATTGTTATCTTAGTCAAGTTTCTGTTACATATTTGAAGTTAGCTAAGGGACATGCAAAATTATGTTTAAGCCTGTTCATTAATCTTTTGTTCCAGGCTTGCTTGCGGATTAATTGGATTGTGTGGCCGATAAATTACAATGATATGGCTTCTTGAAAATATAATTACCTGGCTAAATTAAGTTAAGTGGCTAATTGATTGCCAATTGATCCAACCTTTAGTACAGTGAGTCATGATTTACAAAATTATTCTAATCATAGCGACTACTTCATCTCTTATGACTCTGATTCTAATCTATGGTAACTACCGTAGTTTAGTTGGAAGGTACAGAGAGTTGTATCTTGGACAATTAAAATTATCTACATGCCACTGGATAGAAAGCAAAGGAATAAATAAATAAATGGATTTAAATATGCCATGGATAAAGTGTTACTGTTTTGGTATTATTTATCTTAAATTCTTGATGAATATGCCATGCATTTAAATAAATGGCATCTCCAAGATAGAAAGAGTCCATAGCCATATAAGAAGTTTTATCAATTAATTTTTGTTCACAAATTTTGCAAATATAGAAGGTGTTTGCTATAATTTAATGCACATTTCCTCCCTCCTTTCGAAATGTTTGTTATAATTTTACTTGCATATTATTTGTACCACCCAAATGGGTGCATATACGACAGGTATTGCGCTGCATGTCCGAGGGAAACCGGTTGCACGCGAACTAACTCTTGTAGGTCACAGCAGGTTGCTAGCCCCCGAAAGATCAAAAATTGGCAATCATAAAACATGGTTGATAATACTTTAGAATTTCTAATAAACAAAATAGACTTGAAGTTTTATGTCTAGTTGTCCTACAAACACCAACCTGAATGTTGGTATTTCATAGTTGCCTGTATTTTAAAGTTGCAAACCTCATTTAAATTATAAAATTTTAAAGTTTGTACCATAAGTTTGACCAATTTGTAGGGACCATAAGTTTGACCAATCTGTAGAGTGACTACGGATGACTAGTTTTTCTCACAAATATCATAGATCTGAAATTCTATAGACATATTTTAATTGATAGTTTACAATGTTGTCATACACACCATCCTTAAGAATATGATCTTTTTCTCCAACAAGAATACTAGATCGAACACAGTTTCCACGATAGCTGATCTTGCTCACATTAATTAATTAAAGGCTCCGACAGAGCATATTTTACCCAACAGATACATAATGTCTCATATTCTCATAATTCCAGAAAAAATTTACTGACTTTTTAGGATATAAGAGAAAATGGGTATAATATTAAAACTATAAGCAAGTGAAATAAGAAATACTTTGTGTAACTACTAGTCTAGAGAACCATAAATTAGTCTAGAGAACCAGAAGTTCATCTAAGAGAACCAAAAGTTCGTCTAAAAAAATTCTCCAGCTATTCAATAGGAATATATATCACTCATATTGGGAATGTCATGTCACATACTACATTGAGCAAGAAGCTCAATCCTATGGGTCCATTGTGAGCCTGAAGTCGAATGATCCCATAACTTTTGATCCATGACATGATCAAGACACCTTCAGACAATGATGATAAGAATTATCAAAACTAATTCGTGTAGTCATCTCTTAGCAAATTGGAGCAAAACAAATGGTCAATTAGGTTTCCTTAACCTAAAGATTTTTTTTTTCAAAACCGTCAATCCTGAAGATTGTATCTAAATAATAAGTAGCCTAATTTCATTTAGAATTACATTATTTTTAGATTTTATGGCTCATGTTGGTATTATTTAAAACTGTAATCTTGATATCTATATTTTGTGAATTATAGTAAAGAAAATCTATATGTTCATCTCCTAAGATAAACATTATTATTCCAGAAGTTCGTTATCGCTCTAAAAGAACGACGTAAATTATCATTCCAGAAGAATGTAGTGAATCATCATGGCATACTTCTAATTTATCTAATCTCGACTAAATTAGGAGAATTATTCCTTGTAATTCATTATAAATAATTAATCGATGTCTACTCGATGTCTTTAATAATGCTGCATAAATAGCTAGGTTACTATGAATGTATCTTCTAGAATAAAAGTACTAAAAGAACCAAATAAAGGCATCAAATGAATCAGTTCTACGTTAAGAACATATAAGACCCAAACATTTTAAAAATTCAACTCTCCAGAACAAGAGACTTGAGTAATATAACACACCCTAAATGCTCTTAAAGAAGCAGCTCATGTAGAAAAAAGTTCATAACGATCCGGAATATGTCACAAACCAAATATCCAATTTCTCAAAGTATATCGCTCCGGTCGAGGATATGCCTCAGATCCAAGAAGAGACTGAGAAAGAGATACTTGTACCCAAAAAACTTATGTTTTATCCATATTCATGAGAAATTTGAAATCGAGAAAATTTTGTCATAATTGACATTAGCAAATGAGAACAAAAGGTTAATAAACATAAAGGATAACACAGAACCACGGATAATTCTTAAATGTTGAAAAGGATAATGGAAAGATGCGATATCTCTCGCAAAATGTGGAGAGTTCGGTCCTATAATACAAAACCCAAGAATAAACTCGGTAGATTTTGAATGGGTGTTTGTAAGAAATAAAAGGTTAGATCCAAATATACAGAGCAATGTTAGCTCAAGGATTCTCGAAATGACCATGAATAGAATATGAAAAAATATTTTCTGGTTATGATAACCTAGACAATAAGATATACATAAAATCTCCGAAAGATTTAAGTTGCGAGGTATATCCTCGGAGGATTTTAAAATTAACAGGATATCCCCAAAAGATTTCCAAAATGAGCCAATATGTACTAAAATCATCCGGAAGAATGTGATAGGCTCATTGAATATCAGCCTGGGTAAGGATATAATAATTATAAATGTCCAGTCATATTTATGAAAAAAATCCCTGAACAGATTCGTCAAAGCGGTCCTCTATGTACATGACAATATCTCTTGAAGAGATTGGAAGTATCTCCTAAAGAGATTAAAAATCTCCTGAAGAGATTCGAAAGATATAAATCTCAAGAAGAGATCTCATATAATCTCCAGAAGAGATAAATCTCAAGAAGGGATCTCTTATAATCTTTCGAAGAGATAATATTAATATACTAAAGAGAAAATCTCCCATGAAGAGATAATATGAGTAATTATCATTTACTCGTATATCTATAATGGTCAGATCAATGAGATCCGTTATAACATAAAGAATGAAAGGACATGTTCTGGGTCCTGAAGTACCATATTTAAAGAAGATAAATACAAATTATTTATTGTCATTCACTCGGCACAATATATTTATGTAAACCTGCAGACACAAAGACACTCGAATGTCATAAGGCACAGAAATTATTCTTGATTTAATTCACATGAATGTTTTGATCTTATAAGATATCCAGATGCATGATATTTATCTAATCCCCCTTAAGGGGATAACACAAACAAGATATGTTTTATAAAGAGTATTGCAGGTATTTCGGAGATAAATAAAGCAAAACACAACAGCCTCCTCAAATTATTCTTTTATTTAATGAAGCAAATAGAGAATGGCATGGCTATGATTTCAATAGTTCAACATATTTGGGGAGTTGCGAGCTTCCAGGAATCACAAATAAAGCCTACAAACTCTTCATAAGGTTATGAGTATAATAAATATGAATGTATAGGCATATAACATATTGGGGTGAGATGTAATATTCAAATATATTGGGGGGAGCGTTATTTTTTATTTGCATTAATGTAAGAACTAGAATGTAATATCTTTTTGAGGGGGGAGCATCCTGTAGATGCAAGCATCCTAAAGATGCTAATGGAGATATCTCGAAACATGTCTTTGCACATGTACTCTTTTCCTTCGATGAGGTTTTTTTTCACTGGATTTTTTCTTCGAAAGATTTTTAACTGGGCAGTGTAAGTCACACCCACTTGGATTCCTGAAGAATCACATTCCAGAAGAATATTATTGTACTATTTTCTTTTACTATGGATTTTTTTCCCCAAAGATGGATTTTTCCATATAAAAGTTTTAATGAGACAATAATTAAAGTGGACATCCAAGGGGAAGTGTTGTGATTTGGGATAATACCAAATATGGATCCAACCACCTCTATGTCATTCCCTCTCTATATGTATTGTTAATGAGAAAAGCCCCATAGTATTCATTCGGCTAGCAATTTTTTTCTTTCTCATTTTCACAACATAAAAGTTAATTTGTTACTCAAATCATAGTAATAAAGAGTCATGCTACTAGAGAAAGACTCATGAGTAAGGGAGGAGTGTTATGGATATGGTAGATTTATGTTGGGGTTGAATTAGACTTAGGTAGGTATATGGGATGTTATGTAATTGTAATATTTTGTGGTTTGTGCATATCAAACCGAACCGTCTTCCTAGAAGCACAAATCGAACCCAAACCCACAATTTTACAAATCCAAGACCGCAAAATGAACCATATCCCCAATAACCGAACCATATATTCTAAATAGGTTCGATTAGTTTCAGTTTACGGTTTTTAACAAAATATTGATCACCCCTAAGAGAGAAATTTAAAACAAGTTTCTCTTCATCCAATGTCGAGGAACTGGAAGGAAGAAATATGGGGGTCATGATTGGAACAAGCATCCTATTCCCAGCATCCTATTCCCAACGACTTTATTTAAATTTCTTTAACCCAAACAACAAATATGGGACAAAAACTCTCTTCCATCAAAAACCCTTGCTTTCCACTCAAGTTCCTTTAAACCAAATAGAATAAGGGGATACGAACAATATTGTATTGCTTCTAGGCCAATTTAACTCTATTATAATATACTAATGTAGAGATGATAATATGTACGTGAAGCACGACTAGAACTACAAGGCGGATCGTGTCACGCCCCGATCTCCCGCAGGAATCGGCCGCCCCCGCTATGCTGGAATCACCGCGCCAGCGCTCCCGCGGAAAGATCGTTCCCATCTGAACGTGATGCAGCACGAGCACAAGCTGCGTCCGTGCAAGACCATGGTCCGAACAGGCGGTAAAATGACTAAGCCACAGAGTCGCACAGGTAGTCCGAATGCAGCGGAATAAGAAACGAACAGGCGATTTGGTAACAAGTTCACAGAGTCGTCAATAGTAAAAGTAGTGAATAACACAAGTATAGAAGTAAAACAAGCACTTTATTAGTATTGAATCATATTACAAGCGGCGCTAGGCCGAGATTACAAGTCGCTCAAGTCCTCTCTTATAACAATAAAAGCGTACCAAGTGGCTAAAATTATGGAATGATACATAGGCGATGTTTCAACATTATGTCATGTATATGTGCTTCAGCTCTGGATGCAGCACTTCAAGGCTTCAGAGTGAACTCGACGCCTTAGAGCGCACGAGGGGTGTCTGCACCGAACGAGGTTCTCCCGCACCCTACAAGCAATCTGGTGGGTTATCAGTACATGAATGCACTGGTGGAGAGCTTCTCGCCCGCTTGACAAATCCAAACACGTTATATAGGTTCCGTGCACCATCTATTAAGTTATCTTTCTAGTCTTGCCTTAGGATCAGTTTCATGGCATAATGAAAAGCCTAACTCGTGTGGCAGTGCGTCATGCGATATAAAACGGAACACGGCGAGACTTACCAACTTACCATTCTTCCTTTCCTGTCCAAGGTAAACCAAGTTAAACCAAGCACGAATATATATATATATATATATATATATATATATATATATATATATGAAATCCAAGTCAAATTGCATAGAGTGTCATGAGCGGGGTTCTGATTCAGGTGCACGAGTTACACGGATTACTCAGATGTGTTGCAATGGATTCTCAGGTGTTCAATATGTACAGATTTCTTATACTCAAAATCGTTCAGATGTTTCAGATTACTGAATGTGATACAATGACTCACACGCGAATTGTCGCTAAGCGAGGATGACTTATCTATATGAACGAGTCGCTGGCATAGCCATAAAGGACGGGTTGTGTAACACCCCGTTCCGTTCAAGCGGACTGCCGATTCAAACGGCAAAAATGCAATGTCCCGACCCGCTTTGCTCAGGCGAGAATACTCGTTTGAGGCAAAGGATAGCCAGACTTGTCCCTACAGGAATTCAGCTTAGGCTTTCAGAGGCTCGCTTGACGTATCGCTCGACCGAGGCGAATCATCGCTAAGGTGGGTGGCTACGGTGAACTTGTCTTTGCTTAGCCAGCACACATAAAATCTGGAATGATACATGCTAGTTGCTAGGTGAATCACCCCCTGCATGCTAATAAGAATCCAACGCACCTAGCTAAGGGAATAATCCCAACTTGTATTGCTTATGATAGAACAAGGAAATGAAACATTGCTTATAAATATGTTCAGACCCTCGCATGCTACCCTAGAACGTGTTGCTCAGGAAGTCCCCTAACGGTTTCACCTCTCGGCTTACCTTCGGGCCCGAGCCAACGTGATTGCTTATATTTGTATGAATGCATGCTTGCCTGTTCGTACGTTGCCTCGACTCAATGCTTGTAGCATAAGCTATGCCAACACTCTGTTATACAAAATATTGTTCAGAAAGACTGCGAAATGAATCAGGCAACGCCTCTTGTCTTGTACTATTGTTGCCTCATCAGCTATGCCTCTTGTCTTGTACTATTGTTGCCTTATCAGCTATGCCTCTTGTCTTGTACTATTGTTGTCTCAACAGCAATGCCTCTTGTCTTGTACTCTTGTTGTCCCAACCATGTAAATTGATAACTTAACCAAGACGCCGTTCGATCACGGACAACTTGTGCACAGGGTCACGGTCTCGCAGACGATGCTGGGGTACTGGCATCGATCCGGTCCGGACGAGGCCTATTGTTTTAGTCTCTTGTTCTTGGCGGAATGGCTTGCAGCGCCTCTTGTACTTTCGCTGCATACCATTCTCGTCAAAGACTATACCGTCCATTATGGCATACGCCAGTGATCGCCTTGTATGTTTAGCCTTTGCATGCTTGCATGTAAAATAAAGAGATAAACAAGTCATCCTCGCTTAGCGGCTATCCGCGTGCGAGGCATTGTATCGCATCAAAGAATAATTTGAATCAGCTAAACGAAATGAATCTCGCATCCAAACACTTGTATTTGCATATGCTATTGCCCCTAAATGTTTATACGTGCTCGTGCTTGAATTAACAATGTTTGCCTTGGACAGGGAAGGTAAAATGGTAAGTTGGTAAGTCCCGCCGTGTTTCCTCTCAAGTCGCACGACGCACTGCCACACGAGTTAGGCTATTCAAATCTTGCATAAAACTGATCCTAAGGCAACTAGAAAGACAACTTAATAGTTGGTGCACGGAACCTATATTACGTGTTTGGATTTGTCGAGCGGGCGAGTAGCCTCCCTACCAGTGCATTCAATGTACTGATAATCCACCAGTTCGTTTGCAGGGTGCGGGAGAACCTCGTTCGGTGCGGATGCCTCCTTCGTGCGTGCTAAGGCCAGGAGTTCCCTCTGAAGCCTTGGAGCGCTGCGTCCGAAACTGAAGCACATATACAAGACATAATGTTGTGAACATCGCCTGTACAATCATTCCACTATTGTAGCCACTTGGCATGCTTTACTGTTTCAGAGAGAGGCTTGAGGGACTTGTAATCTCGGCTATACGCCGCTTGTAACACTTGTTTATATCAATAAAAGAGTAGTTTTACTTCTACTTGTGTTATTCAATGCTTCCGCTATTGTCGACTCAATGAACCTGTTACCAAATCGCCTATGCGTTTATGACTCCGCTGCACTCGGACAATCTATGCGACTCTGTGGCATAGAACTCTTGCCGCCAGCCAATGAACCACGGCCTTGCACGGGCGTGGCTCACGCTCGTGCGACATCACGTCCGGATGGGTCAAACGATCGTTCCGCGGGAGCGCTGGCGCGGTGATTCTCGCCTAACGAGAACGGCCGATTTGCCTGCGGGAGATCGGGACGTGACATAATGGTATCAGAGCCTGGCTTATACGCCTTTGGACTTCATTTCGAATAACTCTGTTTCGAAAGCTCGTTCGTGGGTTGTGTACGCTCTCTCTCATTGTCCCAAACGGAATGTTCCAACAATAAGTCTAAATACTTTCAAAATGCGTTTTGAATGATATGATTGCTTGTATGAAATCGTGATACGAGTGGCCTTTGTGCGAACCTGTGCGAACCCTTGAGATTATCGCTAGTAGCTTGTCCGATTTCACTAACTCTAAGTTTGGTTGAATGCATATGTTTGAGGGACGCCTTGAACTTGTGCACGAGTACGACTTGTATAGGTTTGCCTCAGCCTTGTATCGTTAAATCAAAATTGATTGAAACGTACTGCTTGTCCTCAGTAAGTCTCGAGGACGAGACTTTTTCTGAGTTGGGTAGGATGTAACACCTCGTTCCGTTCAAGCGGACTGCCGATTCAAACGGCAAAAGTGCAATGTCCCGACCCGCTTTGCTCAGGCGAGAATACTCGTTTGAGGCAAAGGATAGCCAGACTTGTTCCTACAGGAATTCAGCTTAGGCTTTCAGAGGCTCGCTTGACGTATCGCTCGACCGAGGCAAATCATCGCTAAGGTGGGTGGCTACGGTGAACTTGTCTTTGCTTAGCCAGCACACATAAAATCTGGAACGATACATGCTAGTCGCTAGGTGAATCACCCCATGCATGCTAATAAGAATCCAACGCACCTAGCTAAGGGAATAATCCCAACTTGTATTGCTTATGCTAGAACATGGAAATGAAACATTGCTTATATATGTTCAGACCCTCGCATGCTACCCTAGAACATGTCGCTCGGGAAGTCCCTTACGATCTCACTCCTCGGCTTACCTTCGGGCCCGAGCTAACGTGAATGTTTGTGTTCATACAAATTCGTCGCACGATGCTCGCCCCAATTCCTAATGTCAAACCATTGTTCATTTGCACGGTATATTCTACCCAAGCTCATTTCATTCAGATTTCTAAACATCGAGCACAGATCATCCTACTCACATTAACACATTCGTTTCTACAGTGTCCGAGTCCGTTCAGTCAAATCCATAATATATCCAAGATGCATGACAAGCCTAGCAATTCATATAGTCTATCTTCTCAAAAATATTTAATATAACCCATATATCCATTCTAAGTCTAGACCACCAAGCCATGATTAAATTTCCAATCACCGATCTCAATCATAAACTCTAAGTCGTCCAACAAGATTCATGTATCCGTTCACGAAACCATTCAACGTGTCTTACTCCATGTTCTAGACTAACTTATCCTTGAAACACTTCTGATACACTTGTATTCCCAAACTCGTCTTATCGTGTCGAACCACTAGTCAAGACGATCCTTCAATTGTCACGCTCCGGTCTCCCGCAAGTTCGATCATCCTCGCTGGACGTGAGATCACCACGCCAACGCTCCATTTGGATAATCGTCCTAATCCGGGCATGACGCATGTACGAGCATGGAGTTACGCTCACAAGACAAGAACGTCGAACGTTATGGTTATCATCGAAACGATTGAGACACCTTATCATTTATACTTCGCTCCATCCAAGATATATATCCTTTAAGTCATGTCCGTTCATGCCGTGATCATAATTTGTCTAGCAAAATCATCAACTTCAATGTTACCGTTTGATCAATCAGTAGTCTACTTCTAGCATTCCCCAAAAACTAAGTTCAAATCCCAAGCAAAGACTATCCACCTTCGTTACGTTCTATTTCATCGAGTTCGTTTGAATAATCACCGAACATGTTCCCACGAGTTCGATCATCCCCACCGGACGTGAAATCACCACGCCAGCGCTCCCATGGGATAATCGTTCTCGGCCGGGAGTGATTGTCGAATGTTATCTTTCGAACTAGATTCAATATCGTTCTTCCAAACTCCAGATTGAATCCGTTATCGCTTACCTTTTTCATTGAACCATAATATACCTTTACTTGTATAAATTCGTGCTATCTTCCAACTACGATGCCATGCCAAGTCTATAAATTCGAAACCACAATATCCATTCTCGGGCTAACTTCTATCGAGCGATATCCTACTTAAGTTTCAATGTGTTTGATTCAATTTAAAATCGCACGTACGATCCACTAAGTTTCCTTGACCAAGACATTGATTCCATTACCTTGAATCCCTATTCGATATAAGCCTTGTCACTTGTTCACCACATTCCCAAATCGTTCAAACTAACAATCGCATGAGATCTCTGAATTCGTTTGAACATTTCCAAAATGATCCATACACCACTCAGGAATCGAGTCATTCAATTAAATCTCCAATCGTGTTCGCATCACTCGCTAGCATATTCACCAAGTCGTTCCTTAGAACTCTTGCGCGATACCTAAGCATCGCTACGATAAATCTTAGTCTATATATATCCCTATTGGTAGTCATCCAAGTAAACCATATTTGATTTGTATCTCATTGACACGAAATACCCTCCAAGCTATTTCTCAAAATCCAAGCACGATCTCTATATTCGCCTTAGCGATAATCTGATAATGTTTCTATCGGTTGCCATTCTAAGTCTGACTTATCCTTATCTGAACGATATCCCAATCTCGCTCGCAAACTTGCTCGCACCAAAGGGTCTTGGCGTGCGATACTCAACACAACTTAGCCGAAAGGCTGTGTGCATAGCTA
Source organism: Iris macrosiphon (assembly GCA_036927795.1). Lineage (NCBI taxonomy): Eukaryota > Viridiplantae > Streptophyta > Magnoliopsida > Asparagales > Iridaceae > Iris > Iris macrosiphon. Next base: position 37,730,575 of record JAYESA010000001.1, on the reverse strand, counting down.
ACCGTCCGAACGATATTCTATCTCGCACTCTAACCAGGTTGGAAATCACGTATAGGTATTCGGGTTCGCATATAACTTGCAAATTCTAGCACGAGTCTATTCCCACAACGTCTAACACAGATCAGAACAAGGGTCCTCATATAACTATCCAGTACAAGCAATCATATCAATCACATGCAATTTTTTAAATTATTTAGACTCATTGTATGGAACATCCCAACGGGTCAACGAGAGAGAGCGTGTATGCACATATCCCACGAACGAGCTTTCGAAACTGAGAAAATCGATAAGAAGTCTAAAGACGTAAAGCCGATCATCTGATACCAATATGTCACGCACCGATCTCCCGCAGGAATCGGTCGTCTCCGCTAGGCTCGAATCACCGCGTCAGCGCTCCCGCGGGACGGTCGTTTCCATCTGAACGTGATGTCACACGAGCACAAGCTGCGTCCATGCAAGACCATGGTCTGAACATGCGGTAAAATGACTAAGCCACAGAGTCGCACAGGTAGTCCGAATGCAGCGGAATAAAAAACGAACAGGCGATTTGGTAACAAGTTCACAGAGTCGTCAATAGCATAAGTAGTGAATAACACAAGTATAGAAGTAAAACAAGCACTTTATTGATATTGAATCAGTATTACAAGCGACGCTAGGCCGAGATTACAAGTCGCTCAAGTCCTCTCTCGTAACAATAAAAGCGTGCCAAGTGGCTACAATTGTGGAATGATACATAGGCGATGTTCCAACATTATGTCATGTATGTGCTTCAGCTCCAGATGCAGCACTTCAAGGCTTCAGAACGAACTCCACGCCTTAGCGCGCACGAGGGGGTATCCGCACCAAACGAGGTTCTCCCGCACCCTACAAGCAATCTGATGGGTTATCAGTACATGAATGCACTGGTGGAGAGGCTTCTCGTCCGCTCGACAAATCCAAACACGTTATATATGTTTCGTGCACCATCTATTAAGTTATCTTTCTAGTCTTGCCTTAGGATCAGTTTCATGGCATAATGGAAAGCCTAACTCGTGTGACAGTGTGTCGTGCGATATAAAAAGGAACACGGCGAGACTTACCAACTTACCATTTTTTCTTTCATGTCCAAGGTAAACCAAGTTAAACCAAGCACGAATGTAGATATATATATATATATATAATCCAAGTCAAATTGCATAAGCAAACACGAGTGTCATGAGCGGAATTCTGATTCAGGTGCATGAGTTACATGGATTACTCAGGTGTGTTGCAATGGATTCTCATGTGTTCAATATGTACAGATGTCTTATACTTATAATCGTTCAGGTGTTTCAGATTACTGTATCTGATGCAATAACTCGCACACGGATTGCCGCTAAGCGAGGATGACTTATCTATATGAACATGAGTCACTGACATAGCCATAAAGGACGGGTTGTAGTCAAGAGCGAGAATGGTATGCGACTCAAGGAACGAGGCGTCACATCCATCATGTCCGAGAAACAGGCGACTACTTAGTCTAAGATCGAGAATGGTGTGAAGGAAATGTTCACAAGGCGCTACACGCCATCCTGCTTGAAACAGACTAACAGATGTTCCGTCCAGATCGGATCGGTCCCAGTACCCCGGAGACCGTCCGCAGGAACAAATTGAATATACCTTGTGCACAAGTTGTCCGCGACATACAAATCTTAGGTCTCAGATTCACAGTATTCATGACATGACATGTTAATTCTTGATTCTTGTTCAGAACGATTATGCTCCACGAAGTGAGATTCTTGCTTTACTTGACATGATTCTCGTTCAGAGTTAAACTTGATATAGTGCAATCCCCTAGTTCGAAGATGTCTTGGCGACCTAACGATCCCGAACACTTTTAGGTTTATACTTGCACGGAACGACTATTAGATAGTCTTCTGGTGAATTGGATGAATGCAAGACACGAATCGTCGTACTCGATTGTGGCATGAACTTATATGACAAGCATGAAAACGAGGCAAACGAGTACAAGTTACAATGTAAGCAGGCAAGCATTGCATTTGTTGGAAACATAAGCATAAGGAAACATTGTATAGTCTACCTTAGAACATAACCCTTTACGTTAGCACGGATCTAAGGGGTAGTGCGAGGAGTAAAATCGTACAGGGGCATATCGAGCGACATAATCCATAAGGCGAGCTGTGTAAACAAGTAAAGCAGTGTACTAATAGCAGGGTCTACTTGCACAAAGCTAAGGTAGCATGCGAGGGTCCATGTTATAAGCCAAGTTTCATTTCCATGTTCTAACACAAGCAATACAAGATGAAATTATTCCCTTAGATAGGTGCGTTGTATTCTTTATTAGCATGCAAGGGGTGATTCACCTAGCGACTAGCATGTATCGTCCATATTTTTAAGTGTGCAGGCTAAGTAAAGACAAGTTCATCGTAGCCACCCACCTTAGCGATGATTCACCTCGGTCGAACGATACTCCTGAGCGAGCCTTTGAAAGTCTAAATCTGATCTCCTGAAGGGCCAAGTCTGGAATCATTTGCCTCAAACGAGTCTTCTCGTTGAGCAAAGCGGGTCGGATCGTTGCACTTGCGTCGTTTGAATCGGCTATCCGCTTGAACGGAATGGGTCGTTATAGATCGAAATTGGTTGAGTTCACTAATTAATATCCAAAATTTTACAGAAAGCTTATTATGAACAATAATTACCGATAACCTACTAGTAAACTACCCTAATAGATATTTCAAAATTCACAAATTCAAAACCAATAGGCTTAAGTTTACCAAAAGTCGCAAATTTTATCCAGGCGTTCAAAACTATTAGAACCATGCTCTAAAGATAACGATCCTTGACGAAAAACCTTTGTTCTCGAGATCTGATCTAGTGAGGATGTTGATGAGTAGGCTATGGCTCTTAGTAGATATTTGAAGGGTTCTTGATGGAATTTTGGTACGTTTTGTACTGTTGGACAACAAGAAAAAAAAAATGATGGGTTTTGGGAACAATTTTGAGTACTTTAGGGTGGAAATAACGGCATTAGGTTATAAGAATAGGATAGGTTGGTAGGGGTTTCGAAAGGATTACAGAAGGTTTTAGGATTATCAGGCGGCTCACATAAGGGGAGGAAAAGGGTTCACACAGGAATAAGTTTTATGGAAAGACTGCACCAAGCATTTTGCAAGTTATATTAAACACAACTAAACTTCTACTGCTCTCTTCATTGAAATAAAACCAAGCATTTTGCGAGTAGTTTGTCAGGTCTATATACGTAGGACACGTCTTAAGGATTGATGATTAAATTTTTGGTTATCAGTTTACGAAAAGTAATTATAGTATAAAAAAGTAGCAAGAACTATAGGAAAAAATACGAAGAAAAGAAAGCAACGATGTCCATATAGAAAAATAATAATGTTACGAAAAACAACGAGGTAACGACACTTTAAATGTATGGTATAGAAGGAAAAAAAACCTAGAATGTCTATTGTAGTCAGTTTTTAGATTATAATGTAGCACTAATAATGATAGTTTTAATAATTTGTTAGTAATTATTGCTAAAAATAACTGTCACCCATAGTAGTACTTCAGGGAAAGGGGTTGTAGGTTGGACTATAAGAATACATAAAGAAGTTACAAGGACATCTATACAATACTACACTTCAATACGATGTAATACAAGTTGTAACAACCTGGTTCCAATTGCATCTGTTTTCACCGGTATTTCTTTTTTGTGTATGTTTGTTAATTGGACGCACGATAATTTTTTCTAAAATGCTAATGCTCTCTATGAGAACTGAATAAAGGAAGGACATCAGCGAAATTCCAAAATAATATAGTGACAAGTACATATTTTCTAATTGGGAGGGAGGAAACATAAAATGTTAAGGGGGGCCTTTTCATAATTTTCAGAGGAGCGGCCCAACCAGATTCAGAATGGAGGTCATGAAGAAATGTGGATAACATTTTGACACGTGGCAAAGAGTCAATGGGTTGCTTGGTGGAAAATTGAATGGATGGAGAAAACTTCTGTTGGAATGGGATGGTATATGTGGCAGCAAAAAAATAAGATGTTGGAGTGCAAAGAAAGAAAATTTGAGTGGCAAAAAAGATTCGGCTTTCTCACGTTTAGAATAGGTATTAGATAAATTCTCTTTTCAGAATCCAAACAGAGCCATGCATACTACACATACCAAAAAATACCATTCCGAACTTGCTACCCGAAGGCTAATAAAGCAGTAACAGTGGCATGCTAGAACACTAAGATCTATGAAGCATGAATACACCTACAGGATGGCACAATATGATATGGGTGCGGCAATATGGAATTGCAATGTCAAAAGCATATGATACAATACACTGGGGGGGGGGGGGGGATTCCTTGTATATGTGTCTCAGCATCTATTCATCTTTGTGCCTCTTGTCTACGCCCCTCTCCTATCAGAACAGGAAGAGAACGATAGGCTAAGTTTTTATTGTTTAGATTGACCCCAAAAATAGAAAGTACGATTCATGCCACAATCTATTCACTTCATATTCAGACATGTCGTATTTGGAAAGCCTTCTATCATTTTTAAGTGAGAGAGTTGGGTATATGGTACAGATCAGCACATCCCTGGCAAATTCGCATCCTATACACGACCAATTCGGGAAAGTGACAGGTTCCACAGAATCCACACAAGTAAAATACTATTGATAGACACTGATAGAACTAGAATTTTTTTATGACATTGACAAAACCGTCCAAACCTTATCCAGGGTAAAATATACTTCCAAAATTTGACATCTAAATACAACTCTGTATCCTGTTAAGATACAACTACAGCTAACGGGACCATAAATAATAAGCCACTTTTATGGCATCTAAAATTATAAAATATAGTCTAAACTATGCAACCTCATCAGTTTGTTGTACTAGGTTGAAATAAGTTGAGGATACTCCTTTCTCCGTCACACATTGTTATAGAAAAATGAGAGTCCATTGTTTCATTGTTGAGTCTACTCTATCTGATGGCTCGTGTGACACTTATAGCCATGTTTATATAGCATGTGAAATGAAATAGCTCAAGAATTAAGCAAAGAGGCAAATTAATTGAATGGCTACATAGGAGCAGTACCTTGGGCTAGCATTAATTGAATTGCGTCCAGAGCGTGAGACTGGGGGCATGTTGTTGTTGTGTTCTTCTACAGCCTGTGTTACAGATATGCCACTATATGATGTAGGTTCAGGAGGATTGCTCTGGGAAGAACTCTGGCGAGGATTGCTCTGGGAAGGACTTCGATGCAAGGAACCTTGCTCAGAACCCTGATAATTGCGGTGAACACAACGCCAGTAAAGATGTGGAAGAGTAGCAAAACAGCCAGCCGTATACCCTATTATCCAAGCAAATAACTGAGCTTGCGGATGCTTATTTTTTGACACAGAGAGAACTACGATAGCTGCTACTATTTGGCTCACGTTGACAACAAGCTTGACCGAGATCCAAAAGCCAGAATTCAGAGGGCTTCTATGACGATGACCAGAATTATCACCTCTCCATGAGATGGGAACATTTCTAGAAGTAGATGTGGTGGGTGACAATGAAGCCGACTGCTCGACAGGAACTTGTGCGGCTGTCGGAGGCCTATTTCCATTGTCATCATGGGCATCACCATGAGGCACGGATGCAGACGGAGAAGCAATACCTCCTCTTGCTATATCAATTACATGTTGTTGATTGGCACTGGGTTCCGTCGGCTGCTCCATCAGCAAAGGATGCCTATTGGTCTGAACTACACACTGTCGTTCCAAGGAAGGAACAGCTGCCATCCTCGTCTGCCCGCAGGACAAAATGGAAATGTAGCATAGAGAAGAAGAAGATAATAGCAGTCTTTTGCCTTAACATCAAAATCCCACTCCACATTTCCGCACCGATTAAATCATGCAAGTAGATGCTTCACTATCCTTAAATATAAACAAATATATTACGTTCCACTCTACTTAGATAAATTTCCTTTCATGAACTGATTATAATATTGTCTTCAAATTAATTAATCTAAGTCTTGAAGTTATGCTAACAAAGTTCAAGGCTTTCCTTATTAAGATGCCAACATATAAAAGACATGCAACAATAACCAAGAATTATGAAAAAGAATCCACCTTTTTCCAAATTTAGAGGGTCAAAGTTCAGTAACAATCACCACCAACAGCATTACAAGGAGAGAACCTGCAAAATCAAAACAAAAATAACCCTAGTTTCAGCTAAAGGACTTCAAATTCAACAAGAGCAACCAAATCTTCATCAAGAACAATCAAAACCCTAGAAATTCTTACTAATATGAACAGAAATGCTAAGATCTCGAATATTTACAGCGATAGGAAGGGGAGAAAAACCATAATTAGAACAAATTTGGGGGAAATCTTGAAGAAATTTACCAAAACTCGGTCTTCTTCCGCAATTATCAGATAATTCGGTCGAAGCTTTCAGTCCTCTCAATTGTAATTTGTTCACTAATTCCCAAATTTTCTTTTCTTTTCTTTTCTTTTCTTTTCTTTTTTCTTTTTTCCTTCAGGCTTTTGCTTCCGTTCTTGGAATACAGGTGAAATTTTTTCCAATTTCCCGATTCTTTTCCTATTTTATACTCGTGACATCTTTGAAGACCAGAAAAAAATACACCAACAATATGACCAAGCACTGGTTACTTGGGTCCCGCAAGCTTTAAATGAAGTGTGGACCGTGTGGAGTTGTGTTATTATTACTAAGACCATCTCCATCCATATATTCTTGTTTTATGTTGTGTTGTGATTCCTATGTGGCATGAGAGCATCTCCAATTCTATTGTGAGTTTGAAAAAAAAATTTGTCACATAGAAATCATAATTTCTTATTTCAAAATTCATTCTCCAATACAAATGTGAAATAAATTGTGAAGTTGACATGACAATGACGTGTCAAAGGCAATATGAAGTTGGTTGTCTAGATCTAGACAATAGACTTCACAATGCTTTACTTCCACATCATCAATTATGAACAAAAATATTTATAAAAAAGTAAGAAGTGTAAAAGTTGTCTTGGAAGTTGAAAAAAATAATTTTTATTGTCTTCTCAAAACTTTTGCATTGGAGAACAATTTTCTATCTCATTGTCTTGTGTGAATATAATCTTGCCACATACGAAAGACATTGTCTTGTGCTTCATGACACATTGGAATCACAACACAAAACAAGACAATAGGGTTGGAGGTGCCTCATGACACATTGGAATCACAACACAAAATAAGGCAATATGGTTGGAGATGCTCTGAGGCACAAGATAATGTCTTTCCTACGTGGCAAGATTATATTCACACAAGACAATGAGAAAGAAAGTATTAAGAAGACAATAAAAACTACTTTTTTCCAACTTCCAATACAACTTTTTCACTTCTTCTTTTTTTTATAAATATTTTTATCATAATTGATGATGTGGAACTAAAGTATTGTGAAGTCCATTGTCTAGATCTAGACAACCAACTTCATATTGTCTTTGACATGTAATTGCCATGTCAACTTCACAATTTATTTCACATTTGCATTGGAGAAGAAATTTTAAAATAAGAAGTTATAATTTCTACGTGGAAAATATTTTTTCAAACTCAAAATAGGGTTGGAGATGCTCTAAGGAGATTTTCATATGTAAGAATATGAAAAAAAATCTTAATTTATTTAATTTTTCATAAATATTCTTTCATTAATTTCATACTTCTTTTACCTAAATCTACATATTTGGTATACAAGTTTGAATTTTAAATGTAAAAGAAGCGTATTATTGTCCAAATAAAAAATTCAAATAATATTTCTAGAAAAGCAAGTCTATTTTTAATGGGATCTTGGAGTTTATTTTACCACAATAATAAAAATATAAAAAAATTCGTATTCTTTTCCAATTCTCAATTATAGATATATCAAACAAGAACAAGATATATAAACCTTATTCTCAAGTTTCCAAAACTTGAACCAAATGTCCCCTGCGGTACTCGAAGGTGATAGATCGGACGTAAGTAGACTAATGAAAATATGAAAGTTGGGGTTGGTACTGACATCAACCGGCAGAAAATAGCAGCTGATCTCTCCTCTTTACAAGGAGACTTCAAAACGTCATCTAAATCATATATATATATATATATATATATATATATATATATATATATATATATATATATAAAATAATAATAATAATAATAATAATAATAAAGTTTTTTTTCATCGGTGTACCACCTCCAAACACCTCCAAAATGAATTTACGGCACTTCAAAAATTGGACAACAAATAGAACATGGGAGTCCTTTTTTAATATATTTCGTATTTGATTCTAATTTCTCATTTTGTCTATGATGTTAATTGTCTTATTTATACATTCAGTATTTGTCAATAACTGATAGGATTATGTTAAGTAGTTGCATCCAACATAAAATTGGTTGCATCTCTATGTAATAAATTTATTTATATTCGCAAAAGCCAAAGTTGTTATTGTCGGATTAAAAAGATTGTACAAATTAGATAGAAAATCGCAAATACAATAGCTCTTGAAACATAAATATTATAATAAGAAGCATATTCGAATTAAAATCTATTTAATAACTTGCAATATATTGCTACAACAAAAAAACAAAAGACAAAAGACAAAGAACACGAAGATAAAATCCTTTGTAGGGTGATAAAAATCACCATTGCTCAAAGCAAAATTTGATCCTTTATGTCGATCTGCTTCCAAGAATCAGCAAATTCAAACAAAAGAACTTCCAGAACACTCATTGTCATCTCTTCGGACTTCGCACTTGGACGAACGGACGAACGACACTTCGTTAACTTTTATGGCTACTGCTAACTCTCCTCTCGTAGCAAATATATATATATATATATATATATATATATATATATATATATATATATATATATATATATATATATAATATTTTTCCAAAGAAAATTAGAGAATAAATATAGGGGACGCACAAGCGAACCCTAACAGCCATTAACCTCCAAATCCAGATAGAATTTTCATGGATAAGGGGTCGTTATAACTCATTATCCCCCATTAAGTGGGCATTTACAACTCATTATCCCCCATTAAGTGGGCGGTTACAACCCTTTATCCCAAATTAAATGGACGGTTACAATTGAATCCCCCATAATAAGGGCGGTTACAATAGAAGATCCTCAAGAATTACCTTCCTGTAGGAAGCAACAGTCTCATGGGAAGCAACAACCCCACGGGAAGTAGCAGCCCCGCGGGAAGCATCAGGCTCGCAGGAAGCAGCAGTCCCGCAGGAAGTAGCAGCTCCGGAACCCACTCGAACCATGTGCCCCGCGCGACCCGTACGCCCCTCTGGCCTCGCGGGCACAGAACGATGCAATAAAGTGCAAATTTTCATCAACGTATGTGCAAAGTACTCAATCAAAGCGCCACTTTACACCCTTCGTTGATGCCCTCATTCGAGTCCAAGTCGTTTGGGGCCTAGCTCCGAAGAAAAATTTCTTAGGTAAAAAATACAATTACTATTTGGAGATCTTAAACCCTTGTCCTCTAGAATAACACCCCATCATACCAACCACATGGACTACCACTCCCCATTGCACAAGTCAATAAAAGAATAATATTATATTAAAATACACACTTGTAATGCCCTGCTCCTAACAGATACTTATGGAACACTTGTTACTTTGACTCGGTTGATAATCGAGTCTCGGAAAAACCTTACCGCCAAATCAACACGGACGAAATACATTGAACCCTTCAAATTGATGGAACGGCTTCTATTGAAATAAGTCCAAGAGTTTTCGTTGGTTGTTTTGCTTCTTGGTTTTGTGTTGCTTTGTGTTTTGTCTTACTTTCGATGACTTGGCTTTCATGATTCGCTTTTCTCGCTTACGCGTTCTTTTTGAATCGTAAGAAAAAGAGATCGAAGGATGTTAACCAAGTAATTGTTGCAACATAAGGTTTCCCCATCCTCTCGTTCGATTCAATCGGTGAGTGGCTTAGGCCCTTCGATGAATCCTTTAGTCTGCACGTCTTAATAAAGAATCTCTAGTTTACTTGAATTGCATGTCCCTATGGTAAATGTTAACTCATTAACAAGATATGCTAAAAAGATAGAATTTGCATGCTAGATTTATAGAACTGTTATTTTTCTTGTTTCTTGTTAAAAGAACTATATTGTTTGAAACATAGAATTTGCCTTGAACTCGTTTGATAGAACTGATGCTTGACTCCTTATCGTTTGAAATGATGGAAATGATAGATTGAAGAGCTAAGGATCTATCGAAAAAAGATAGTTCCTATTGATGCATTTTTGTTCAACGTTGCTATAGAAATGTTATTATTCTGATAGAACGCATTCATCTCATCGGTCTTGGACAACTTATGCACAAGGTAACGATCTCTCGAACGGTTCCTGGGGCACTGAGAATCGTTCATCATGGGGGAGATAATCGAAACACCATGAGGCTTGTATTCCTCGCGATTAGGGGGTGTCCTGTCTAATAGTTAGCCTGGGCTTGTAGTCCCAGCTGCTGCTATTCATGGATTTTTCCATGGACCATCATATAGTTAGATCGCATGCTAGGTTTACCTTCTTGCATACCTAACACTTATTGCCAATACAGATAGACACATGAGTTTTATACATATATGCAAATTATTGCTAACTTGTGTGTCTGCTGCAGGGATAACCGCTCGACCGTGGGTAAGATTTATCATATGCATAGGCTATCTATTGTTTATGTTTTCTTGTATGAATTGTTAAAAGAACTAGACAACTAGAAAGATCACCTAATAATGCTAGCTTCACATGCTTACTTAGTGTGGATTTCTATGTAAGTTTGGCCACGGTCGCTCACCAGTACATGTTGTAGTACTGACCCACGTTTGTGGGCAAATCTTCAGGTTCTGGTAGTGAGAGCTTAGCGAGCATTTTGAACCAGTGTTAGTGCATCCTTCCAGCGGGACTGTGCTCGTGCTGTTTCCTTAGCTTTCCTCTCCAGTGTGCAAACTTCTCTTCGGCTAGTTGTTTTGATTTTGGTCCTACTAAAAGGATATAATGTATGGACATTGTGACAAATTTTGGGATTGTAAAAAGAGTTGTAAGCCTTCTATGGCATATTTTGTAACTCAGTCAAGCAAGTACTTTGTAATCCAATCTTCAAGTATTCAATAAAGAAAGTATTTTGTGTTCCTATCAAATGTGTTCAACTTTGGTTCTCTGTATTTCATTATGTGCCTATATATGTATATTTTTGTCTAACTTGTGTCTTGTGCAGGTACTTTGCCTGGTGCAAGCGCAACTTAGGCTTGCACGGCATCGCGCCCAAGCGAGGATGATCGGCCCTTACGGGACCGGGGTGTGACAACACTTGGGTTGGCCATATGGATATGGGACCATTTTTAGAGAATAATTGTCATGACCCGCACCCGAAATTTGGGCATGAGCCGTGGGTACGTCCAGCATACGCCGTAGCTGTCACGACCCGCACCCGAAAAATCGGGCATGAGTCGTGGGTACGTCCAGCCTACGTCACAGCATCGGCGGTAGAACGTTGTCTAGGTCAACTATCTAGAACAATCTCACACAATCAATATATAAACCTGTCAAGATCTCAACTCCAAACGGAGAAGCAATATCGTAATGATAATCACAAGTACTCAATCACGAATCTAAGCACGATAAGATAACAAAGAAGTATAACAACTATAAAGTCTAACCAACAACAACTACTACAACAACCACAACATCAATAATAATAATACATCATCCAAAATAATATACAATACAAGGTCTCAATCCAAAACCGGAGACAAATCCGGTGCTAAAAGCTAATAAAAACAATAACAAGGTCCTAGTGATCCCGGCTACCAACCCGAAAATCACCCTTAAACTAGAGGGTCCTTGTCTGCACCATCGACAGGCTCAGGTCCATAAAATGTTGGACACCACTCCTCCGGATACTCTGGAAAAATATGTCCAGTCAGGACTGGAGCAAGTACATCTCTAACAGCAGTTCCAGTTAAATGATAAAAACTATAAAACAGTTGTAGCAAGTAGCAAGGAGAATGAAATATAGTATAAACAAAAAATATATATATGTCACTGGTGCATAAAGGTAAAGATGCATGAATCTTAGAAGCAAGATAGTAATGACTGCAAGATACAAGAAATCTAAACTAAGATCAAGTCCGTGCACATGAACGTGTAGTGAGTCCAGCATGAAACACATGTAAAGAGTCAAGTCCAGAAACTATAAGTGAGACCAGCAAGAAATGCAAGTGAGTCCAGACTATAAAGAATGAACTCGGTGTCTTTGAAATACCTGTTTCGACATGTAAACGGCTAGGGGTAAGTACGGCTCACCGTGCACTGGGTGCGCGGCTGCTATCATTCCAGATTAGACCAGAGGGGGTGATTCCTGATGATTCCATATAGGAATATTTACATGTCTACTCGAGTATTTCTCCGCCCCGACTAATACAAGTGAATCCAAGACCCGACACGTAAATCAAGTATGAGTCCAGCCTGAAACATGAGTGATGCCTGTAGGTGATGGCAGTAGGTGATTCCAGAATAGAGGCCAGAAAAATGAAATATACGTGTCGCAAGTAAATGAATCCAGAAATACCAATCAGTGTGCCGTGTTGTGCCAGAATAATCAGATGATACTATACTAGAAGCAGAATCATAATAATCATTAGATAATGAAAACTATCAAAGAATGCACTCGCCTGACGTCCTGAGCAACTTGCGATCCGAACTGGTGTTGCAAGGACCTAATACGAAAAGCAAAGTTAAACAGGTTTCTAATGAGTTAAACAGATATAAAATAACTAAAAATAGGCTTCTAGGGTCGTTCTAGGTCAAACGGGTCAAACCGATAAAATCTGGGTCAAAAAGTCAACTCGGGGTCCAAAAAGTCAACTCTGGGTCAAAACTAGGTCAAAAGTTGACTTTGGCGGTCAACCGAGTCAACTACGATCAATTCTAGGTCAAACTATGGTGCCCCTAAAATTCTAGGTCAAAACTAGGTCATTAAGCTAATAAACCCTCAAACTCGTCTCATTGAGGTACCGGGATACCCTCGGTATCTGATACCTCACCCTACGCTATATGTCCCGTCTAAACCCGCTAAAACCTATGCTAGCACGCGTAAATATATACACATATACATAAAAACCTATCTCTAAACTCAAACCTAGGCAATTGCTCAAAAATCCCGCTCGAAACTCAATACCTTGGATATCTCAAGGTATTGAGATACCTTGATATCTCAAGGTATTGAGATATCGCCCAATACCTTTCTAACTACCCTTCTAGTTAGCTATCTATGGGTATACATATATACCTAGCTAATAATATAAGCTAGAAAATATATATCTAATACATATAAGTATCTACATAACTATATGTATCTATATTCACACATACACATATACACATATACCTATATATATACCCAACTCACATATATATATCTATATCTAGAACTAGTTATATCTAAACTACCTATCTAACTATATGTATATATATATATATATATCTATACATATAGATAGATAACTACCTATCTATCTATCTATCTATCTATCTATCTATCTATCTATCTATCTAATATCTATATAGTATCTATCAATCTATCTATCTAGCTAGCTATCCATCTATTTATCTAACTATCTATCTATCTATCTATCTATCTATCTATCTATCTATCTATCTATCTTATTTATCTATCTAGGTATATCTATTTATATACCTAGATATCTATCTAGTTATCTATCTATCTATATATTTAACTATCTATCTAACTATCTAGTATCTATGTATTTATCTAGATATCTAGGTATCTATCTACTTATCCATCTATCTATCTAGTCATCAATCTATCAATCTATCTATTTATCTATATCTATATATCTATCTAAAATTCTATCTATCAATCAATTAATCTATCTATCCATGTATCTATCTATCTATCTATCTAACTATCTATCTATTTTAACATCCCTCGCTACCTGCTAAAGCAACGCACCTAGATGCGATTGCTGCTGCTGCGCTGGCTGCTTACACTGTTGCTGCTGCTGCTTTTTACTGCTACTGATGCTGCTTTTTAAATGCTGCTGCTGCTTTTTACTGCTGCTGCTGCTTTTTAAATGTTGCTGCTGCTGCTTTTAAATGCTGCTGCTGCTGCTTTTTAAATGCTGAATGCTGCGGCTGCTTTTTAAATGCTGCTGTTGTTGCTGCTTTTTAAATGCTGAATGCTGTTGCTGCTTTTTAAATGCTGCTGCTGCTGCTGCTGCTGCTTTTTACTGCTGCACCCTCACACACACACGACAACACACACACAAAGACACAAAGACACAAAGACACACACACACACACACACACCCCTATATATATATATATATATATATATATATATATATAGAGAGAGAGAGAGAGAGAGAGAGAGAGAGAGAGAGAGAATAAGGGAGGTGAGGTGGCACCTCACTCTCAAAACAAGGGTGGCGGTGATGTGGCACAATCACAACCACACAAACGAGGGGAGGGGGTTAAGTGCAATTTGCCAATTATGAAATGTGTGGTTGGAATTGTGCCACGTTACCGCCATCCTTGTTTTGAGAGTGAGGTGCCATCTCACCTCCCTTATTCTCTCTCTCTCTCTCTCTCTCTCTCTCTCTCTCTCTCTCTCTCTCTATATATATATATATATATATATATATATATATATATATATATATATATATATATATATATAAATACACTAATACATATACTTACACACACACATATGCACATATTCACACATATAAACACACACACATGTATACAAACACACACACTAATACATATATAAACACATACCTATATGTATATATATATGCACACATATCTATATATATATATATACACACACTAATATATATATATATATACATATACACACACACTCAAACATATATATATATATATATATATATATATATATATATATATATATATATATATATATATACTCACTCACACATACTCACTCTCACACACCCTCACACACACACTCTCACACACCCTCACACACACACACAAATATACATATATATATATACACATACACACATACATATATATATATATACATATACACACACACAAACTCATATATATATATATAAACACTCACTCACTCACACACACACTCACCTACACATACACTAACACCAACACACACTCACACAAACACTCACTAACACACTCACATATACATAAAAACATACATACATATATAAATATATATATATATAGAAACACACACACAAATACATATATATACATATATATATATATATATATATATATATATATATATATATATATATATATATATAAACACAACACACACAAAACACACAACACACAACGCCCCACCAACGCACGCCCAAAGACCCCTACACGCACAAACACAAATATATATATAAAATATAACCCGAGAACTCTAGCACACACTCCCCGAAGCTAACCCAACGTGCGCACAAGCCCGAAACTAGGAAATCACGCCGAAATGGCCGTTCAATCATTTCGATGAACACGTGGTGTGCGGTTCGGAAAATCTCCTGAAACGCACACCAAACCAACTCGGAATCGGCCAAAAATTTATCCACGGGTTCTAAACGATGTCTAGATCCTAGAAAAAATGCTACCCCGTCGATTCTAGGCCCGTGGAGAAAACGCGCACGCACTTAGAACCGGCGACGACAAAAACCCTGAAAACGTCCGAAACGTCTGTTTCTCTGCGACACAACTTTTCGTGTCCGAACGGAGACACGCACTCACCCTTAAGACACCCGACAACGTCTACCTAGGTCCGTCTAGCCTAGGGCATCACCCAAAATTGGGCCAAATTCGGATTCCATCCGAAATTGACACAAAACCTAGTGTTAAAGTCTCCAAACACAACCAAACTAGTTCCAACTTCCTCATACGGGTAGCCTAAGGGTCTAGGAAGGTTCTAAACTATTAATTACACTATATAAGAGTAATTAGAAGGGGAAAATTAGGGTTTACCTCTTGGAAGTTGGAATCCCAAGCCAAAGTCTCCAAAAAGCTCCAAATTTACCACACCAAGCTTCCAAGCTCCCAATCCAAGCTCCAACACCAAATCTAAGCTCTACCCACCTAGGTTGGGGAAAAATGTAGGGTTAGGGTTAGCAACCATGGAGAATAGAAGAAGAAAGAAGAGGAATAGGGCACTTACTTGAAGTTGGGAGAAGAAAGGAAGAAGAAAGAAGTAGTGGAGAAGAAGAAGAAGGAGTGAAGAAGAAGAAGAAATGGGGAGGGGTAGCTGCTGGTGTACGGGTCTGGGAATAGGTTAGGGGCCGGCCACAGCAAGTATAAGGGGGTTACAATAAAGCCAAAAGACCAAAAAGCCCTCCTAACTTGGGCTTTGGGTTTCGGGTTCCAAAAGCACTCAAACTAACTCCAAATCTCTCCAACTAACCAACTAAAAATATAATAAATATTCTAAACCCAAAAAATAAGTCTCACAAGGGTATGGGCTGGGTCAAACATGGGTCCACTAGGGTCTGACACGGGTCCAGGCTAGCCAAAACCCTAAAACAATCAATAAAAAATAATACAATCACTAATTAAATATAAATACAATTATTTATAAATAATACACAATTAACTAAATTAAAAATAAAAAAAATACCCGGCTCTGGAAATGGGGTAGTGACAAGCCTATCCTCCTTAGAAAATTTTGTCCTCGAAATTTAAAGTCAATCGGACTCCCTCTAGGTCAAACCCCCCAGCAATCACAATCAAAAAAATTCTACCTAAACAACATACAAGATCATGGTCCTACTGGTCGTGTTATCACAGTCTCAATCAGGGTCACTACACTATCTACCACAACACAAAAGAAAAATCTAACAGGTACTAATGAAGCACACCACAAGGAATGGAAAAGGACAGGAAGAAGAACAAAGAGACAGACCTGCTAACCCGACACCCGTAGCATCGGCCTCCTCGACCGTCAACGCATAAGCCCTGCCCTGCTGGGGTGTATCCCTTTGCTGGTGCGGGGCATGATGTTGTGCCACAGGTGGCCTAGCTCCAACTCTCTGATCCTGTGCTCCACCAAATGGAGGTGCAGTGGGACAATCTCGCATCTGGTGAGCAGCGGATCCACAGAACAAACACACCTTCAACCTCCTCCTACAAATATCCCAAGTGTGTCCTGCCTTCCTGCAGTAGGCACAAGTGGGCACCCTCTGATCCTGACCCTGCTGCGCTGCCTTCTGCACATAGGGACGCTTAGCCGGTCCCGCACTGCCACTCGCACTGCCTGAATTATTCCTGCCTCTCTTGGACTTGAGCTCCAAGTCATCCTCTGCCCTCTGAGCATCTCCTACTATCTGCTCGAAAGTCGCCTCGCGGTCGCTCCTGGTCAAAGACTTGACCGCCATGACCAAGCCCTTGCAAAATTTCCTCGCCTTTGCTGCCTCACTCAAGCCATCTACAAATCTGCCCAGACGGTAGAACTCCGCTGCGTACTCGTCCACCAGCATGCTCCCCTGGACGAGTGCCTCGAACTAGCTCTCCAAAGCACTGAGCGCCACATCTGGAAAAAACTTCTCCTTAAAAAGCCTCTTAAAAGCCTCCCAAGTAAGCCCTGGTACCGCGATCCTCGTATCAGTGTGATACCATGTCAAAGCGAGGTCGAACATCTGACTGTCCGCCGCCTCTATCTGTATGCTGTCTGGAATCTGTGCCAGCCTGAAGATGCCCTCAATCTGCTCTATCCAGTCATCCGCGTACATGATCCCTTCTGTACCCCGGAACTCCTTGGGTCGCATCCTCTGAAAGTCAATGATACTACCCGGCCTCGGATGCTGTGCCTGATCTGCCTGTGGCTGGATCTGAGCCACTCTATCCACTGCGTCATGGCCACCTGGTGGGCATTCTCAATGCCCAGCCTCATCACATCTACCTAACGGTGCTGCGCGTCCATTATCTCCCTGAAGAACGCAAACAACTGCGCGGTATCTACTGGTGCAGGAAGTAGTGGAGGAACCACCGGAACGACTGGGGTAGTCCTCGGATCGACAGGTGGAGGAGGATCCCCGAGAGAAGCAGATGCTCCCTCAACCGCAGGAGTGGTGAATGGAGCGGTAGCAGCTGCCTGAATACGAGCTGGACGAGAGATAGCAGACCTCTCGGTGGCAACTGCTGGAAAGGTACGATGGGATCGTGTCTTCGGAGACATCCTGAACATAGATCAAAAGAAGTCAATACGGTGCAAGATACGATATCATCAAAGAATGACGGTAATATTTCAAAAGAAAACAATTTCAGAATAATTAGATTGGAATTGTTCCTAGTCGTGATTGAGTACACTCTCATCCTAGATCCTATATCCTATAGCAGGCTCGCAGCAGTACAACTAAATTGTTGTACCACCACGACATCGTACTAATTGCGAATCGAGACCTGCATGGGCCACCACAAAAAATGTGTCACGACCCGTACCCGAAAAATCGGGCATGAGTCGTGGGTACGTCCAGCCTACGCCGCAGCATCGGCGGTAGAACGTTGTCTAGGTCAACTATCTAGAACAATCTCACGCAATCAATATATAAACCTGTCAAGATCTCAACTCCAAACGGAGGAGCAATATCATTATGATAATCACAAGTACCCAATCACGAATCTAAGCACGATAAGATAACAAAGAAGTCTAACAACTATAAAGTCTAACCAACAACAACTACTACAACAACCACAACATCAATAATAATAATACATCATCCAAAATAATATACAATACAAGGTCTCAATCCAAAACCGGAGACAAATCCGGTGCTAAAAGCTAATAAAAACAAAAACAAGGTCCTAGTGATCCCGGCTACCAATCCGAAAATTATCCCTAAACTAGAGGGTCCCTGTCTACACCATCGACAGGCTCAGGTCCATAAAACGTTGGACACCACTCCTCTGGATACTCTGAAAAAATATGTCCAGTCAGGACTGGAGCAAATACATCTCTAACAGCAG